>CM059220.1:3980172-4550172 GCA_030347435.1 Clarias fuscus | reverse complement strand
TTCTTCTTCTCTCTGGTAAACTTACAAACATTAAACAGATAAAAGCGCTAAAAAACTTCAAAATTCATTGAAAACATACCACAGCTGGGCAAAAAAAAAAAAAAAACACTCTGTTTCCATCTTCCGCAAAGTACTTTGCAAAATACTAGGGATGGGAATCGCCAGGGATCGCCTGATACAGTATCATCACAATACCTGCGATTTTGTAAGTATCACGATTTAATAAATATGCCGATTCTGGGTTACATTTTTTTCAGAATTTGTTACAATTCTAAACAAACTTATAAAATAAATTGATCCTATTCTTTTCTTCTTTTGAGTTTTTGGGTGCTTGGTGCAATACCGCCACCTAATGGACTGGAGTCTGAATATTGGCAGGAAAACAAATAGTATTGCTTTGTACGAGACATTACATACGAGTGTTACTCAGCATTTCGACATGTATTCAATACCTCTAGTAGTTTTTAACATTTCAAAACCTGTAGTGTACAGTACATCTGCTTGAGACAAATCAGACAGTTTACAGTAGTGCTAGTGTTTCCTAGTGATTTCCTGGTTCTATCGGAGAACAGACGTTGATTATTTTCCAATGAAAGCACAATGCTAATGTTTATATTTCCCTAACACTACAGCAATTTGACAACTCCAACATTTTTTATTCATTTAAGGAACCCAACAGTGTAGAGTTTATCTGTTTATCCATCCTCTTTTTTTCCTTTTAAAGTTTACATTCAAATTTTATTCGTCACATGCATACAAAACAAACCAGTGCAATATGCAGTGCAATGCTTCATATGACTGTTTCAATAAGACCAAAATAGTCAAATGCAAATACAAATAATAAATTCACAATAAAAAAATAAAAAAAATTACAGTAAAATTTACCCAAAGGATCGAAATGTAAATATGAAATGAGAGCAATAAGAGTACAATATATAAAACGTACATAAGTATAATAAAGGAAAACTAAAATATGGAAATAAGATGAGTAATGATCAGCATCAGTTATGATTTTTCATGGAAAGTTAATAAGAAACAAATACAGACTTCCAAACTCATGGATAATGTCGGCTTTCGTTTTCTTTTTGTCCAATTCCTCATATTACACCATTTAACATCTCAAATGATACAAAACAACTCAAACATCTAAGGACAGGAAGATCATTTCCAAATAGACCTAATGCAGGTTTTTCTAACCCCACATGAAGTTAACTCTTTTTTTTTTTCTTTTTTTTTCTCCAAGAAGATCAAATGTCTTTAATCCATTCAAAAAGCAAAGCTGAGTTTGAGGACATGAGAGTCGCAGATGCGTCTCAGAAAGCTTCAGTATTAAAAAGTGTTGTACTGATTCAGCAGAGCTCTGCTTAGAGGACTACATGCTTACATTTGCATTACATTTCTTCTTTTGGGAGATTCAGCACATAATCGCGGTGCAGTTACATCTGCCTGATGGGTTTAAGGGAATTTCTGAAGGGTGTGAAACTGGATCTACTTTACCTCTGGCACGCTTTTTAATGGTTTTGGTCCGGCACACCTGCTCAATGATCGGTACTAACATGAAATATATACAGTATATACTTTTCTGATCATAAAATATTTTAAGTCATTAAAATCATCCCCACAAGATATTACTTTGCTACAATATGGGCAAAGTGCATAAATTCTGTACTTGAGTAAAAGTAAAGATTCCCTGGAGCAAATATTACTCAAGTTAAACTAGACGTCCTCCATTTACTTACTGTAAGGACCTGAGTATCACCTTTAAGTTTACTTAAGTATGAAATCTACTGGACTTGTATGAGCTCGCAGTAGCCTTTTTCATAGTAAAACTCAAGCGAGTCACAGAACTACATGTAATAGTGAGCAGGTGGTTAAATTCCTGCTACAAATCCTAACACTACATTGTTTTTATGCAGGAATGCAGTTAAATAAAAGTACTGTATTTGCTGTACAGTTGATGGGAGTAAAAGCATCCTCTAATAAAGCTACTCAAGTAAAGTCCATATACTGTACAGTATGTAAAATACATACTTAAGTACGGTAATAATAGTACTCGGTTGGTTACCTTCCATCTCTGTTCATACCTGACCTGGCATGTGTAGAAGTCCCACAGAAACAAACAAACATATTTACTTTCATGTTAAAGGGCACGCACTGTGCGAAGTTCACTTTTTAGTCATTGCGTGATATTTGTAGACAATTTTGTACTGGCGTTGGCTTAAACAAGCAAATCAGATTTCCCCGCTATTGTGACCTCATACACCGTGAGACCGCCCCCAACCCCCCCACCTCGCCCTCAGCTCTGCCCATCTCTGGCTGCCATTTTTAAGAGTGCACCAAATGCTAGGATAGCGGGTACTGACCTTCCTTAGCTTCATAGTGGATTAAAATTTTATATGGTTAAATATTGAGGTCAGGACACAAACATGGACGTTTTTGGTCCCTGTCTTCCGATTGGCTAGGAAAATGCACTTGCTCACAGAGGGGTTCAGGGACAGTTCATTTAAAGCTACAGACCCTGAACAATTGGTTTGAAAAATGAGCAAAGGAAAACATTGAAGAAAATTAAGAAGCCAGAGTCTGAGAACAGCGACGTTTTGGAGACCTTCAAACATCACACATCTTCAGAATGGGGTATAATACTGTATGTGACCTTTAATGATGAACGATTCTTTTTTGCTCTAAATTTCATCGTTGCTTCATTTAAGGCAAGTTAAGAATGTTTTGGATTCTTAGAACAATAAAATAAAATAAGTCAATGATAAAAATGGCTTGTGATGATTAAATCGTCAACAGATTAAATCTGAGATGATGGAAATAATTTGGCTCTGTTTTTTAGGCAGCCAGATCTTTTGAAGAGTGGAATCACAATCAGGAAAAAAAGAAAACCTAAACATCACACACACACCTAATTTACATAGATGCCTTTCTCCTGCTAGATAAATAATTTTCTTAATGTTTTCTTGAAGTCAGAAACTGATTAGCAGCTGCCAGCTCAGAGGCTGCGTATCTAATGCCACAGCTGGAATGTTTGGAACAGAGTGGTACTCCTCCGTATTAGAGGGCATATTTGCTGGTGTGGGAGTTTACGAGCTCTTCTTTTTCTTTCGCACTCGTACACAGCTGTCTGGATATCTCACACACACTGAGCATCACTGCTGCCTGAAACCCGGTTTTTAGGTGATATTTTTTTGCCAGGTGTCTGTTATTACCTTTGTATATGTGTGTGTGTGTGTGTGTGTGTGTGTGTGCGCGCGCACGTGCTGGTCATCATGAATTAAGGTAAGACCCGAGAAGACATTTGAGACGAAGCCGCATGTCAGGACCCGTAGCAGAGCTCATTAATGATCAACTTCCTTTTACAAATATTTTGCCGTTGAGTCATTTCCTGGAGAACCTAGCTCATGTTACACTAAAACCATGAGCACTCGTGGGCTAAACAGAACAACTAATGATTTCATCTTGTTATTTTACATGACCCAGGCTGCTCCTGAAAGCCGGAATCGATATCAACAGAATCACGAAAGCCGGGACGGCGCTTCACGAGGCGGCGCTCTACGGCAAAACCGATGTCGTGAAGCTGCTATTGGATGTAAGCAAAAACAAAATATAACCAATAAACACGTGTAACTGAGACATTTCTCATATGCGCTATTAAAACACGATTGCACGTCTCCGCGTGGTGTATTTTGTGCCGCAGGCCGGGATTGACGTGAACATCAGGAACACGTATAACCAAACGGCCCTGGACATCGTCAACCAGTTCACCACGTCCCACGCCAGCAAAGACATCAAACAGCTGCTCCGAGGTGCGAGGCTCCGCGCCTTTCTCCTTCCTGTTAGCCCACGTGTAATCTTAACTCTCAAAACGTTTAGTAAAGGAGCGCTCACAGTTTGCTTCAGGAGGCCACTATGATGAATGCATCATAAACTAGCTTCCAAGCATCTTAGGGAACTAATAAATCAGTGTAATAAAGACGTTTCTTACTGAGGAGTAAGAAACAGCGAAAAACACCATCAGACCTCTCAATCTTTACAATTCACTGGTAGCTTTATTGAGTCTTTTGTTCATGTTTTCGCTTTTTTTTTTTTTCAATATTAACTTGTTAACGTGACTAATCTAGAAATTTTTAACTATTTTTGTAACTATTTTTACAAAAATATATTAAATGTAAGATGTGCAAGTGGTGGCTCAGGCGGCTAAGACTCTAGGTTGTTGCTTTTTTTTTTTTTTTTTTTTTTTTTTAAATCTGAGGATCGAGGTTCAAGCCTTGCCATTAGTGGGTTGCCACGCCCCACGCTACCCAGCCACTACATATACAGTAGTGCTGGTCTCATTTGAGAGATTTTAATTTGACATTTGTTAAATGTTAAACTTCGTGATATTTATACAGTAAAACGGCATAATCTGTTTCCTCTAGCCAGTTTATCATGCATTTCTTCATTCCAAGTAAATTTCTTTATTCTCAGTAAATCTGAGCATTTTATAATTGTGATTATTATATTCACGGACTGTGATGAACTAGATAAAAAATTTTAATCGATTGACACACTATTTTTTTTTCGGCTTTCGTCTGTCACTTGGCGCACTTGTAGTTTTCCATATTTGTTTTTTTTTTTAATGTAATTTAAGGTCAAATTTTACTTTTACTATAAAAATTAAATCATAATAGAAAATCAACTAAACAATATCCTGTCCGATTTAAATTTGCATCTCAGATCAGGTCTCTGTGGTCGTGACTGCTGTAGTGTAAATTTCATAGTAGATGACTGATTGAGATTTATTGATTTTTTTTACTTAAATCTCAGTAGGATTAGAGTCTCAGACAGAGTGCTGTCAATCAAACAATGAAACGTGCTGGTCAGAATATTACGCCATGATTACTAGGACATTTCAGTCATGAGAGAGCTCAGTCGATTAATCAGTCTTCAATAGAACACCCAGGTTTGGTATTTTGTAGTAAATACGTATAAGCCGTGTATATGCCCTGTAATTTCATGGAGCTTAGCCTTGTATTATTCATCTTCCCAAAAGAAAACTATCTAAATGCTTCCTCCCAAAACTTAGCTTGAAACTTCTCTGAACTTCTACTCGTTAGCAGCCGCAGAACTTTACGGTAATAGATTAAAAAGCCTTTATGAAGTTAAAAAAAAAAAAAAAAACATTCAAATCATTTGCCTCCTGGGATTCAGGCGGCGTGTTATTGAAGCTGACGGTCTAATTGGCATTCTCGCAATGACCGTGTGTAGACGATTTACCTGTATAAAACCCAAAGGGCTTGGTGACGAACCCCATGTTAAAGCCTGAGGCACAAACACTTGCTGTGTTGAAATACCGGTGGTGTAGTGACAAGAAAACAGGGCCGTGCAATCCATCAATGCATTCAGTGGAAACTATTTGGTTTACTCATAGTGTAATATTTCTGAATTTGCAGCATTTGGAATAACACAAGCTGTTCATACTTGTCTTAAAGGCTGTGTGTGTGTGTGTGTGGGTATGCGTGTGTGTGGGTATGCGTGTGTGTGGGTATGCGCGTGTGTGTGTGTATGCGCGTGTGTGTGTGTGTGTGTGTATGCGCGTGTGTGTGTGTATGCGCGTGTGTGTGTGTATGCGCGTGTGTGTGTGTATGCGCGTGTGTGTGTGTATGCGCGTGTGTGTGTGTGTGTGTATGCGCGTGTGTGTGTGTGTGTGTATGCGCGTGTGTGTGTGTGTGTGTATGCGCGTGTGTGTGTATGCGTGTGTGTGCGTGCTTGTGTGTGTGTGTGTATGCGCGTGTGTGTGTGTATGCGCGTGTGTGTGTGTATGCGCGTGTGTGTGTGTATGCGCGTGTGTGTGTGTGTGTGTATGCGCGTGTGTGTGTGTGTGTGTATGCGCGTGTGTGTGTATGCGTGTGTGTGTGTGTGTGTGTATGCGCGTGTGTGTGTGTGTGTGTATGCGCGTGTGTGTGTATGCGTGTGTGTGCGTGCTTGTGTGTGTGTGTGTATGCGCGTGTGTGTGTGTATGCGCGTGTGTGTGTGTGTGTATGCGCGTGTGTGTGTGTGTGTGTATGCGCGTGTGTGTGTATGCGTGTGTGTGCGTGCTTGTGTGCGCGTATGTGTGTGTATGCGTGTGTGTGTGTGTGTATTACCCATTCTGTTAGAAGCCTCAGGAGCGATGCAGGTGAGGGCACTAAAGGACTACTGGAACCTCCACGACCCTACAGCTCTGAACATACGCGCCGGAGACGTCATTATGGTAAATCATACATTTAATTTATCTGCCTTTTTTTTTTTTTCTTCTTCTCTGCTGTTAAGCTCCTGCATATATCTAATTACTGGATAAACATCCAAGCTATCCTACTAGTATCACACATCTACAGTTCTCATTAGAGAATCTCCAATTCAATGTCTTAATATATTTTATATAAGAAAAATAACAACATGGGAATGTACTTTTCTGGGAAATTGTGAAAAATGGGATAGAGTAAGGGCGAGTGAGTGTGAGAGATGCAGAATGAAGCAGAGTACGTCCTGCGTGTCATACCAGCATGTCTTGAAATGTTTCATTCCTCTTATCTTGTGGCAGCGGGTTCACTAATACATTCATTATATATCCATCATGTAATACATTATACTTACTTATTCTTACTTGCATATGTAAGAGCGTTAATCAAGCCTCCTTCCAACAATTTAAAATAAACTAAATAACTACAGTAACTGTTGAACGCCAGCGTCCAGTCCGCAGTGCTTGAAAGAGGAGAGAGCAGCTGCCTGACAAACCCACGTTCAGAACCAGTCCCAGAGGCACTTTCAGCAAGAACACACATCTCATAACGTTATGTCATCTTCCACAACATTGCCTCCTTAATAACTGCTCGTCATTCCGAATTGCCTCTGTATGGTCCATGTTGTTCTCTTTACGGGTAACATGAGCTACAAAGCGAACTAACCACTAACACAAGGCTGGATCTCAAATCCCTCTCTAACCCCTGATTGAGGGCACTACTTGGTGTGTGGAATAAGGGATCGTACACCCTACACGCCGTAGTGCACTAGCTTTCCCTTGAAAGCCTATTTGTGTAAAAGTGAAATATAAGTGGAAATCTATATAAACTTCATCAGGACTGTCCACCACCTCCATGGTTTATTCTCCTCACCTTTTGGGTACATACTGTAGTACCGGTAAGAATTTACAACAATTTTCACCCATGTTAGTTACACACAGTCACCAGCTCAAAGCCGGCCACAGACAAATCAGACGATGAACTGCATTAGTGCTAGCAAAATGATTTGAATAGAAAATCGCGATTTACAAAATTCACACTGAAATGAATCAACAGTTTACCTAGGATTCACATTTCTGCACAGGGTTTTATTGCTCTTTTATCACCGCAGTTTACTACCGTAGGTATTGCACTTTTTATAAATACAAAGTGTGTAAGCCCCGGCATATCGAGGTGGTTAAGCACTCCTGGATGTGATGTAATACATTTCAGGATGGAACCATTAACTCCACACCAACGAGCCGTTGATGACTTTCCTCCAACAGCGCAACACCAAGCGTTCCATTCCTCCTGAAACAGTCCATTCGGCACACGGCACTTTACACATTCGACTTTCAGCCAGCGCTGTGATTGATGTCGGTGTGTATTTTCGTTTTAAGCCACACAATACAAAAGGTTATCACGGAGCACATAGTGGAAAGAAAGGTAACACCAGCTGTGTGTGTGTACGTGTTAAAGACCTGCATGCTACAACAAGCTCCTCTGTGATGGGCAAGTCGAGCGATCGAGACTTGTTTCACACTGTACGCCGTGGCACAGACACGCCGTCACGCTCGTTTGTTTTTATTTATTTTCTCTCCCCCCCCCGCCTTGAATCTTTTCTCTTCCCCTCGGCCCTCAGGCTCGCTCCGTACTCCATGAGCCGCGCTGGAAATGTGTGTCCTGAGGCACGGCGCTAAACACATGGCAGGGTTTGGGTGTGGGCTTTGTGTGTGCATGTGTGTGCGTGTGTGACTTTGTAGTGTTTGAGCGCGAGTTGATGTTTATGCCAACTAGCTGTTATCCGGTGTGAGTTTATAACAGGGTTAGCAAAGGGAAAAAAAAAGAAGAAGAAATGAACCGTTTGTTTAAAACGATCGTAGCAACTGTGTAGGAATTTAGAGCAAATCTGAATATACAGTATTTAAAACGTCTATAGTTATACACGTGTGTGTGGTTTAGTGGTCAGAGCATTTCCTTTTATTTGATTTTATTTATTTATATAATGTTATGTCATATTACAAGGTTGGACAAACCCTCAAAAAGCAAAAAGTCCCAGCTCCAGTGTCTCATCTCATCCAATCCAAAAGAAAAAAAAAAAAAAAACAAGGTTTTCTGTGTTCTTATATATTGATGTTACATGCGTTACGACACCAGCATGTGTGTTAAGTTTAAACACAGCCTCATGTCAAGTTAAACAGATTTTTTATTTATTTATTTTTTTTTAAAATTGAAGCCTGAGAAGTAGCAGCAGGGTTTATTTTCTAATTCAGGTTCTTAAACCTGCTGCTCCACGAGGCAACCCCAGATGAAAGCCTTCTGCATCCTTTACACCGAATCTGCACCCAGGCTACGTACTCATCCACCGCCGTTTCATCAGTTTGATCATTAGGCACACGCTCCGTGCTTAAAATTTAACCCTGTGAAACATGCGCGGAATGATAACGGGCTCATTTGCTCGGCGTGCCGTGCTAAATCGGGCCTGGAACACGAGAGGTTAAGCTGTAAGTTTAGAACCGGCGTACCCGGAGACTTTGACAGACGTTTGAAAGAAGAGCACAGAGTCGTCTTCTGCATATTTAACGTGCAGCGAGACTTCAAAATAAGAGAACTCTGGTGACTTAATAAGAGCGAGTGAGCGGGAAGGACTAGGATAAACAAACCCTAATCAAACACTAGGGCTTTTTTTCTTTTTCTATTCTGTGTGTGTGTGTTTGTTTAATGAGCTTGTGGGTGTGTTTCAGGTTCTGGAGCAGCACATGGATGGCCGTTGGAAAGGACACATTCATGACAGTCAGAGAGGCATCGACCGGGTTGGATACTTCCCTCCGTCCATCGTAGAGGTCATAACCCGGAGGTCGGGTGAGTGGAAAGAGTTACGCCCCCGTGCTTGAAACTGAAGAGCTTCAGTAGTGTGAAGTGGGTTGTTGGAGCTGTGCGTTGAGAGGATCACAACGGCGCAGCCTTGTGGCAACTGATGTATACACACTTTACCCTCAACCCTACATACTGTGTGTCTTGTATTTCAAAAACACAAGCGGTGTTCAAGGCAAACCGGGATTTTTCATTGTTCTGAACACATTTATGAGAGTAAAAACTTTCTTTATTTCTCTATATAATCCCCTGCAACACTAATCCATTTATCTCAGTTGTTTCATTAGTGCTTGGACACCATCAGTGTAGAAAGTCTTCTCAGTATACCGGAGCCATGATCAGGCTGCCTGCTTCACATCCGAAACCCAGCCTCCCAGGAACTCCTTTAAATGACCCAAACCTATGGAAATGGCTTGGAGCGAGGTCAGGACTCTACGGGGGTCGAGCCATAACTCCCAGCTGAGTTCCTGTAATGTGCAAGTGGTGTTGATGATGAATAATTGTGTGTACACTTCACACTGACAGATGCGTCCCTTCTGAAAGTTGGTGTCAAGTTATCCATCAGATTTTAACGCTCAGACGTTCTGCACACCTGTGATTATAAGTCTCATCATTGAAATCTTCTGTAAATGTCAATCAATTTGATGCCTTCAATCATAAGAAACGGCATCACAATTCCCGGTTTGACTTGAACGGCCCTTGTAAAAGCATTTAAATTTAGTGACACTTTTAAAACGGGTTCTGTTTGAAAGACAAAACCTGCTAAATGTTTCCCCCAAAGTGACAAAGGGAAAAGGAATTACCCTTAAACACTCACAAGCACAGTAAATTGTTATCAATATACCAATAATAAAAAAAAAAAATTAAATAAAGTTTTATATAAAAATTAATTATCAACATCATCTACATCCGGCTCTGTCTCATCACCTGGGGATCAAGTAACTCAGCGTTCAAAGACGAGCCTCATTGCCATCATTTCATCCCACTCATATGTGTTCATGCTCGTACTGGTATAAGGGCTGGTTCATCTAGTTTTATTAGATATTATAATACTGCAGTCATGTAGACACAGTGTGCACACACTCGCCTCTGTTTTGATCATAATGTGATAGATTAAACTTGGTCAAATTGTGGCATTCACTGTGTGAGGAGACCATACCACATGGCTCTTTACACAACATGATCTTGGTGGAAAGATGCACAAGGTTGTAAAGTACATTTTTGGTCAAATATATTTGTGACTTCTTACAACAAGTGACTTTAAAGTGCGTCATAGGCAGAAAAAGTGATGAGGGTTTTTTTGAGAATTCAACCATCTGGTTTTCTTAGACTGTCACATGCGTACACACATGCATGCACACACACACACATACACACACACTTACTTTAACTCTAATAGGATTAACGAGGATATAATCAGCTGTTGGCGGAACTTAGCTGAAAAGGGCTGAGTAGAAAATCGGAGCTGAAATGAAGAGTTGTTGACATTTCGTTCTGTGTGTGTGTGAGTGAGATAGAGAGAGAGACAGAGGGTGATGGGAAGAATCAGTGGCCTGTCATTTCATTTTGTCAGTGTTAAGTAAGCAGCTTGCTCAGTATTGCTGAACCATGCACCCTCTTCTCTCTCACCCTTTTTTCGTTTGTTCCAGCAAGCAGCTAAACAATGGCAAACAAACACTAAAAACAACACCTAAACAGCACACAATTAAAAACCAAACACAAAAAACTAAACTTTCAGTGAACCTGTGGTACATCTGGCTGCCACTGGTCCAAGTGTTTGTTGTTGATTCTATACAAGCTTCTGACTTACTCATTTGGATTGCATTTTCACCAATGTACACAGAAGAAACATGGCGACTCAACTCATCCCTCTCTGTGACTTAAGGCATCGCTTGTCATCCACGTTGAAAATATATCCACTATGGGACTTTTATCTGACATTTGGGTTACGATGACAACAGGAGAATAAAATCACTCGGCTTGATTTGAGTGCAGTCTTTGACACCGTTTCACACACAATCATGTTAAACCTCTTAAAGCTCCTGTTGGCATCACTGGCATACCACTCACCTTGTTCACCTCATCATCTCTCAGAGCATACCCAGTTTGTCCAGGTAAAAAAAAATCTGTTCTTAGTCTTATCCTGAGCAGTGGTATTCCTCAAGGCTCTGTCTTTGGCCCTCTTCTGTGTCTCATCTGTCCTCTCCCCCCTGCCAATTATTTGGGATTCTGTATATTTTGTCATTGTTCCCCAGATGACACAGCTTTATATATCCACAAAGCCCGACTCTGACCTTTATTTTTCAATTAAATCATCCTCGACAGCACCTTACCTTTTGAATCCTTTATTAACAATGTCTCCGTAGCATTTCCCGCCTCTGCCTGTCCCACAAACTCCTGCCATCCCCACCATGCTGTGGTGACCTCACACATTAATTATTATGATTGTCTTGTATCTGATCTATCACATACTGTAATCTCCTCCATAAATTCCATCTCGTCCAGACTTCTTCTGCCCATATCACAACCCAGATTCCCTACAGGCATCGTGTCACCCCGACCTGAAACAACTCCAATAGCTTCCTGTCAAATATCGCATAAACTTTAAAATTCTCTAACTCACTTTTACGACCCTTCATAATCTTGCTCCACCTTATCTCTCAGACCTTGTACAGTTCTACACACCATCTCATACTCTCCGCTCTTCCTCATCAAGTCTATTATTTACACCTCCTGTACGCCTGACCACCACACTGCTCCATGTATCCGAAATCCTCTCCAGGAAAACATCCGTAGCACAGACACTCTAGCATCATAAGACTTATCTACAGTATGTAGAAGAGCTAATCCCACATTTTATAAGATTTGATATCATGGCAAATCTTATACAGTATATATTTTTATTTGCTGATATATCTGTGATTATGGTATACTGTTTTTTATTTTTCTTATTGTTTGCTGCTGTTATATTTTTATCTACTGCTTGGACAGGGACCTTGAGTGACCGGAAAAGTGCCTATAAATAAAATATAATAATAATAATAATAATAATAATAATAATAATAATTATTATTATTATTATTATTATTAAACTAAAACATTAAACAACAAAAGACTAAACACTTAAATTTGATCAGTACAACTAAACAGGCCATCACTAAAAACTAAACACCAACATTACAACATCAAACATTAATGACTAAAGAGTAAACATGATGCACTAAAGTCTAAACACACAACACTAAAAGCAAAGATCAAAACATAAAACCCCAAACACTAAAAAACAATAAAAATAAATAATAATAAAAAAAAAAACCTAAACTTAGAAACTAAACATAAAACACTAACGACTAAAGACTAAAGCCAGACTAAACACTAAATGAGCACCTAAAACAAAACACTGACTGTCAGGATAATAAACATGAGCCACTTTTCAAGTTTCAGGTTTATTGTTATGAGCATGAAGGTTGCTGTAAGCATCTACTGTATGTTCAGTCAGGTTTTTGTTCTACAGTTACAAAATCCTACAAAGACGGTGCAAACACTTACAAATAAACTCTTAACTGTAACTAAAAACTGTAAACATTAGGAAGACAAAGATTTTCCTTAACCAATACTTTGACGGGTTAACAACCAATATTTAAGTAATCATGAATGAACACGCGTTTTTTTTTTTTTTTTCTCTGTTTCCCTTTCTATTTAAACAATTCTAGTGGCTTACTCACAACTCAAATTTAATGAAGCCCAAATAGTTTAAACAAACAAGGCTTGAAATAGTATAATAAAAGAAGGCTGTCAACAATACAGCTTGTCTCTTTGCTCTCATTCAAAAGTGAAGCCACTAAAAATACGGTACAATGTCTCTTGGTGTGCAGCACCTGAATTGCAAGTGCACCCTCTTGTGGTGTCCAGGTTAATAGGTTTGTGAGTTTGGAGAAATATTATACAAAACAATTATTAGCTAATAAAATGTTGGCAATAAATTGATTAAGATCAATTAACATTCATAATCAACATTGAACACAGTTAAAATATTATAATGTTTGTAAATCCATGAGAAATTATTATAAAGCCATTTAAAACCTGGTTGAAAATAAACCGTAAAAAAAAAAAAAAAAAAAATTTAACTCTGCAACAATGAGCAACATTCCCACTACAGCCACAAGAATTTGGGAAACAGAGTAGTAACTTGTACAACTTGACAGAAAGGAAGTAAAAACAATAAGGATGTAGTATTGTTTCCCTTGACGTGGAGCTGCCATGCTGACGTGCTCGAGTCATGACACAGGAAGAACTTAATAAGGGTGTAGTAACAACAGCATTTTCCTGGGTAACCGTCGTTCTCACTGCGTTGTTGCTACGTCAGTGGAGTTCTCACAATGACCTCTTCATGCTTGTGCCATGACCACGGGTAGAAAACCACAGCAAGTTCATATTATGTACTTCTGCGTCAGGTTATCAGTGCGCGTATGTCACGTTCAGAGAATTTAGTATAAATGCTGGATCCGATTTCTCACTCCATCACTTTGTGCTAAGAGCACAATGAAACACCCTTTCTTCCATTTCTGTAATGGGGTATAACATAAAAAATAAAATAAAAAAAACACCAAATACTTAAAGTGAACATAAAACATAACATATATCACAAATCATTAAAAGCAAACTAAGCACTTTAATCTGCATTCTACAGATAAAACAATGCTAGACACTAACCACTAATACCTCAAAACTAACCACTAAGAACTGAACACTCAAGCTCTTCCTTCTTACTAAAAATAATACTTCATCACTCCGTGTGTTATGTCTTCAGGGGGCTTCCTGTCTCGCCAGGCCTCTCTGCCCAACCATAGACATCACACCCTAGCCAGAGCTCCACCCCTTTCCAGCAGCCCTCGCCCCACCCCTCATACTGACGACTCATACACGCTGTATTCACCCACTCATCCCAACTCACCACGCCAAAACGGCCTGAACCTACACCCAGGTACTGTGTGTTCTTCTGCTCACACGCACATCAGTACACGTTAAATAACACACTTTCTAGAAACACTCATCTAAACCAAACTAAAAAAAAACACACAGTCTTTTCTATCTAAGTTTCCTTTCATGGTTAAGAAAAAACAATACATTTGTAAATGCTCTCATGTGTCAGGTATCCTTCAATAAGTAAGGGTTCAAGGCTTTCTATAAAAGTTCACTCTTTGACATTGAAAGACCCCTGGGAGGGTTCCTTTTAAATTCTTCAAGTAAAGGTATTAAAGAACCATTTGCACAGAACCATACATTAAGCCAGTAAAAAAAATGGTTCTTCAAGGATTCTTGTGTAATGATTTGAGTTCTAAATCTGCCCTATTTGGAACACCAAGAGAAATCCTGGTTGTAATGATCTTTTCAGGGTTCCACCAAACTAAACTTTCTTTGAAAAATAAAATAAAATAAAACAATGTCTTTAACAATGTCTTTGAAAAGTCCTGAAAAATAAAATCTATCCACTAACTCCGTAATATCAGCACACTGGGGTGTTCTAGATTTAACATTTAAAGTGTTTCTTGGACATCTTGTCCCCCAGACCACATCCTGACACCAGTGTTGCTAGCCATCGCCCCCATAACAAGTGCAAACACTTTCACACACCTCATGGCTCTGGACGGTCTTTTCCGTCCAGCTGGTTGCCCACTGAGCCCACAGATCCCCACAGAACCCTTTAAAGTGTGTATGTTTGCCAGGTTCTCCTCCCGACAGTCCCAGCGCCGTGTGTATTCCAGCTAGTACCAAAGAGCCAGAGGATATTTGGGTCCTCAGGAGCTCTGTCACTGGTAAGAGTCATCCGAGTCCCCGTCAGCTGTCCTGTCCGTCCCCGTGTTCCCCCATTGTGCGGTCATGTTGCCGGTTCTCATGTCTGATGTTGAGGGCCAGTGAGCACTGAGCGCCACTAACTGCAGGTTACCTGGTGATAACTGAAATGTGTTTAGGAGCAGGTCTTTAGCTCGGTCGGTTACCAGACCCGCCTGTGATCTTCAGTGTACTCACTCATTAGCTAGTGCTGTCTCTCATCCTCTATAATCACACACATTTGTGTAGAGTGTCTTGTCCCTGCTTAACTGTGGTCCCTCTGTGTCTTTCTGTTTGTCTCTCCCTTCTTATCTTAACATCTGTATCTTTCTCGGTCTATATCTCTCTGTCGCTGTATGTCTTTCTGTGTCTCTGTATTTGTATCTGTCTCTCTGTATGTCTCTGTCTGTCTTTGTTGTTCTGTATGACTGTCTTTCTATATGTCCATCTCTCTCTCTCTCTCTCTCTCTCTCGCTCTCTCTTACACAGGAGACAGGAACAGTGTTGGAAGCGCAGGCAGTGTAGGGAGCAGTCGTAGCGCTGGCAGTGGACAGAGCACTGAGGGCAACTTTACCCACAATGCACAGCATCCGAGCTGCACCACCACACAGGACATCAACAAGGTATGATGTGTGATTGGTCAGAATGTGTTGATTTTTCTGAAACAGCAGCTCTGTCTGTGAAAAGGTTTATATTAATGCTATTCCCCAGTAGATACTTTGCAGATTTTTGTTTTTTTTTAATGTGTGTAATTGTTGATATGGTGGAATTTTACTTTGAAGTTCAGAGGTAACTATGGACAGATGAAAAGTATTACATTAAATGTTTATTCCATGGGAGTTTTCCCTGGTGTGCACTTCGATCTTGCCCTTTTAACACCTTTAGTGATTTTTTTTTTCTTCCCCCTAGGTTGTTTAACTGTTGTTGTTTTTGTGCAGGTCTCGCCCTCTGTTGGTGAAACTGTAGAACAGCATGGCCTGCCTTCGGATTTCGTTAGCCCTGATCCTGCAGGTCAGTTCGGTTCCTGTAAAAGGCTTATACACTGAATTGTTTTTCATATACTCTGATACTTTTAGCATTAGTTGAGTTCAAAAATAATGGCGCACCTCGTACAGCTAAACTTGAGTGTGGGTTGGTGCACAGAGGTTCACTGGCATTTCTGGAATGTGGAAGGAAAACACAATTTATTTCCTCACCAAAGTAATAAAAAAGCAATAAAGCAGCAGTAAGAGACAGGAATCACGTCAGATTTACAAGAGTAAGTAAAGCCTAGGCTATTCACGGCTTAAGTGCAGTGTGGGATCCGTGCATGGGAGGAGCGAGAGAGAGAGAGAGAGAGAGTTCAGGGTTGTATAGATACTGAGATACTGATAAGAATAACAGAGAAGACTCAAGGATGGTGCTTGTCTCTTTTAGAGAATTTAAAGTTTAGGAATGAGTTCAAGAAATGTTTCGAAATTTACCGGAGGTTCGTTATGCAAAGGTAAGATAAGACAGCGTAATATAATTACAATTGTCTGATAACAGTACAAGTCTGTTGATTACTTCATGCTTGACGAAGGAATGATTGCGTAAAAAATCATGTTCAATAGATTGTTAGATTTTTTTTTTATATAACTTGTACAAATAAAGTGATTGAATATAGATTGCAACACACAGGTTGTGTTAAGATTTATAATATATTCCTTATATCTTCCATATAATGACCACATTTTGCATCACGTTTATATATATATATATATATATATATATATATATATATATATATATATATATATATATATAATTATTATTATTGATATACTGTATATTATATATATAAATAAAAGCTTTACTCCAAAAATGTATATTTAAA
The DNA here is from genome assembly GCA_030347435.1 of Clarias fuscus. NCBI lineage: Eukaryota > Metazoa > Chordata > Actinopteri > Siluriformes > Clariidae > Clarias > Clarias fuscus. The sequence goes on along the minus strand of CM059220.1, from coordinate 4,533,369 downwards.
AATATTAACTTGCACTTTTTTCAGATTACATGTCTGTCTTTAGTGCAAACATTTTGTACAAGAGTAATAAGGGGTGTACATATTTATCTCTGTGTATTGCAGTGCCGGCGTCAATATTTATGATGCGGTTGATTATGTTAGCTGGGTAAAAGCTGAACCTAAAGCAGCAATCCGCCCCCGCGTGGCAGTTCGAGTAAAATGTTTATCTGCCAGTAGTGAGAAGTTGAACTGGCAAACCTTTTATTCATAATCTGTATGACTTAACACGTCTATGATCAGGAAAGGAGGACCATAATTATATAATTAACTAAACTATAGGCTATATTGTTTTAAACCATATGTGGGTCATGTATCATGATATCCTTAATTGATCTTGAGGAGGTACACATGTCCTTTCATGTCTAATCTGGTCACTGAGTCATAAATAAATCAAAAGTCTTTAAACAAAGACTGAAGAAACACCTCAACACGCCAGTGCTTAAACAAAGCACTAATATCACTCCACACCTTAATTATACTTGATTTTGTAGCTGTAGTAACTGTCTCTCTCTTTGCGTGTGTGTGTGTGTGTGTGTGTGCACGCACGTGTGACATTCCTCTAGGTCATAGGCCGGATCAGAGCAGCTCCAGAGCCAGTGAACAAGCTGTCAGGCCACATGTTCTCCGACCGGAGCAGCTACTGGAGGGCAGGGTTAGTGCATGACAAATATTACTATATTATTAATTATAAGTTCAGTTTCTAGTTCAGTTCAAGTTTTATTCGTCACATATACATTACTGCACAGTGAAATTCTTTGTTCTTTGCATATCCCAGCTTCTTGTTATTAGGCAGGGGACAGAGCATAGGGTCAGCCATTTTATAGCACCCCTGGAGCAAACAGGGTTAAGGGCCTTGCGCAAGGGCCCAACAGCGGCAACCTGGTGGAGCGTGTTAAGGCTCTGAGTTCCGACTCCGTAACTCAGAGCCTTAACACACCGAGTGAACTCGGTGAGGTGTTTGGTCAATAAAAGCAGGGCATGGGCCTCCGAGTGGCGCAGTGGTTAAAGCGCTCGCCCTATCATCCGGAGATCGCTAGTTCGAATCCCGGGTGGTGCTGTAACCTCTCGCAGCCGGAGGTCTAGAGAGAGCTGATTGGCCGAGCTCTCTCAGAGGGGAGGGATGAGAGGTACTTAGTGCTCCCACATTAGGGAGAAAATCGGGGAAAAAAAAAAAAAAAAAAAAAGACAGGGCATAAGGGTGTAAACTTATTTATTAGGCCTAATCCAAAAATCATCATCATAGCCAGGGGGATGAATCACAAACAGGAAAACACAACAAAGATTAAACCTTGTAAACATCTAATCAAAGTGTGTGTTTGAAACGAATAGAACAATATTGTACTTTTTTTTTTATTATAGGAATCTCAGTCAAGGTGCACAGGCACTTCAGTGTTTTGAAATGGTCCAGTCCAAGACTAGAGTCAATTTAAAATCTGTGGAGTAAGTTGAGAACTGTGCAGGAGATAGATAGATTGATAGATCTTTTGATAAAGTTGAGGAATGAAAAATGAAAATGTGTCAAGTTGGTAGGAATTTTACCCCAAAATAGTCCTGTCTTACAAATAATTGTTGTTATAGTAAGTATTCATTCTGCAGCCACGTTATTGTAAGCTTTTGTTTTTTTCTTCTCATTTCCACCATTCAAAATGTCATTTGTACTTTTTTTCATTGCTTTAATACGTTGTTAAATGTTACATGATATAGGCAACATGTGTCTTTGTGCCTCAGGATGCAGAGGCCATCTATCAGTGGCTGTGTGAGTTTCATCTGGAACAGTACACTAAAAACTTCCTGGCAGCTGGTTACGATGTGCCAACCATCAGCAGAATGACTCCTGAGGTGATCTCATTTTTTTTACAATAAAGTATTATACGAGGGGTGTCCAAGTCAAACCAGGACCAGGATCCATGCTGTGGTGGCTCAGAGCAGGTGTTCCTGTGTGTGAACATTCAGCGAGTGCAGCACATGATCCTTAAAAATAAATAGATAAAGATAAATAGCGTGTCGCTAACTTGCAGAAGAGACGTAACTGTACACACAATCATTCACCAACACCACTTGTACATTTCTTATGTACAGTCCTGTGACCTGGCTCCAGACCATTTCCACATGTTGGGGCCTGCTTCATTAAAAGATTTCCTGGGAGGCCAGGAACTCAGACATGAAGCAGGCAGTCCGATCGTAGCTTCGGTGTACTGAGAAAACGTTCTACTCTGGTAGCACTTGTAATAGCACTAGTGGAACGCTGGGATTCGTGGCTAAGTGTTTTTACTTCCAGGAATGTCTTCTTTTATTCTGTACTATCCCGCTTTGATTTGAATGCCCCTTGTATAAAAGCTTAAATCTTGAGATTATTATTGTCATTCTTTTGAACTAATGAACAGCAACAATTAGGAATTAATTACTAAGTACAGAGAAGGTAGTGGGAAAGGGTAGTACTTAAGAGATTGAGTCATGTACTGTATGGGTGGATCTGCTTTATGTTGGTATCCCAGGGCTTAGGCAGTCTTACTATTTATTTATTTATTTATTTATTTATGAATGTTCATGTTATCCTCCCAGGATCTTACAGCCATTGGTGTGACCAAGCCAGGTCATCGCAAGAAGATCTCCACTGAGATAAGCAAACTGAACATCCCAGAATGGCTACCGGACTACATCCCTGTAACTTTTTTTTTTTCCTTTCCTTACAAGTTTCTGATATGAAAAGCATCTCTAGATAGGTTGATAGATAATCAGCTGTTTATTTATTGATAACGCTGTCACTCATTTGTATTTATGATTTAGGCGGACATTGGTGAATGGCTTGGTACCATTGGACTCTCCCAGTACCAGAAAAGGCTAGCAGAGAATGGCTATGACTCCATTAACATTGTGCGAGACATTACATGGGAGGATCTGCAGGAAATTGGCATCAATAAGCTGGGTATGAGAAATGGTTCAAATTAAAATACCACTATTGATGATAAAGAAATGCTGATGCTCTCTGTTTGCAAAGATGCCTTGATGCTATTTAATGTAAAATGTACTGCTCCACCTATGAGCACATCTATATAAAAAAAGATTAACAAGTACCTTAACACTTAACAAGTATTAACTGGTATTTGTTTTAACTGTGCAACCTGTAGTTAAAATCACTGACCATACTGTTAATGTATTGTTAAAATCCCCGACAGGCCACCAGAAAAAGATGATGCTTGCAGTAAAGAAACTTTGTGATGTACACAAGGCTTTGAGGAACCAAGCAGAGGGAAATGGGACGCTGCCAAGAAGAAGACACCCCCCTGCCCTGGAGCTGGTGGCTATAGAGTCAGCTGACTGTGCCGATGGTCCTTCCTCACCACTCTCATCAAAAATGCTCACGTTCCAGGATAGCGAACTAAGCACCGAGTTGCAAAATGCTATGATTCAGAGTGGCTACAGTGGTTGCCCGGAAGGGTTTGGTGCTGTGCTAAGTGGAACAACACCCATGTCAGTGAGTCAAGAGAGTATCAGTGCACGCTCACAGGGCACTGGGCACTCACAGGAATTTCCTTTGACTTCTGTAACTTCCCGTAGCCAATCAAATGAGAGTTTGAGCAGCTCAGACTGCAGTGCCCTCAAGGATTGCCCAGTAATGCCGGCCAAGCTGGCACCACCATTGCCTCTAAAGAAGCAGCAGTCTACACGTGGCAGCCCACCGATAACACCGAGCAAGACAGCTCGATTAGCCTACCCTGCTGGCCAGTCCAGTCCTGGAATATCTACAAAACCTGATGGTTCTTCTATTCAAAGAGGATTTAGCTACCTGCAAACCATCAATTCAGATCAGTCTTGCACAGCTCAAACCAGACCCAGTGGTATAAACGGCCATCCAAAGAAGCGCACCCAAAGCCTGTCACGGTATGCCCTTTCTGATGGAGAAGGAGACGAACCCGAAGAACCAGTATTACCACCCAACCTGGTCTCATATGCTACACTCACACGCAAGCCTGGCCGTGGTCAAACAACTGCTGTTGACAGGCAGGTGGGTCGGACTCAGTCCTTCGTGATACGTGCCAAGAGGAAGGGGCCTCCCCCACCTCCTCCCAAGCGGCTGAGCTCTGCCTCGAGTCCCGGAACTAGTGGTGGGGTGGAAACTGAGAGTTCTGGGAGTGTTCGATTCATTGCAGCCAGGCTGGAAAAGAGTGGAGAAAGCTCCACTAAGACCCCCAGCAGCCCATCGTTCAAATCTCCTTCATCAGCTACCCAGTCTAAAACCATAAGCGTTCAGAGAGAGACAACCAGTGAGGTTTCTCTATGTCAAACAGGTCATGCAGAGCTCAGTAGAGTAAAACCTGTGGAGCAAGACATGAACCATCAATCAAACCAAGAGCATACACCTTCTATGTCCCTTCAGGGAACTTCATGTGAAAGCATTCCATTTGCTCAAGAGGGCAAAGGGACCATAAAGCAGCGGCCAAGAATGGAAATGGCTAAAATGGACCCTGAAGTCAGCTTCCAACCCCTGCAACCTGCTCAGCCGCCTAAATCATCCTTACAATTGCCAGAGTTCAATCTTAAGGAGTCAGACACTGTCAAGAGGAGGCATAAACCAAGAGAAAAGGAACTGCAGATCATGAGTCAGGACCCACTCCCAGGAGAGGAGAGTTCACCAGAGGCTATCATGCCATTTTGCATGTCAAATAGTGGACCAACAGGGAATCTCTCCCTAACGAAACCTCAAACGCCCTGTAAACCAACACGGCATACTGCTGCAGCGCCACTGAGTAAGACTCCTGCTGCATCAGAATTCTATTTATTATCTCCTAATATAATATCTGTATTAATATCTGCCCATGACCTTAATTCATTTTCTATATCTATTTGATAGTAGTAGGTGGACCTCCTCATATTGTGACCACCAGGATGGGGCAGGACATAGCCTTCACTGCTTCATCTCCAATAAGAAAAGAGGCTCCAGCCATCAGTGGACCCCAGGACCAAAAACAGGATGAGTTTGTCCACAAGCGTATAGAGCAGACCAGCACTTCTCTGGTGGCAGCCCTTGAAGTGGTGGAGAGAAATTTGTCTCAGAAGGACGGAACTGACAGGTAATGTATCAGATTTATTTAGTTGTCCATCATAATTGTGCTGGGTTGTAAGACATAATCTTCATTCCAATTCCTGATTATGACACATTTGAAATGAAATAAAAAATAGAACAAAGTTCACAGTTGGAAAACGAAATTTTAAATACAATGAGGTAAGGAGCCGGAGGTAAGGATGGATTTGGAACAAAGGAAATATAAGCTTTGTACTTCCTGAAATAGCAACCAGGAATATAAACTAACAAACTAGAATCAAACAACTGGTGGACTAATGAAGTAAGGAATAAGAATGAATGGAAGGACCTTGTAAATTACAAGAGCGCAACTGATGACTATAGAGACATCAATAAGTCAGTGTTAATGTTATAAACCTTTTACAGACACATGACTGCCATAACATCAGTCACAACAGTGTATGGTAGACGCACTGTTAAACCGTTCATTGATGATTACAATAATATATATTTCAGACCCAGAAAGATGATCTAATGTTTAACAGATTACCTGATGCTTTATCACACAGAAAAACGAGTAACAAAGCAATTAATAGCTTCTGTTGCTGATTATTTTGACTTCTTACTTCTTACTCTTATTAAGGATGTTAATATAAAACCCTTTATCTCAGACAGTGTACAAATGTTTGATTTCTCCTGGGTTAGCGCATTCAGTGGATTCTGTTGCAAATTAGATGATTCTATGGAATATGCTGTGCTATAAGCTTCGTAAAATTATGTGCAGGTAGCATTAAGTAATACTTAGACTTCAAACTTTCTAAGTAGAAGCCACTTAAGTGTTCTGGGGTTGAATCCCAAATATTGTAGAATGGAAAGCTAGTACACTATGTGGGATGTAAATCCCTTGTTCCACACACCAGGTAGTGTTAGAGTGTGATTTGGGATTCAGCCTTGTTTTAGAAGCTAGTTAGCTTTGTAGCTCACGTTAGCCATGAACAGAACAGAACAACATAGACAGGAGCAATTACTAAGGAGACAAAGTGTTAACCTGACCTAACGTTATCCAGAAGTGTATGGGACCGATGTTGTCATGTAAAATGCCAACGGTCTATAGCCAGGCTACTGTCCATGTACTGTATGATGAACCATTGGGTTGGTACCTTTAAGCAAAGTTTTCTTTAAAAAAAAAATGAAATTGTTATATTAAAATGCACAGTTTCGACACACTAGATCACTATGTCACATCAATGTAGTACAGTAATCGATCAGGTTAGCTTTTGCTTACAGTATGAATACAGTTGCTTTGATGTATTCATGAAAAAATATCACATGTATGACTCTGATCTTGTTTGTGTTATTCTTATTTATCTTCATATAGTGGAGCTTACACTGTAAGATCAGCGAGCAACATTCTGGATGACATTGGGAACATGTTTGATGATCTCGCCGACCAGTTGGACGCCATGCTGGATTGATCCCGTTCTTTCATTTTGTACTGTTGGCGTACCAGCTTCTTGGGCACAGAGAATCTTTTTTCGCTCATCGGAAGGCCTTCAAGTCCCTTCAGTTTCTTGTCTCCAATTGATGCCTTCCTTCTGGATGGTCAATAAATCACTGGATGCGAGGTATAGACTGTGAACTTGCAATGCGGTGTGGCATCGTTGGAGAAGTAAGACTGAGATGAGATGCGTATCAGAGCTGAGCGTATTTGCCCTGTTGGCTCATTCACACATGATGTGGTCATTTTGCTCCTGCCAGGACTTCACAGCACTTACTGTTTACTGCATCCCAGATGTTGGGAGGAGAAAGATTTTCATTTCCTGTCGCACACAGGAGAAAAAACAAGCGCTTTATCCAGGCCCTAAGGTGCACGTGACATCATTTGTTATACTACTGTATAACAAAAGCATGATAGCTACTACTTGTATGTGTGTTAAATATATGCCAGAGTCTTCTCTGATGAACCTACAGTACCATATTTTTCAGACACTAATTCAGAAATACTACCATCCCTACAATGAAAGTTATTACATAGCGGTGTTTTACACTGTAAGTCTTTACAAAGCAAAAAGGGGGGAAAAAATCAAGTTTACTATAATTTATACTATATAAGTAGCTTTCGCTTGTCTGATCACTGCTGTTATGATATGTGATATTGATAATGTTATGTTCATTATCTCAATGGTGGTTAACTACACACAAAGTAACTAATGATAATCCTCCATAACCTCTGTAAAAACACTAACAAATGGCAAAACTGCCTAAAAATCATGCCTGCCATAAATACAGTACATATTGTCACACTACAGTTACAGCTAGAGTGGCAGTTACTGGTCTGATCCCACAGAAAACCTAATGCAGCACAAATCCCTGAAAGAAGCCAATGCTGGCTATGATAGACAGGCACCAGAATATCCAGTGAAACCCATCAAACACCCCAGATCTCGATCAGATCAAGCACCCATGGGTATGACGGACAAATGGAGGCCGCACCCTGCAAAAAATGCCGTCAGAGCAAGTCCGAGCCACACGGCACCCAAAGAGCTGTCCCGGGGGCACAAGGAGGACCCGAAAACTTAGATGGTTTTAAAGGTTCTAATGGTATTGCCGATCTGTGTATGTATGCTCCTAGAGCAAAAACTATAACAAAATTGAAAATCATCATAATTGCTCGCTGATCCTTCATGTCAGCGTAATCACACACAAAAACAGCCAAACTACTATAATTGCTGGATAATCAAGCTTACACTATCATGCTATCTTGCCAATAGAAATCCTAAAATATGGTAGTGCGAATACAGTTTAAAAATAAAAGCTGTAACAAAAGAGCAAACCATTGTAACTTCTACAGTAACATTCAGACAGTTAACTACTATAATCACTAGAGTGAAACTCTGTTGGGAGGAAAAAAAGCAACAAAAAAAAGCTGATGTTCTACAAGTGCTGGACAGTTTGTTCTACCATACAATCATAAATACCTTTTGGCCCAAGAGTGTCATGACAACCTTTACAAGACTAACAAATGGGCAGTGTGTTTTAACCTGAACTAATGTTCTGCTGCTATCATAATACAGCAATCATAAAAAAAAAATTAAAAAAACACCAGCAAATGGGCAAACTACGATAATCGCTAGAGAAGCAGGGCTACCGTAAAACCAAGTTGCTGCAAGTTGGGTAAATAATTGTACAATAAAATATGTACCGTAAGAACCAGCAAACGAAACCTCCTGCATTTATATTAAGACGCCATGAGTAAATGCACTGACCAAAAATCCTGAATCAAAAGCCTGCCTTAAAAACCATTGTCAGTTAAGATGATGTACAAATAACGTCAATTTTCCGTACCGACTGTATTTGAGCGAAACTAAATATTTGATTAATTCAATGGTATTAATAATTATCAAAGCCAAGGAAGCCGGCGAAATGCGTAAAACTGTGGACCAAATTTGTCAGACTGATACTGACTGCAAAATTAGGACCAATGCTTTACTTGCACAGTTATTGGTAACACTTGACATGAAACATGCATTCAAATGCATTTATAACAAATTCTTAAGCTTACCTGATGCCTTATGGTGCTTACAATGCTAATAGCATGATTTTATTTGTATTTTTTTATGAATTAGAGACAACACATCATAGCTGTTTCTGTTTAAAGTCAGACGCTGACTTGGTCTCTCTCTCCAACCGGACATATTCCGGTTGTCATGTTAAAAGACACTAGTGCAAAGCCCTCTGATCTGAAGACTTTCCAGTGGCATAAATCTTACTGACTGTAATCAAACTCCTGCCATAAATCTTCCATAGAACACTTCGCCAGAAACAGAACCTTCACCAGCTGTACATTTTCCCCTATTATACTTTGTTTTTATATTCCTTTTATTCTTAACCCTCGATTATGCCGAGCATTTGCTACCCAAGGCCCTGCCAATGAGTGGTTACCATAGGACGAGCACTTTAATATAAACCCCGTCATTTGTGTTACGGTTTTATAAATTGTTCAGCATGTAACTGTACCAATCCTGAAACATGTCCACACATTTACGTTGCGCATTACAAGGTATTATGTATGCTATATATATAAAAAAAAAAAACATTTTAGATTGGGGTGTAAAATGGATAATGAATGTATGATCCGTCATAAGCGTTACCCAGGTATCCTCATCAGGAATGACTGTAAATAAAATCCAAACAGCCCTTCTATCTGTTCCACAGATTCCCAGTATGAGTTGTTAATAGTGTTAATAATAAATAGTCATAGTTTTTATAGCAAGAGAAGGTATTAAATAGCATCGAATGCATGTATAGTGTTTCTGGTGGCATCTTTCACTTGTATTGCTGATAATAAATTGACATTTCTGTTGTAGTTTGCTTTGCTTTCATTCATCCCGGGCCGTATTCAGAGTTGAGTTGAGTTGAACATGGATTTAGAATTTCATTAGACAATCATAAGGTGGATGGATGCTGGATCAAGTGCTATTTTAAAAGATGCTGAATAATGAGGGTTAAAATCTATATATTTTTTTAAAATCGTACCCGGTTTATAGTGGTCAGTGTGGTAGAAAGGTTTCTCAGTACACCGGAGCCATGATCAGACTGCAAGCTTCACATGTGAAACACTGGCCTCCCAGGAACTTTCTTAAGGGGCTAAATATGTTGAAATGGCTTGGCTTGTGGTCAGGGCTGTACGGGGTACGGGGGATGTGGCAATAACTCCCAGTTGAGTTTCTGTAATGTGTAAAGTAGTGTTGGTGAATGAGTGTGTGTACAGGTCCCACAGACAGATGCGTCTCGTCCGCAAATTGATGACAAGTTATCTGTCGATTTTCAAGCGTCAGGCGTTCCACTCACTGAAAGTTCACGAGAACGACTGCAGTGGGCTCCGAGTCGCATCGGCCGGGATCGTACGACCTTCTTTTAAAAGTTTGCACCGTTCAAATATTTCACTATGTCTAAGAATCTTACCGCTGTCCTGTGCTTGAAGTATTCTCAATCACGTTTCATTCAGTAGAAATTGCATCACAAGTCCCGGGTTTGACTTGAACACCCTTTATACTAAAGGTATTAGACATTTATTGTGTTATTATATGCCTATCTACTTATTTATATCTCATCCTATTATTGTTTGTTTTTTTCATTTATGCATTATTTGGAATCATTTATTGGTTGCATTATGTTATATTATCAAATAGAAATGCTTTTTCCTTCCTCAATTAGCATTTCCTGGCCCTGATTTATTATTTTTTTTCTTTTAAAGGCCAAATCTTTGGTCTAGCTATTGTAGAACTCCTTGTCATGGACGCTCAAGAAAAAAATGTGGCGAGCTCAGCGGCGTCACGTACACATGGTGATTTCCATTTCCAGAAATTCAACTTAAGTTGGCAGATAACGTGACTTTGAATGCCAGGAATGTTCCCTGTGTAAATAATGGGATAACTTTTTTTTCTTTTTCTTTTACGTTAATAACCAACTCTGAATACAGCCAATAATTATGAGAACCACTTTTGCTAAAAACAATGTACTAAATAGTTTAATAATAAAAAAACTAAATTATTAATACATAATTCATTAGTTATATTATTTCACCCCACTACACTAACAGTTAATTAATTAGACTTATGCTTGTACATTTTATTTTGCTCCTCTTGTTGTTTTTGCATTGTATATATACTGTATGCCCTACACTGTATTTATTCTATATTTTATATTACATCACCGTATACTCTGTACATGTACAGTTTGAGCAGCAACCGACACCTGACTGAGAAAAACATCATTTAAAAAAAATATATATATATATTTGTGTAATGTTTTGATAAAAACTTACTCGGTCCAACAGAGCCAAATATTGATCTGGTTGCAGGAGGAATAAAAGCTTCCTGAACTTGCATGCTTATGTGTAAGAGTATCAGAGGCTCAGAGAGTATCAGAGATTCATATAAAATCAGCCACTCAGTCGATGTTTTAGGATGTGATTAATGTAAAAATAGAGGGTGCTACTCTGTGAATGTTTTGCCAGTCGACTTCTAATTTATCTGCACCTATTTGTTGGTTTTAATAATGAAACATTGTTTTTTTTGTGTGTGGATACATTGTATCTTCAGTTTATTTGATTTGATTTCTTTCAAACGTTCTCTTAAAAGGTGCCAATAATTCTAGAGCTGGCTGTGAATGCTGCAGTATACATTCAGAACTGGTAAGTTGTGTGCTTTTGTATCAATGCCAGACCATGAAATTGACTTCTGTTTGAAAAGGAAAGCAGCTCGAACACTTTAACAATATCAAAAAAAAGATATAATAATATTAATAAAATATCTTTTTTAAGGAAATTTACTTGGATACGGATTTAATCTGGGCTATCAAAGTGCGATCTGAATTAAAAGCATTCTGCAGACTGGAACGGGAAAAAAAAAGATTTGGGGTTAAATAATACACAGCTAGTCTGTGTTACTCCACCAGGGGGCAACATAGAGCTGCAACATTCACATAGTAACAAAATATGTTAATGATGTCATTGTTCATTCTCAATTTGAAACAAGACTGTACCCTTAACTAATTTGGTGGTTTCACAGTAACGGGTGAATGCTTACAGTCGCAACTTTGACATTTTTATTGTGAATAATTTTACAGTGAGTCAGGGCTCTTAAATTTGTGTAAATTTTAAATATTTACGAATGTAGAAGGTATTACATTTTTACTTAGTTACTAAGTAAACTTAAACATAATTTGCAATTTAGAACTCAAGCAAAAAAAAGAAAAAAAAAAACAGTGAAAATGCGGAATAAAAGAAGCTCGTAAGACTGTTTTGAAAACACAACTGCGATTGTGAAAGTCTTGGGTGTGCCCATAGATAAAATTACAACAAAGACATTTTATTTGGGGTAAAGTCAATTGTGTTCTTAACTTTTCACTTTTCACTTTTCTTTTTTTTTTTTTTTTTTTTTAGCAGGGCCTTCTTTTCACTTTTCATGTACTTTAGTTTTCATGAACATGCAAGAAGTATTGCTCAGGTGTCATTGACATTTCAGCTGTTCACACCTATTCACTCAAATTTCCCACACAAAAGCAAGGTTCATTGAGGCCAGGGAGAGAAGAAGAAGAAAAAACGCAACCTATAACAGTACAAAGACTCTACAGAACTAAACTCAAAACATAAACCAAGAGGTTTTAAGGGATTTTTGCCACTCAGCAAAACAGTTCCGTGTCAGATGCAAAAATCACATGCTTTACATTTCTAAGGAGTGGTTTGCTTCCTGCCGTCCATTCTTTAGTGGAAACACCGCACAACTGTACAACTAACTTCTCCATGCTACCCTTATGGGTCACATTCTTCTGTTGTGCAACTGCAAACAGTCCTTAGTGTGTAGGTGTTATTAGCAGAAAGGTTATGTTAACAAAATTATACTAAATATTTATTTATAGATTCATGACACCCCAATTAAGTTCATGTAAGTTCTTACATAATGTTCAGTGGGTTGAAAACATCTGTCTCAATCTTCAATCAGTAAATGGATGGCAAAACAAAGTCTCTAGCAACCAACAGTACAGTGATCTGATAATCACAAGGATATGAACCTGATTTACAAGTTTTTGTGCATCTTACCATCAGTCTTCTTTTATCTGTCCCTCAGTAACATCTATTTATTGCAACTGTCCGACCACAAAAAGTTATAATCTGGATTAAACTATGCAAATAGTTAAGAGGCTATTTTTAGAACTGCATCTGATAATTACTGCAGTGATTATGGTAGTTCAGCTGCATCCACCTTAATGGTTATTTAACCCTAACTAAAGGCAGGAAATAGCTTCTCATTTCTTAAACAACCATGTCAGGAGACATATCCTGCAGTCGTGGCATATATTTTACAGTCGACTCGTGTGAAAGTCGCAGTTCAGAGTTTGCGAACTCAGTCGCTTGCAGGTTTTTACCTTAGAATCTAACTAATAACTGTTCACGGGAACCCCTGCAGTTTTGCTAATTGCAATTTTAGAACTGAAAAAATCCAAGCTTTTTATTGTGGCAATATAAAATTTTCATGCATTTAAATGTTAAACTATTGAGAACAATATAATTTACTAATTTTTGTAACATAAATATTAACGTAAATTCAGATAAATTTCCATATCTACATCTACATCTAGGCATTTGGCAGACGCCCTTATCCAGAGCGACTTACATTTTTATCTCATTATACATCTGAGCAGTTGGGGTTAAGGGCCTTGCTCAAGGGCCCAACAGGGACAACTTGGTGGTAGTGGGACTTGAACCTGGGACCTTCCGAACCGTAGTCCAATTCCTTAACCACTGAGCTACCCCTGACCCATATAAAAATACTTTTTTAAGTGTAATGTATTAAGCTGAGTTTGAAATGAAATTAGTGTTTTGGGAGCATAATTAGAGTTTAAGCTATAAAAATAGGCATTTTTTTTTGACCACATCCAAAAATTTTCACAAAGTGCTCTAGGTACATAAAACCTGCGAAGATTGAGGGTCTGGGGTCAAATTATTGTCCTGCATCAAGCAAAGAAAACAACTAAGGAGATTGTTAAAACTAGACTAACTTTGTGTTAAGAACTGTCCAACACATTATTAAAGCCTGGAAGGATAGTGATGAACCATCAACATCCTTCATGAGCTTGATGGGAGATCATTTAAACACTTAGTGAAATCAAATAATAGATTTTATGGTTGTGTTTAATAGTGAAAGAAAGAACATTTCCACATGCACAATATGAAGAAAACTCAAGGGACTGGGACTAAACAGCTGTGTAACCTTAGGAAAACCACTAATCAGTTAAAATCGGTAAAATGGCTTTTTTTTTAGGGAGCATAAAGAAAGGAGTACGGAACATGGGAAAAGGTTGATGTGGTCTGATGAGTCCTGGTAAACCTAACCCTGCCTATTGTGCAAGCCTGTGTTATGATGTGGGGTTGTGTCTGTTGTTCAGATGATGACTTGAATATACTGAATGACCAGGTTTTTCCGTCAAGGGATTTTGTTTCTTCCCTGATGTCACAGGCATATTCCAAAAGTCAATTCAATTAATTTCAATGTTATTTATATAGCGTTACAATGGTCATTATCATGCAAAGGAGCTTTACAGAATCACAAATAATGGAAATACAGTGGAACCTTGGATTACGAGCATAATTTGTTTCGTGTTCCAAAACACTCATAAACCAAATCATCATTTCCCATAAGAAATAATGAAAAAGAATTATTCGTTCCATAGCCCCAAAAAGTAAATACATAAAAATAATTAATAAATCTATAAAATGAAAATAAAACAAATTAATCTGCACTTTACCTTTAAAAAAAAGTACAAATAAATCCCGACAGATAAGTGTTTCCGTTGGTGCGCGGAGGCGCCGTGTGTGTGTGTGTGTGTGGAATTAGCCCCTTCCCTCGCCTTGTTTTACACAGTAACACTCCTCCTCCCTCTCCCCACCTCGCTTTTTAAGTTTCACAACAAACACACACACACACACACACACACACACACACACAAAGGAAACATCGTTTTAACAGGAAAAAAAGAAATCTCTCTGACACTGGCATGAGCGTATATTAATGGGATCACTTTTTAAGTTTCACAACAAACGCATAAACACAGTGGAAACACCGTTTTAACGGGAAAAAAGGTGAGTGAAAAGGTGAGAGAGTGACGCTCCGTGTCAAAATAAGAGTTGCATGCGTGATACATGATACTCGGCGCTCGTAAACTAATACTTGCTCGGTTTCCGATTAAAAAAATATTCAAAATCTTTGCTCGGTTTGCGGAACACTCGTAAACCACGTTACTCGCAATCCGAGGTTCCACTGTATAGCCAGAGGAAGAAACATTGAAAGGAACCCATCCTCCTTTTGTTAATATCAGATAGCAGGGATTGATCTGCAGTCATACTGAGTGTTAGGAGCATTTTTGGAGGCTCAGGTACAAAAGCGTGGGAATTTCAGTCCTGTACTATTGAGCGATTGCAGTCACAGGCTAAAAAACAAAAAGATGATGATGCCAGGATTCATCCATCACCAGCTCAAATTGTGAAAGAGTGCTTCAGGGAGTATAATAACCCCATTCAGAATCTTTGGGACGTGATGGAGAATACTTTAAACAATGGTCCGACTCTCCCTCCATCAATACATGAAGAGAGAAATTAATGTGACATTGCACAAGCTTATGATGCCATGGCGTAAAAGGCGGTCCAAGTTTTTTTATTTTTTGGGTTGGGCAGTGTATGTTAGACTGGACAACGTTGGCAAAACCCTGCCCCATCCCAAGTAACTCATTCCAGCATCTTCTTCAGCTCTTCAACCAACCCAATTTCAAACACCAACACTCATATCGTGGAGTCTCTTTTTGAATGTTTTATTTTGACAACGTAATGCTTAGAAGCAAACAAGTAACTAGAGACCACAACACCACCTCCTACAGCACTATGAGTACGTCTCAGCCTGGCTGCACTTACTGGACTTTTGGTCTGGAAAATGACTCACTATTGCACTCACTTCCTATTTTTCTCATGCCAGGAAACCAAAACTGTAGCCATGAGAATACCATTAACCAACACAAATCACCAATCTGAGACATTTAACTATAAGTAGTTAGAGTGACTTTGCCATCAGTAGCATGCTATGCCAAAATCCGGATTATATTATTTCTTTAAATAAAAATAAAAAATGCATCCACATACTAAATCTACGCAAAAACTCTTTTAAACATATTGAAACACTTTCGGTCCGAGACTTTCTTCAGGGCAAACGGACAGTTTTGAAGACAGGCTTTGACCAAAAGCTTGCATACAGTGTATTAAAGAGGTTTTTGCAAAGACTGAATGTGCATCCTTTGTAGCTCCAGCACATCAGCTGAGTCTTTCTTCTTTGACTTCATGGTAACGTAAAAATTTTTTAATTAATTCCTAATTTCAGCAGATGGCGTTGTACATTTTTTAAAACGTACTTATGACTGTGCAATTAATCAGTTTGAATGTAACAGTCAAAAGTAACAGATAAAGGTAAAGGCACATCTATTGAAACATGTCTATGCCGTTTAAAAAAAAAAAAAACTCTCTTTTTTAAAAAATTAATTATGGCAGCAATGTGTAGTATTATGTTTTCTCTAAAGATGTCACGCCATCATGTGACTGTTGTGTTGTGTGTACATACTGTATATACTGTACAGTAACAGTACCAGTCAAAATGTTTAGATATTTTAATTCAGTGTTTTTATTCAGTGGTTGCTTTTCTACATTCTAGAACAATGCTGGATTTTTTCAAAACTATGACATGACACATACGGCATTGGGTAATTAAGTAACAGCAACAACAACAGTCAATTATTATTTTTAGACACAGACATGTCAGCACACACTCACAAACCACCGAGTCACCATAATAAGTGCTGGCAAAGTAAATTTTTACATTTTGGTTGTATTGGATGTAAGCAGGTTGTTGGATATCAGTCTCAGCCTCAGTCACTGATTTAAAACAGACTAACCTCACTGAGGGTTTGTGGAAAACTCTTACTTCCCATCACTGAAGTTCATGGTTCAAATCTGACCACATATTTTTTTTCCTGTTTAGCAAATTCCACTGCTGATTTTAAATGATATATTAACCAAAAAAGCCAGTCAGTTTCTGTCTGTTCCAGTGCCTCGGCAAGTAAGTGAGTAAAGTAGTGAAGTAGTTAGAGGTGTTCAAGTCAAACCGGGATTTATGATAGCACAGAATAAGGGAATTATGAGAGTAAAAACACCCTTTATCCCTCTATATAATCCCCTGCTGCACTAATGCATTTATGTACACTGGAGCGTAGTAACAAGTTATCCATTAAATTTTAACGATCATGGGAACGAATGCATTGAGCTCTGATCCACTTGATCGTCATTCACGGACATAAGGCGTTCTTTGAAATGTTTGCACTGTCCAAATATTTTACTTTGGCTAAGAGTCTCATCACCGTACTGCGATTGAAGTCTTGAAGTAAATATCAGTCAGTTTGACACCTTTGTTCATGGTTGGACTTGAACGCCCCTTGTATATTTAAATAAAACTTTAAAGCACATAATTATAAATAACAATTGCATCAATAGTTTATATAGTTTATCAAACTAGACAGACAATAATTAATATAATGTTTAAACCACCAAACAAATCCGACTTGGCTAGTAGATTCATTTGAAAAGTTGCACTGATCTGACGTCATTGGTCCAGCTCGTCATTGCTATGACTTGCGGTACTTAGAATGATGAAATCGACACAAGTAACACGCATGCTCAAAGTGATTAGAGTTAAAGATACAGCAAATTTCAACCAGTGGCCAAAAATATTACACACATCATACATCAACTTTTTTTAAAAATAATGTTAAACTTTCCATGGGAAGCAGCAGTGAACACTTTACTGAGTATAAAATAAATAAATTGATAAGTAAAATAAATAGGTGACTATACTGTATAGTAAATGGACAGTATAGTTTTATCCGTATAGTAATGGATAAAACACTGCAGTCAACACTGCTAGTTGAGTGAACACAGAGCTGAGTGCATTCAAATGCTTGGCATTGTCATAACTGGGAAAAAAAAAAAAAAAAAGATTTTGCCATGTACATGTGCTCAAATAGTCTGCTAATGGTAAATGTTTGGGGTTACATACAGCCCAAAGTCCCACTGTGTAGGAACTCCATATCTGAATATCAGATTATGAGTTGTGACTTAAAATACTTCAAAAGTTCATCTTTTTTTGGGGGGGGGGATCAGAGCTTGGCAAGATCACATTGCCTTTGTCTTTTTTGTTAGATTTTGTCATTTGAGTGCAAACATTCTGCAAACAACTGTGAAGAAATCTACAGTAGCTTACTTAGAACAAAATACAAGAGGTCAACTGTTTTTGGGGAAAAAAAACCCTATCTTTACAATTCATGTCACATGATAATGTCCTTACATAAAAAACATCCAGTACCTGTATCAAATCCCTTTTACTTTTATAAAAAATAACAACGTACACGTGCCTTTTAATATAAACATGTAAGTAACCTGTTTTAGATTAATCAAGCTTCCAGCCAATCAGATTGGAGAGATCATTGTGATCAGCACAGACTCACCGAGGAGTCACAGTCAACCCAAAACCCTGCGTAGAGCGGCTCTGTGAACGTAGCGTTGTACGTGTGCAGGTGTGTAAGTGTGTGCGCGTCGGAGGAGACGCTGTAGAACGACAGGGAACCCTCGAGCCAGTCCAGGTACACTCCTACCCTGTCCGAGCAGGACGGAGGTGCGGGTATGTCCGTTCTCTTCCTGTTGTGCCAGGCAGTGTAACTGTTACTAGAGCAGTCCAGTTTCCAGGACTGCTCGGTGGAACCGAACACGCAGTCACCTCTCCCTCCTTTCCGGCGAATTCCTTTATAACTCATTGAGATCACGGCTTCCCCGCCGGCCCACTCCGCCTCCCAGTAACAGCGTCCGCGCAGACTCTCTCTACACATCACCTGCTTCCAGTAATCAAACCTCTCCGGGTGGTCAGGGTACGGCTGCTCGTCTATCCCGTGCGTCACCTTTCTGTTCCCGTCAGACAGAGCGAGACGCGTGTGTGCGGTGTTCGGGTCCAGCGTGAGCTTACAGGCATCTGCCCACAAGGAGAGAGATAAGATACCTACCACACGGATAGTGTGTGTGTGTACAGTACTATATGTGTGCGTGCAAAGACAGTGGACTTACATTTCCTTAGACCAGGTGTGAATCTAATCTTGTCTGCATGGTCCAACCTAAAGAAGAAACAGAAGAACACACACACGCATTTGTCATTATATCTTTGTTTGATAAACTAAATTATTAATTTGGCTAATTAACACTAAAACATAAAACAAACTGTAACCCCATGCTTAACTTCTGTTACCAAACCTAAACATTTTTAACTTTTTTAGCTTTCCTCACGATTCCTTAGAGTTCCTCATGGGGTCAAGCCAAATGTCCTCAGACACCAAAACTATCAGACATTCCTATCACTATGGGGACAGTTGGTCCCTGACAAGATACTAAAGAATCCTAACACACACATTTAAATGATTTAAAGTTTATTTTGATTTATCAATAATTTGTAATAATTGTGTGATCCTCCTGAGTTAAATTTTTCCATTCATTTATCATCTAGGAACCTCTCTAGGCCAACTAGGGACGGTGGAGCCCATTGCGGATTTCCATTGTACCGTATTTATTCTCATTTCACGACTGTCAAAGAAACCTGCCAAGTACAGGGAGAACATGCTAATTCTATGCACACAAGTGCTAACCGCCAAGTCACCGTACTGCCAAGTTAAACTTTTATTTGTCACATACTGTACACATTACTACAAAGAGACAAAGTGAAATTCTTTTCTTTGGTTAGCCATGATATGGCACCCATTAAGCAGACAGGGTTTTGCACAAGCGCTCAACAGTGACCCAAATGTAAGATTATTTAGGCTGTTTCTTTATTGGGGTGTTCAAGTCAAACCGGGACTTTTGCAGGATTGTGCAGAAGACCATGAGAGTAAAAATTGTTGTGGGCAGTATGAGGTCAAGCATTGTCTAGAAGAAAGAAAACACCTTCGGTGATCAAACCAGGCCGTTTTTTTCCCCCCTGTGATCATTAAACATGTACACCATTCAAATCGCCGTACTGTGTTGAAGTCTTCTGTAAATGTCACTCGGTTTTATATCTTCATTCATGAGAATTTCCAGATGTAAAAATAACATAACAATGTGTATCTGCACAAACAATTACTTTGTTACCATTAGCAGTGTTTGTTAAAAAAAAATTGCCCATGATCACATTGTTGTCATGGCAACAAAAGAATACCGCAGCCAGAGCTAATATTATTGTGTTACATAAGGAATATATTTATTCAGCTTTATTTGATGCAAAACACACACGTACACACGTTTCTACACAGTATACCTGAGTGTCTCCAGTTTGCAGTCTGGATCTTTCAGTACAGCGGACAGCATCTCCTCTCCTGTGTCTCCTGGAAGGTTGTAGCTCAGGTCCAGCTCTCTCAGATATGCCGGGTTTGACCTCAGTGCTGAAGCCAGAGCATCGCAGCCTACACCTGTGATTAGACATCCAGATAATCTGCAGAAAGAAAGTAGAACGACAACATTTACATAAGCAAGCAAAATTTGCAATGTTCTATTTATTGCTGAAGTGGTTCTTGGAGTAATTATTAGTTGATGAAAAAATTTTACTTTGTAACTGAATTACATTTCCTAACACACACAGAGTTACACACATAAACTTAGGGCATAAAGAAAATCCCTGGGGCGAATTAATAAAGCAATTTAAAGGGATGCAGACATCAGGGGCCATATTTGTCCAGTATATAGGGCTCAGGATTGTGCAGTATAGAGTGAAATATTCTTTTATTCAGCACAACCTAGGAAAAATGGTGAACTGTAAAAACATGACAAATTGGGCAAATGGGCAAAGAAATAGCACAGATACACACAATCGTGTTTTTTCCTGGTTGGTTTTGGTCATTGATCTGTGCACAGATCTGAGCTGCTTGGGTTTTAAGGGTTGAGTAAGAAATTAAACGCTGTTATAGTAAATAATCAATGACAGGGTGAGCTCATGCAGTTTCATATATTGTGGAGTTATTATAACCATATTGAAGTTGATTATCCCTCTTATACAGTATCTCAATAATATGCTGATAATTACCATTAAAGTTTTATCAATGATTGATATACCTTATATTCGTTAAAGAACATAATCCATTAATAAAAATTTCTGTCTATGATCTTTAGGAATTATTCAAGCAGGCATGGATTAAACAAGTGACACCAGAGTACTGTAGATGTTGTTTTGACAAAATGCCCAGCCGGATCCAGCAGGTTTTGAAGAATAAAGGACTTTTTTAATGTTGTAATATCAATACATTTTCGAACTTCACTTTTGTCTCAAAACACTTTTGGCCCTTAATGTGACCTACATTATCATGAGCTGGTGTTACCGGAAATTAATCACACTGATTAATTAAATCTTGATCTTAATATTAAATTAAAACACAGTAAATATAGGAATATTAAGCCTATTACTAGACAATTCTGGAATTCTATGAATGTATAAGTGTAAATTTCTTGTTCTATTAGCAGATCATTTTGCTTACATTTAGTCAATTACTTCTTGTAAGAAGCCAAATGATCTGCCTCCTGTACTAGACATTTATGCTTCAAAATGAGTGAAATGAGTCTAGAAATAGACTTTATAATTCTATATTTGGTTTGGTACTTTTACATTATGCAGTTTTAGATCACTTTGACCCGAGTCAACATATTCTCACTTTCTATGATATTATTGTCTCAGTGTATGATGCAGGAAGGGGCTGACTCAAAGCTCACCTGAGTATCTCCAGTTTACAGTTTGAGCTTTTCAGGCCATCCGACAGCAGCTTGACTCCCGCGTCCCGCAAATCATTGTTACTGACGTCCAGTTCCCTCAGGGTTGAGTGTGGCAGCATGAAAGCTGATGCCAAATACTCGCATGCCTTTTCTCCAAGATTACTAATAGCCAGTCTGTGGAGAGAGAGAGACAAAAAGGTAGACAGATTTTTTTCCATAGTACACTTCAATAAACTCACAGGAATCTAATAAACACAGCTTATTTCTGAATAGTAACTGAAAATGATTGTGTCTTCTTACTATTGATTCGCCTGTGTACTGTATATGAAAACATGACTTAAAAGTCTTGGAGATTTTTTGGTCATAGAAATGGTATTTAAGGTGAGAAAATGCCCCAACTGCACATGAATAAACTGTAGCTACAGTATCGAAGTATGTCAGAAATTAGGAAATGTAATTACGTGCTTTATTTCTCTCATGAAACACTCCAATTTTGTCATTAAGTAAATTTGTAGATTTAACAGGACATATCGTGCTTTTTAAACATTAATAGTTAATATTATGGAGCGACTTCCTGTTATCATTTATGTTACAATAGCTATAACCATTCATTCTTTCAACCATTCACTGGTCTTTCTTTTTATCTGTTAAATAGATTAAAAAAAAAAAAAAAAAAAAAACATCTTTCATCACTATGTTATTGAAAAGAAGAAAAATGATAAACCTATATGAATAATGTGGTGGGAAATGTACTGACTGAAACGGGAGACTCCTCCCTTAAAAGTTCCATATTTTAATATTTCTGTAAGGACGCGGGTCGCACGAGGGGCAGAACCGCGCGAAAATGCTTTTTCACTGTTCAGAACAGGCAGATCCGCAGGCTGCTACCTCGCGGAGTTCTGAGCAGGCGCGACCATTTACTGTATACACACGGTTGCCAGGCAACCCCGCAATCAGCGTGAACGCGGTGCACCTGGCGGCGTGTTTATTTAAGGGTCCTGATACCTCGGCACTTCGTGCGATCATTTAGGTAGCACCGGTAAGGCCATGGTGCGTCTGGGTCTCTTCAACTTGAGAGTTTGAAGGAGAAGCAAGCTGCACAGTTAACACGGATCTCAGAGCTCACCCAAGCCGTGTGTACTGTAAATGCTCCAGCTAAAATACTGTATCCCTCAGTTATTTTGGAACTGAATCTCACACTCCGCCTGTTTTACTCCTCTTCCGAACACAGTGAAAAATATTGATCACCTTCTAAGCAATCAGAATGGAGAATTTACCAGTGTCGTGGTAGAAAATCGTCTACTAAAGATCACACACACTACACATGGAATGTTCAAGTCAATCCGGGACTATTGAGGAAGTTTATAGTGAACGAAGACGTAAAAGTGAAGTTTACAGAAGACTTCGAGCACAGTACTGTGATGAGACTCTCAGCTGCAGTGCAAACGTTTAAGGAAGGCCGTACTGTACATCCATAAATGGCGATCCCAGACGTGGTGGCTCACAGACAACTGTAGTCGTTCTAGTGAACATTAAATGAGCGGAACGCCTGATCCTTGAAAATCACCAGATAACTTTCTACCTTCATGGTGTCGAAGCACTAGCGAAAGACTGTGCATTAGTGTAGCAGGGGATTATATAGGGAAATAAAGGGAGTTTTTGCTCTCATAACTGTGTTCTGTTATTCTGCGCAATCAGAAGTCCCGGATTGACTCGTACACCGTGTAAATACAAAATAAATTGTAGGAAACTAACCTCAGTATCTCCAGTTTACAGTGTGAGCTCTTCAGGCCTTCAGAGAGCAGCTTCACCCCCGGGTCCTGCAAATCGTTGTTCCTGAGGTCCAGTTCTCTCAAAGGGGACTTTTCTAACTGCAGAGCTAATGTGAAGGTTTCACAGGAACTTGCGGTGAGATAACAACCTGCTAGCCTGTTAAAAAAAACAAACATATTAAAACAAGACGCATGGCATGGACTCGCGCATGAATCACTGTAGGTATATTTTTATATAATTTCTGAGAGGAACATGCTCACTTCTGCTTTAAGCTTCTGATCTTGTGACTACCCTGAACAGTCCCCCAAGGACACTTCCCAAAAGACATGCATTTATTATCAGTAATATTCCCTATAAACATTTTTTTCCATCAATCAAATCGGACTGTACACCTGAAGCTGTCCTTTTTTTTTTATAAAATGTTTCTGAACATTATTGAAATCAACACTTACCGAGCCTTTCTGCAGTTGCTCACAGCAGGGATCAGCCTCCTTCTTCCCTCCTCGGATGCGTTGTAATTCTTCACATCCAACTCCTCTACGACGTCGTCGGACATCTGCAGTATGTACGCCATCGCTGTGCAGTGTGCAGCCGAGAGCTTTTTCTCGGATCGCTTCTCCGTCTTGAGAAACTCCTCAATCTCTTTTAACAGAGACTGATCCTTCATTTCTGTGAGACACAGGAACAGGTTGATTGCTCTGTCACTCGGAAGGTCCTCGGTTTTAATCTGCCATTTGATGTACTGGACTGCGCTCTTGATGTTCTCTGAGCTGCTGTGTGTGTGGGGCAGGAGGCCTCGCAGGAGTCTCTGGTTGGTCTCCAGTGAGATGCCGAGCAGGAAACGGAGAAAAAGGTCTAAGTGTCCGTTGTCAGTATGTAAGGCTTTATCGACTGCTGAATTTAACAACTCGTCCAACGGAAGATCCTCGGACCACTGTCCGGAGAGGGGCATGAAAGCCTGGAGCGCTTCCATGCTCTTTGTTATGTAGCAGTAAAACACGTGCAGAGCAGCGAAAAACTCCTGAAAGCTCAGATGCACAAAGCAGTAGACCTTCTTCTGGTACAGCACAGATTCTTCTTTAAAGATCTCCGTGCAAATCCCAGAGTACACCAATGCCTCGGTGATATCGATACCGCACTCGCTCAGGTCTTCTTCATAAAACATCACGTTGCCCTTCATCAGCTGCTTAAAGGCCAGTTCTGCTAGCTTTAAAATCGTGCCTCTGTTTGTTTGCAGAAGCTTCTCGGGATCTCTTTCATCCATTTTTTCATACTTTTCATTTTTCATGTTCGCTTGAATAAGCAGGAAGTGCGCATATATCTCAGCCAGGGTTTTAGGCGCCTCTGTGTGAATATTTTGCTTCATAATTTCCTGGAGCACCGTAGCTAAGATCCAGCAAAACACCGGGATGTGGCACATGATATAAAGACTCCTCGTCCTTTTAATGTGTGAAATGATTTTCTCGGCGTGGTCTTGCTCCCTGATTTTCTTCCTGAAATACTCTTCCTTTTGTTCGTCGCTGAATCCCTGAATTTCCGTCACGCGATCGACGTACATCCGAGGGATCTGACTGGCCGCCGCTGGTCTGGAGGTTATCCAGATGAGGGCAGAGGGAAGCAGGTCACCGGTGATTAGGCTTGACATCAGGGCACTCACTGATGATGTCATCGTTACATCAGATACTTTCTTACTGTTTAAAAAGTTGAGAGGAAGTCTGCTTTCATCCAGCCCGTCGAAAATAAAGACGATTTTACAAACCTGGTACGTGTGTGTGTCCAGAACTTTCAGCTCGGGGTGCAAGTCGCACAAGAGCTTGTGAAGACAGTAACGGTCATCTTTAATCAAATTCAACTCACGGAACGGGAGCACAAACATGAAATCGACGTCCTGATTGGCTTTTCCTTCCGCCCAATCCAGAATGAATTTCTGTACCGACACGGTCTTCCCGATTCCAGCGATTCCTTTCGTTAACACCGTTCTAAGCTTTTGTCTTCTTGCTCCATTTTCTCTGCCAAGTTCTTCATTGTAATGAAATATGTCCAAGCAGTTAATTGGCGTATCGTGGAAGTGCTGTCTTCTTGGCCTTTTCTCCATCTGTAAAACTTCATGTTCGTTGTTCACGCTTTCACTCTCTCCCTCTATGACGTAGAGCTGTGTATAGATCGTGTTCAGAGGAGTTTTATTTCTGTACATTTTGATCCCTTCGAATAAGCTCTGGTGCTTGGTACTCATGCTGGTTTTGTGCGTATTTAAGACTCTGGATAGAACATCGTTAGAATCGTTCTGAAAGCCTGGAGTTATCTTTACCGGCGTAGGTTCCTGCAGAGCTTCCGTTGTGAAGTGTTGCCTAATGGAGGGGAAATACAGTAATGCAAGCTTCAGTACAGTGTAAAAGGTTAGCCCTACACATGATGGATTACATTTGAGCTATTCTGCATGATAGAAAAATTGGTGTCAAGTGCTACCAACACCAAGCAGTCAACCTTCTTGCTACTAATCTACATTTCTTAAATAAAATCTACAGTATTGAGCAACCCTTCATTTAAAAATTTGTTGCTACTTACAGTAAGAGCTAAACCTTCTTATAATCTTTAACGTAGTTTGACGTTAAAATAGTTACGAGTCTTACGAGAAATAGTTCTCCAGGTTTCCTTAACGACTTTTTGGACTAAAAAAGTTTTGTCAGATACAGATGTGGTCATTAAGAATGAGCGCTTTTTCCCGCGAAAGGCCGCAGTTTGTCTCAGTTTACTTAAATAAATGTGTTGTGCTTCACTGAATATCCATTAGATGGCGCATGGAAGGACTTTATTTAAAAGCCAGACCAAGTACAACGAAGAATTGTGTCTAATTCGTTAGCCTAAAACTATATTGTTTCCAATGCTGAAGCAAACATGAATTTTATTTTGCTTTACAATAGATTTTTCATGACGAATGTGTGTACCTGTATATGTGCTTCATATTATTTTCATAAAAATGGAATGAGATGCCCTAAATCATGCTTTAAAATTCATAATAAACATTTTTTAACATTATATTATTACGTTAGTTTTTGTAATGTCTTAACAGGGATAAAACAGTGAAAGACATGGCGATGCCTCGGTTTAAATTGTCCTGAAATTTATTTAATTTCCTGATATGCTATCTGATAGTGTTAACTATCAAAATTGTTAATGTAATATAAAATGTTAAATTGTACTAAAAATGACACCGTTTCAAGATGCAGACATTTTTGCAACAAGTTTGTGACCTGAAAAACATTTGGTTTGAACTCACATTTCTTCAGGGATGACATCTTCCCCGCTCAGGTATAAAGGCAATTCTTTGGAGTGGTCACTCTTCATAGACACACAGCTGGGTGTTGGAGATGCACTTTCCACATTACGTCTGGAAATATCATACGGAAGGATATTTGTAATAAAACTATACAGTATTTTTAACAGCAAATTAATCAGGAGTATGATTCAATGAAAAATTGGTGTCGCAATAGGAATTTAAATGAGTGAGGGTGATGGATTTCCCCTTAGCCTTTCTTCTTCTTCTTCTTCTTCTTCTTCTTTTTCTTTTGCTATAAATTTGTAAGTGTGAGATCATGCTTAGTTGCATCACCTGCTCTCAGGGATGACATTTTCCCTACTCAGGCTTGGTGGTTTTTCTATGGACCAGTCACTCTTGATGGACACACAGCTGATTGCTCCAGATGCTGGTTTCATCAACCTGTGAGAAGTTCACAAGAGTGAAGCAATTAATTGTTTTCTAAAACATCAAAAAATATTTCAACCGAAAACCAGATTTACTTCCTTGACCTTTCTTTTACTCGGATTTGATGCTAGTATATGGCTACTTACTCTGTCTCCATGGTTTCATCCACATTACTGGTATACGGCAGCGTCATCATGGAGTTCACCCCAGTAAACATGATGAAGACGATGACGATGCTCTCTGGTCAGTGAGAATCAGGTGTCATGTTAATCCTGCAACATCAGCACCTGATTAAAATAATTTCAATACAACAGTGATGTTAGATCTTATTAATACTCTGATACTCAGATTATCCTTAAGATACAAAAGATGTTCTTTCATAATAAAAGCATTTAAGTATATATTCTATGCTTGCACCAATAATTCATATAATACTATCGCTTTAAACAATTGTGAAATGTTGAATTATGTCTAAGGCGACTAAAACTATCTTTATTTCAGTGGCCTTGTTTATGAAATTAAACAGCAAATACAAGACACATCACTAGGGCCCATCTTCCTTCACACACACTTTATAGAAACAGGAATGCATATTGATACTACTTTTAACCAAGATTCATTTCTCATATTTCAAAACTAAAGGAAAGCACAAATCTGATATCAAATGTTGACTAGAGCAGAAGGACTCAAGCCTTGAGATGTTTTCTGTACTGACTTGAACTTGTCTTCAATTTATTGGCATCAATACATGATACTGATGCCAGTACTAGGTAACGGCTTATACCTATATAGATATATAGATAATATATCTACATAGTATATAGATAATGTGTAGATGTACCTTGTGTTTAATTTCATAAACAAGGCCACTGAAATACAGTGTGTGTTTTTTTTTTTTTTAACTACCCCCATCAAGAGGTCGCTACAGCAGACCATAAGATTCGCCAATCAACTTGGCACCCATTTTATCCAGTTGCTCGGTTTGGGCATTGGGTCTGAATCGAACCGGGCCTTCCGCATGGCAGGTGATAAACCTACCACTGAGCCTCCAAGACTTTGATTCAGTCTTGCCTTCAGCTGGACTTGGATTCAGCTTTGACTACCTTTAAATTTGGATCTTTTATCGACCTTGCGTAGTACTGGTCTTGGGCTTTACAATGGTGCATCTACAGTACAGGTGAATATTAATCAGGTATGGAATGGATAGTTTCCAAAACTGTCAGTTTTCTACAGCTTACTCTTCCCTCCAGGAAACCACAGAACTTGAATGAATACAAAGAGAACATGTGAATCTCTAGGCATACCATCAACAATATAAAAATGTACAGTGCGACTCAAAATAAATTCAAATATTGTGAAAATATTTTCCTAACTGGTTTGATGACCATAATAATGCTGACTGGCCAAGCAAACCTGACCTGAACCTCATAGACAATCTACTGTATGAGGAATTTTTTATATGGAAGATAAGAAAAATCCGAGCAAACAAGATGAAGGCTGCTATCAAAGCAGCCTGGCTTCAATAACGTCTTAGCAGTGCCACAGGCTCATCGCCTCCATGCCATGCTGCATTGATGTAGGAATTTATGCTGAACCAACCCTGACCAAATATTAGGTACATAAATAAAAATACATTTCGGAAGTTGAACAATCCAAAATCTTTGAAATTAAAACAGAAAAGACCTGAAATATTTCAGGGAATAAATCTGGAATTTATTTAAATTATGAAAAAAAATCTTCAACTTTTCCATGATAGTTACATTTTTTGAGAGGCACAACACATAAAAATACATAACTGGAAAATAAGCAAACAATTTAAAATGTATAACTGGTATTTCTGCAGATATGACTGTAGACGCTAAGCCAAAGTCATTATTAATTCACAGGTTTTTACAAGAACTTCCTTTTCTCCATTTAGAATGGATTGTTAGTACAGTATTACTGCTAAATAAAATGTTTAATTCATAAGCATAAGTGCCAATTACTTGCCTATTATAGAATAATGTACACATTTTCTGTCATCGTGAGTCATCAGCATTCATCTTGTTTCATGCACATTCCTCAGAGGAGACTGGAAGCACTTGACTGGTCACCCTTTATATATAGACACTAGTGGCTTTTGGGACATGTGGCATTTTCAGTTCTGTGTGCAGTTAAACCCTGTGACATTAATTCATAAAGTCAGATGATTTTAGTCATACAGTACAGTGCTACTATAATGTTAACTTCCTCTAACAACTCCAAAAAAAAAAAAAAAAAAGATTTGCCCAACATGACTTACTTTCTCCCAAACAAATTTCATTCTTTAACTTTTAATCAGGCAAATAATCACTCTTGGTAAATTACAAGTGCTAGTATCAGTACCTCAAGAAAAAAACTTCTTTTTTGTGTGTGCATATTTTATGTTTAAATAAATGTACCTTTAACTTAATTTATATATATATATATATATATATATATATATATATATATATATATATAAATTAAGTTAAAGGTACATTTATTTAAACATAAAATGCACTCAAACTTCCCAACAATGACTGAACAGGGGAATGTCTGACGCTTAGAGGTTAGCAACATCACCCTGGAAACAATGAGGCACAGAGATGTAAGCCAGATAACATTTCTCAAGTTTCACTAACTCGTTCATCAGGTTTGCAATATTAGTTGAAAGTTGCAGCATGAAACTAAAATGTAAACACTGAGCAACACTTCTGGAAAACGTTCCATCACACAATAAAATCATTAATCCATTAAAACCTTTCAGCATTACACACATACTGTACTCAATGACCAAAAGTATATGAACATCTGCCCATCACACCCATACGTGGCTCTTTCCCAAACTGTTGCCACTAGAATGTCTTTGCACTGTATGCTCTAGCATTACAATTTCTCTTCAGTGGAACTAAATGGTCCAAACCTGTTTCAGAATGACCATGCACAAAGCAAGCTCCATGAAGACATGGTGTGCTAGAATTGTAACAACCAGGATATTTTCCTAGAAAAGAAGACTGGAGCTTATAATAACAAGAAAACGGAATAAATCAGGAATGTTTAACAAACATGTACAGTATGAATGTGATGGTTATGGGTGCAAAAACTTTTGGCCATATCGTCTTATGTAGAACTAGTTCTTGAGTTCTTGTAACACTTTCTAACATTTTTACAGTCAAAATGTCTTGTACAATATTAATTCTCTATTAAGTCTAACTGTAAATATTAGATGACATTAGATTAGAACTGACTTTGTTGGCATTGTGCAAAATACAAATACAAAGTCAATGAAATATAATTGTTGTGCAATTTATGAGAGAAAAACTGAACTTTTTGTAAAACCCACAAAATCTAGACAAATAATATATATATATATATATATATATATATATATATATATATATATATATTATATATATATATATATATATATACAGTATATGTACACATGTGCGTTTGTGGAAGCCTCGTTGGTGTGTGCTAACGGGCATGCTTAAGACATCAAACTGTGCATTTGGTTTTCGGATATGTCAGGTAAAACAAAAGTTACCATTACGTTTATAAAGGGTAAAAAAAAGAATTTTAACTCTTAAAACGAATAAATATATGTTTATTTAAAAAAAAAAACGACAAAACAAAAATTTTACTTGTATGGCACTTTTAACAATTGTCAGTGTCGCAAAGCCGTTTTACACAATCAACAGAAATCATGGAACTTTGTAAGAAATGTGAATATGTATGAATCCAAATAAATGAGATTGTCCCTGATGAGCAAGCCGAGGGTGACGATGGCTAGGAAGAATTCCCTGAGATGCCAATAGAAAGAAACCTTGAGAGGAACCAGACTCATCTGTGAACCCATCCTCAAACCGATAGCAGGGATTGATCTGCAGTCATACTGTGTGTTAGGTGGCTGGAAGTTAAGTATAACAGATGATGTCTTTAAATTAAAATGGAATCTAGTTTGTTATTGAAGGTTATTTTAAGGGCTACATTAAAATAGGATAATATGGTTGGAGGCTGAAATGAAAGCTAAGTGTTCAACTAATGTTGAATTCTGAATGATAACATATTTATACTTCAGTGGTCACTAATATTTTTACAATACAGTACAGTAACAGTGGTGGTCCTTGACTTGCCCTGGCGTTGCATCATTTTTTTTTTCTCTCTCAGAGGGTGGAGCTAAGAAATGGGTAAAGAAAACCAGAAGAGGAAGGTCAGAAAAAGGAAGCTTTTGCTTTCTAGCCAAATAAAACAAGCTATGGACACCCACAGGACAACTAGTACAGTTTTGATTCTCTACAACTGCTTTGTGACAATTGAGTTCACTATGGCAAATACTCTTGTACAGTATATTGTAGTAAACAGTAGTATTTACTATAGTAATTTTCCTGCAGTAATATAAATGCATGCTATGTACTATATAATATTTTTTTCTGTATATATTTGCATGTTACAATAATAATAACACAGTAACAATTTGAAAATTTGATACAAACAAAATAGGAAACCAGTGATACAAAAACAAGCCTTTTAAAGTCTAAGGAAACCCCATAATGTACACAGTTACAGTATATCTATAACATGTATCTCTGTTCATTTCTCTATGAGTTAAATATGTGTTCCTTAATAAAATGCCTTTGTTGGAGAACGCAGATGTGCAGTAAAGCAGCTTCAGGTGAGTTTGATGGCAGCCATTTCACTACAGGCTACACTTGCGCTGAATAAACACATGCGCGTGCACACACACGCGCACACACACACACTCACACACACACACACACCACTTCAATCATGTACAGTTAATGATTAACCTTGGCTTTATTTTACTCACCCAGTGATATTTAACCCGTATCCGCGGTGCTGTTTCTGTCTCCTCTTGCTCCTCAGTCTGACTTCCTTTCGGTTTGAGATTCTCTCGGACTCTTCTCCAATCACACGCATGAACGCGTGTGACGTCACCGAAGCGCGCGTCCCTCCGTGCGCAAGCCTCTCGGGCGATATATTGTCAGCTTCTCTATTTGAATGGCAGCTTTCTAAATTCATAAATGTAAATTTTCTAAATCATGGCATAAACTATCCTAAACACATTTCCTCTGTGAAATACAAAACCTTTTTGAACTCTTTAAATCTAATAGAAAATCATAAATATTCCCTGCTATTGTCTCGACATTCTGATTTAGTCAAAGTACGCTGTCATTTTTTTTTTTTTTTTTACAAAATATATTTTTTTAAAAATGTTTTGTTGAGGTTGCTTATATTGTATATCTTCTATTTAATTCTGGATAGTTTACTTTATTGTAATTTAGATTAAATATTGTAATCTCAAATTTTTTTGTGATTTAATAAAAGAAAAAGAAATTAAAAAGCAAGCCTCTAGGGCAGTTTCAGGTTTAAAAAATAATGATGGCAGATGAGTGTTTAGCTTTATTCCTATAAGACGATTGCAATATTATACAAAATATTTCTGGTTATACTGCACTCCCAGTCCTTCCTTCCTTCCTTCCTTCCTCTCTCCCCTCTCTCCCTTCCTCCCTTGCATCTTTTTGTCCAGATAGATATATGTAGACTTAAACACAGACTTGTTGAAAATGTGTACATGTATACACACCAAGCACATACAACAGCCATAACATTACAATGCAAAGCATTATG
Source organism: Clarias fuscus (assembly GCA_030347435.1). Taxonomy (NCBI): domain Eukaryota; kingdom Metazoa; phylum Chordata; class Actinopteri; order Siluriformes; family Clariidae; genus Clarias; species Clarias fuscus. The sequence continues at coordinate 4,500,807 of CM059220.1, read as the reverse complement.
CTCGGTATGGTGTGCGTCTTTTGTTACAGTTCTTTCTCTAGGAATTACACACTGATCAGCCATAACTTTAGAACCATTAACATTTAAACCACCTTGGATTTGGGCTCCCCTCCCTCAGGGCAAGAACTCTGGTGGTAGTATTGTGTATTGCACAGAGACATTGGCGGCCTTGGGCTCTTTACCTGCTGGACCCTGCGTATGGTGAGCTGTGGTGCTCTGGGTGTTCTGCTGCCTTTCCATCATGGCCAGGATTGACTTTTTTGGCTGATTTGTGCTGTATTGACATTTTTGTGGAATCAGGATCGATGGGTTTTCATTGGTAAGTATTGGGTGCCCATGATATTGTCACCAGTTTACTGCTGTATACTTGATTACCAGTGTTATTCACTTCATCTGTCAATGGTCATAATGCTATGGCTGATCATGTACAATCAACTCAATGTCTTTAATTCTATGCTTTGCTTTTAAGAATTATTGTAATTATACTGTAGTTGTAATACTTCTGATTAGACTTAATGTATTGTAATAAACAATGTTAAATATTACAGCGTCCCCTGCTGGCCACATTTCATGCGTTTGATTTAATTTTAAAACCTTTTTATTAGCTATAAATAATAATAATAATAATAATAAATAATAATAATAATAATAATAATAAATAATAATAATAATAATAATAATAATAATAATAAATAATAATAATAATAAATAAAAAATAAAATGTCATACATTTTTAAGGCAGATACTTAAAAAAAATCCTTTACTTTACTATATGTGTATGGGTACATTATAAATACATATATAAAAACTTGATATTTAATGAAAACAAATAAAAGCTTGCATACAAAAACAAGACAGATTTGTATTGTAGGAAAAACAAAACCAAATATTGTGCATCAAATGAACAAGTTGAATATTCCTATTCTTTTATAATCGTATTATAATAATAGTATTTTTCACAAGCTTCTGAACAGAATATTTGAACAAATATTACAAAATAGTGTATGTGTGAGTATGCATGTGTGTGTGTGTGTGTGTGTGTGTGTGTGTGTGTGTGTGTGTGTGTGTGTGTGTGTGTGTGTGTGTGTGTGTGTGTGCGCACATTTAAACAAGTGCCTTTGCACTAATTATTTTATTTTATTTTCAATTTTAATTATTGGGCATTGGTGGCTCAGTGGTAGGTGGTATGTTATATTCTTATATCCATAAACAACTCATGGGGGAGAAAAGTAGATATCTAAGAGCAATAAATATTAAACACATTTTCATGTTTCCTGCTAAAATGTAGGGAGTGCTACAGTATGAAGATTTATCCTGGAGTTCTTCTGGGTGCAAAAATGTTGTCACTAGTTGTGACTATTGACAAGGCAACTGCACTTCACCGTTTTGTTTTGCAACTCAACACTTGACGTGTGCTATTTGGAAGGTGGCCTGTAGGCATTTCAGCTTCTCTATCATGGAACGTTAGTGTAACCCAGTCTAGATTATTATCAGAAACTGGAATTTTCATGCACAACATTCCTACAGCAAATAATCATTCCAGTTAGTGTAGAAGTTTTTCTTCTGTTTTTTTTTTTTTTAACACTCTTTCAGCAAACACACGATGACAGCTTAACTGGTTGTTAGCCTTTAGACATTTATTTTAAGATTATCTTTTGAATACAATCCCAAATCTAAAGCATCACTGCAAAAAATAATAGTTAAGCATCAGGAATTTGGGAAAAGCATCCAGGTTTGTGACATGTGCAAATTTTTGTTGATGATTTCTCAGATGATACCCTCTCAGATCGTGCATGAATATTAATTACTATTTTGTATTTTTGTTTTTAGGTTTATTAATACAGTTACTTTTTCTTTAGTCTGTAATATTTAGTTGAACCGTTAACTTTGTGGAAGAAATGTGTTCGGAAAAAAAAAAAAAAAATCACCACTGGAGGTCACTTAAACACATCGGTGAAGGTGCATGGTAAAAAAATAGTAAAAACAAGAAGTCAACAGTACAAATAATGTTTAATAGTGAAAGTAATAGAGAAAATGCGTAGTAGCCATGTACAAGCCTCTGGAGGCAGTGTTATGATCTGGGGTTGTTTCAGTTGTTCAGGTCTAGTCTCAGCAATATTATGTGGCAATAAAATGAAGTCAGCTCACAACCTGAATGTACTGAATGACCGGGTTACTGTATCTCATCTATGGAGTTTTGTCTTTCCTGATGGCCCAGGCATATTCCAGGACTCAGATTTTTGCAAGAATCATGAACTGAACACGACATTGTGTGCAGTAAGCAAAGTCAATGTAATACTAAGTGGATAATATGGACAATGTGTTAAACAATACTTCCTATACATACTGCTTATAATACAGTACTTATTTGGGGGCTCTAATATGAGAAAGTCAATTTTACTTTAATTTAAATTATAATACGATTTATGTCACTCACACAGACATGCATAAACATACTGTAGCTCTGTTTAACTGTGTTAAAGATATTATACCATTATACCATTAATCAGAAAACCATTAACCAGGGATGCTATTCTTTTAAAACAAACAAACTAGATTCACTATGCGGTATATGTAGCAGCAGCACAAAGCTACCTATGCAGATAGTCAAGAGTTCAGTTAATGTTTTGGTCAAACATCAGAATGGGTGAAAATGTTATCGCAGCAGTTTTAGCTGTGGCCTGGTTACTTGTTCGAGTGTTTCAGAAACTGCTGATCTCATTTCTCACAGCTCTAGGGAGGCAGTTCACAGTTCTACAGGCGAAAAACTCTTGTTAATGATAGAGGTCACGTAGACAAGAGAAAAAAAAAGACTCAGCTTCATGCAAGCTATGTTTTTATTATTATTACTATTATTATTTTTATCCTAGTGCAATAAATCTACTTAATGCTGCTATAAAAAAAGGTTAAAACATTGTGCAATAAGATTAAATTATTATGCATTTTTCTGCAGTTAATGCAAAATAATATATACAACTGTGGATTGTGCAATAATGGAATGTATGCTGTGTGTGTGTGTGTGTGGATTTTTTTTCTTTTTTTTTCTTTTGCATTGACGAATGGCACTTTAAATTTCGTTGTACTTGTTGCAATGACAATAAAGACTATACTATTATTATAACACTTAAAGTTTTATTCCAGCTACAAACAGAGCAGCTCATGTTGAAAAACCACATAATGGTGAGAAAATATCCTTTACAGAATATACATGCAGATTCACACACACTTTAATTTGTGCTAGTGGAATTTCTATTTTTGAAATATTTTTAAAAAATATTTTAATGAAGTTCTGAAATTGATTCATATTTATAATAATAATAATATATTTATTTATATTATTTACAGTAGCTTAATAGACTTATGTTGAATCTGGCTGGATTCTTGTATTATATAAACTTGTATTATATTTACACTCTGTTTAAAATGTAAATATAATACAAGAGCTTCCTCATGGCTCTTATTTTTAGTCCTGTCCCTTCACCTGAGCAGTTTTTTGTGTTAAGCCCAACAGTGACCTCAAGATAAATACTTTTTTAAAGCACAAAAAACATATAACTTAATGCATGAACCCGTGAGAAACAGCTGCAGATGATGACGTATGAGCAGGACGGTGTGTAGTACACAGGTGATGCTGAATGCTGAGTGGTTGGAACAGACAAGAGGGAAAATGAGGTTGTTACATAAGCAACCAGCTTTTTAACTGTATTTTAGGCAATCTGCATCATTTATTTGAATTCAATATGAAGAAACTCAAGACTTTTGCACAGTACTGTATGAATATTTTGCAATAAATATTTAATAATGTACATTTACTCATGGCTGCATGTGACTAGTGCACATGATGTGGCCACTGTATCTCAATAAGCTTACCGATGGCTCTGACAAAATTGCTATTCGGAAAGCGAAACACACACAGATGCACACACATACAGATACTGTAGTATACATGGTGGCTGTGTTTGAGGTTTTTTGACACAGGAGATTATGTCCTAGGTCATTTCCTGAGTGATCACAAAGTACAAAGTCAGGCATGTGCTGGCAATCGCACTTTGAAACATTTAAACTTTTTTAATGTGATTCAAAAATAAATAACTGGATCTGGAGTTTAGCAGACAAAGAGTTCAAGGTTGTTGATCCTATGTCCAAATCCCCAGATCTCAATCCAATTGAGCACCCATTAGATGTGCCGACCAACCAAGTCAAATCCATGGAGGCCACACCCTGCAACCCACAGTGCACAAAGGATCTGCCCCAATGTCCTGGTGCCACAGCACACCCTGAAAGGTCTGTGGAGTCATTTTTTGAGGGATCACGGCTGCTTTGAGTTTTTAAGTTTGGTACTTGGTTTCACTGCTGTAATCTGTTATCTGCTGTAGTGCTATCCTCATCCTAAAGAAAAACATTTGAATAAGTGAAGAGTTTTAAAACTTATTCATTTTTCTGCTAGACCCACAAGCTGCTACTAATTTATGTCCAAATACTTTTTTTCTTGGGAAAGTTGACAATGTACTTTTATTCTATTATTATACAGTGTTTGTTTACTGTATTAATTTAGCACTTGATAGTCATGGTGAGTGATAAACAGGCCAAATTGATCACATAGCTAAAACTAGCGCTTGACTAGTAATTGACTTCTCCTGCTGTAATTATCACTAGACCTGTGAAAACCCAACACTCTTTGTTCCCCCTAAATAAAAGGAGTAGAATGTGTGAGTTGTTCAAAATATAGGACATTATCTAAAATTCATTATAAACATATTAATATTTTATATAAACATAACCCAGCTTGGTTTTATAGCAGGAATATCTGAAGTGAGACCTACAGTAGCAAGATGTTTATGTTGCGCCCCTAAAAAATGGGGATAAATTATCACAAGAGTGATATTTGATGTTTCCTCAACAGTAGGTTTACTGCAATGAATATCCAAAAATATAACAATACACAAAAAAACACAATTAACAGGTTACAATTGCTGTAGGAGAATACATACTCCATCAAATACACACTATGTTTCCCTGAGACATTTTAGTTATCATCAATAAGCACAGTTTACATTTTTTAGCTTTTTCAGTAACCCATAGAATAAATTCAACTATACAAACTCCCAGAAAACTACATTAAATTGCACAAAAACACATCACATGCACAACAGCAAAAACACATTAACATATTTGCAAATAAAAATGTGATGGCTTAGTTTAGCTTTATTACCATGCAGGCACTTCACTCACTCACTCACACACACACACACACACACACACACACCATTACTATACACAATGTTGCTAACATTTGCTTCAAAATACTTTGAACACTCCAAACTTGCTAGCAAGCAATTACATTCATTTATTGGTGTCAAATATTGGCAACATACCTAAAAAATGGGGATAAATAATCACAAGAGTGATATTTGATGTTTCCTCAACAGTAGGTTTACTGCAATGAGGAAAAGAGTGGAATTTCCCCAAGGTATCTGAGAAAAGACCAAAGCAATCGATCACAGGCTAACAGATTGAGACGATTTTGTAGATTTCCGATAAAACTTATCACAGTTTCAAATTACTAATAAAAAAATTTAATAACAGGCTTAATGCTTAATGCAGATTGTGACACTTATAATTCAGTCAGGATTTACAGTACCTTTATAATTCATAACAAATATATGAGCATATTTCAACCTGTCACATTTTTCTTCACCTGCTTGGCTGCATGTTTTGTGGTTAATAGGTCTGATGCATAGACTGTCAAAAAAAGAAACTGGACAAACCATGACATCACCTATAGGTTTTCTGACGAGCGATTTTGAAGCTCACCTTTGGGGGCTCGTCATCGCCATCTTGGCAGGAGCCGATTCCACCTAGACCCCATTTAAACTGCATATTTTGGCACTTCTGACTCATTTTTCAGAACAAATTTTTCATTTTGCTGCCTACTGTTGCTCGTTGGTCTGACAGCCATTTACATGTACAAGTCCACCAGCCATACTGGTATTTGAAAGAATATCCAACTTACTGTACCAGTCAGCCTATGGTGACATCACAGCAATGGAGTTAGAACCTATTTGATGAAGCATAGCTGTTGGTCATGAGTGTTTTTTTTTTGCCTCCCAGTTGACCTAAATATTTGCTTACATTTTAAATGCCAGTGAGACTTTCCTGTTAATATATGCATTACTATGAAATACTTTTATTACTCCAGCAACAAAACCAGATATATTTTACATTTCTGATGTGCATTTCTTACCTCCTTGGAGCAATACATTTTGTTCTTTCCTTTTCTTATGTACATTACTAAAATTTAAACTGACAAAATGATTCATTTTTATGCTTTATGCACTTTTCTGGATATTAATCTTTTGTGGAGCGCTCAAGATTCTATTCAGACAAAACCTCAAAAGCAATGCAAAAAGTTTTTTAAATAATGGATTAGACTGTAACTCTCGTCGAAGAATGCTTTCTTCAATCTTGTTGTACGTTTGGTTGTAACAGCCTATAAACTGGTCATCAACAGAATCATTTGCCATGGCCAAGTTAAAGATAGGATCTGGTGTTCAGAATATGCTCTGTTAAAAAAAGAAAAAAAAAAACACTATTCTTACGAAACTACAGATAAGAAAATGTGTAATTAATGCAAACTAAAACTATTGAAAAAAAAAAAAAAAAACACCCCTGGTCGAGACTGGGTGGCCGACGGTCCCGACTCTTGAGCATGGCAGGGAAGAAACCTCCCAATGGCCTGTTCATATAATTTCGCCTCCCGAAACCTAGTGGCAACGGAGTTAACAGCGTCACCAAAAAGGCTGGAAGGCGAGATGGGGGCATCAAGGAGGACAGCACGATCTTTATCCTTGATGCCCGTGAGGTTCAGCCACAGATGTCTCTCTGTGGACACCAGGGCAACCATAGAACATCCAATAGCACCGGCCGTCTGCTTGGTTGCACGGAGAGACAGGTTTGTGGCTCGCCAAAGCTCTGCGAACGCCCTCTTATCAATAGATCTGACGGTGCTTAAGTCTTTCAGCAGGTCAGCCTGGTAGGCCTGCAATACTGCCATGCAGTGTAGCGCCAGCCTGACCCGCTGCTTGAAAAGCTTTCCCCAACAGGAACGACAGTGCACCTCATCAGATGACCTGACCGAGGTTATACTGTATAAGCCAAAAATATTTGGCCTGTTTGATACACACATGCTTCACAACCGGCTGAACAAAGACATGTTTCCATAGCGTTTTCACGCAGCATCGAGTGTAGCTTTTGAAAGGGAACAGTATTGAACAGTTCTCAACGAGTCTTCCAAGTCCCGAGTCGTTCTTTTGTCACGTGACTCCCATAGACACTATGTAGTGCAATAGATTCAAAAGAACGAACGACTTGGACTAGATGATGTTATGGTGAGCTGCTCATTCTGTTTATAATGTCTTTAGCTGTATTTAAATATTTTCATTACTGGAACTATAGCCAAAATTTGTGCATTTAGACGTGTTCGGGGACTGTTTAATGAAACTGTAACATTCATTTTATTTCTGGTGAAAAGAACGATGACTCAAAAAAAGATTCGTTCATTTTTATGAACGAGATTCAAAGAACCAAATCACTAAAATGATTCAAATCTTATATACCTGATTCTTGTTCTTTTATATCTTTCATATTGCACATATTTTTTTGTGATTTAAAAAAAAACAACAATTAAAAAACATGATACTCGATATTCATTAAAAAAAAAGTCAAAACTATCATTTGATCCTTTCCATGGCTTTCATCTGGAGAGGATATATTTACGTTACAGCACTGTGTGAGTATAGAGAGAGAGAGAGAGAGAGAGAGATTGGTAGATAGAATAATATGGTCACAAGTGAGTTTGTGGTAAAGTCTCAACTTCCTCACACAGGAAGATATCTAAGATACTAAAGTTACATACACACACAGCATTATTGATTCCTTAATTTTGCATGTACTGTATTCTAGTGTCCCATTTCTGTTTGCCCTTTTTTGTCCCGTCACTAAACAATTACTCTTGTGCACTGTGCAGACAAAAAAGGCACCACCTGGATATAACTAAACAAACAGTTAACAGCCTTCCATTGGAGAATTACTGCTGTGATTAATGTGGTTCAGCTGAAACAAGTTATTTAACCCTAACTAATGCAGTGAGTAGTTTACTCTGTTTTTAGAAGGATTAAATTATTGTCCTGCATCAATAAAAAAAAACAACAAAAGAGATTGCTGACACTATTAAACTGGGGTAAGAACTGTTTAATGCATTATTAAAACCTAGAAGGATAGTGGTGAGTCATCATCATCAAGGAATAAATGGGTTTGAAAATAAATTCTGAATTATTGTGATTGGAGATCACTTAAACATTTAGTGTAATAAAACTGTGCTATGTTTAATGGTGAAAGCGGTCCAATGAAATATTACTGTGTGAATTTTTTTTTGTCTAGGTAGTGTATTTTTAAATGTGTATTTCTGTCAGTGATAAATAGGAGTACAGAAGTATAGATTGACAGAACTTTAACACAACCAACAAGCAACATGTACTAGGCAAGGCAAGAGCAAAAGTAAGGGAACAGGAAACAGTGCATACAGTATACATATACTTCTAAATGTGACTATGAAAGTGAAAGTCCTTGTACATTCAAGTCCATAAGTATTTAAATTGTGATGAAAATTGTAAAAAAAAAAAAAAAAAAAGTATAAAATCTACCTCATTTGTCTTCTTAGTGTTTAGTTGAATGTTGTTGTCCTCACACCAAGCCACAATGTCTAAGCGTCCTTTGATGATCTATCGAGGAGATATGCAAATTGGCATTATATGATGTCAGTATAAGACTGTAGTATGCTTTTGTATATTTCTTTAGTTATGTACTATAAGATAATAATGAAGCAGATAGTAGCTTAAACATCACATGGTACAGCAAAGAGTGGCTCCATTTTTACAGGCTCAAAAGTGATTAGACAACATAATGATAAGAAGTTTGATGGCTAGGTGTAGCCTGTGTTTTAGATATTTTATGAAAAATTAAGGAGATAATAGTTTCGATTCCAAGCTTGAAATTTTCATTTCGTATCTGTTCATTTAAAGGAATGCACCAGTGAGCTAAGCAAAGCCAAAAGGCCTTCGAGGCCACAGAAGACATGTGAATGTCCTTGGTGAAGAAATCCCTCCACAAAACTGTGAATAAGAAAGATACGTTAAAACAGCAGAGTAATGTAAATCCTTTAACTACTTCCACTTCCAGGTGGGCTCAGTACATACAAAGAATTCTATATTGGCAAAGGGTAAGTACTTGTACTGCGTTGGGGTTGGTACTTCAGCAAAGCACCTTTGAAACTGGCTCAAAGTGGATTATACTTACTGAAATAACTTTTGTGGTAAACACGTGTCTTGTCTTGGGGCACAAACAGCGCTAAACATACTTGTTTCCAGAACCATATGAGGTGATAACCAGCAGATCTCAGTTTGTGTAGTCTCTGATTACACATAGGTCACTGATGATTACATTTAGACTTAATTAAATTAAACTTTTTTTTTGTCAATGATCTTTTCTTTTCTTTCTTTTTTTTTTATTTTTTATTTTTTTACACAAAACGTTTAATTAAACAAGGGGATAGTAACCTTTGCAAAGTCTATCATTGTCAAAGTCTTTACCTTAAGATACAAACCAATGGTAACAAACAAGAAGGTAAAAGCAAGATTAGATATTGTCGGGAAACCTATTAAACTTTTAATTTAAACCTTAATCAGATTGATTGAAAGTGAAGCATATGGAAAAGGAATAGAAAGGATGATATTTCAAAGCACACCACATCATGTATCGAACATACTGTAGGAGACCCTGTATTATGGCATGGGCATGTATGAATGCCATTTGAACTGGGTACTTTTAGTTATTGAATAGACAGAAGAATGTTTGATCATACAGAAAGCAATATACAGAAAAATCAAATGTTCTTAAATGAAATCAGATAAATGGCCTAAAAGAATGAGTCAGTCACTGACCTCAACTCACTGACCTGTAAGCACGCTTTGCACTTACTGAAGGCAAGAATGAAGGCAGAAAGGATAAGGCTCCAATAAAGACCTGGTAAAACATCTCAGTGGAAGAAGCTTCCCCAATTTATTCGAGACTTGAGAAAGTCATTGACTGCAATGTTAATATGTACAGTATGATTGACTGATTGTTTAATTACATCTGAACCAGTGAAAATGGATTGACGTTGGCTGCAATTCCTAATGGTGTGGTGGGGTTGGGATGATTTAGAATGGGGCTTGGGTGAAGACCTCCTTGAGTCTCTTAAAGGCTTGGGTGGGAAACCCATAAGAGACATTTTGGAGTTTGGTGGAATGGCATTTATTCTAAATCCGTAAAAGTTTGCAAACCCCAGGAAATTCTGTAGCTCTCTAATGTTGGTTGAAAATATCCAGTGGTCGCTAAGTTGGTCCATAAGCAGCTCCTCTGGCCGAATATTGTAATAAAGAAAGGCCACCTTTAGAAAACTAAACTTTTACTTTCTTTAAAATCAATCTGGTGCTCCATGATGTGAGGCATTCTTGACATGGAGATCAAGGTGTTGTCAGTGTATGCGATTATGAACCCTCCAACCATGTCATGTAGCTCTTTGTTTATAATGCACTAAAACACAGCAGCAGGAGCTGATCCAAGTCTATATGCCACCACATAGTACTAATAGGGGCCAGAGTTGGCACCAAAGGCTGTCTTCCTCACATATTCCTCATAAATATGCATATGGTTGTATGCACAGCACAAGGCAAATTTGTCAAGATTTTTGCCTCTTTGTGTTGTTCTACGATAGATGGGACTAGGGACAGATGATAATGGTATTTCTCTGTGAGATGTTTCAAACCCCAGTAATCGATGTATGGTTTAAGACTCCTTTCTTTTTTCTGAAAAGTCATAATGGTGAGACTGGACATGTGGAGGGCTATATCTACCCCATTGTAGGGCCTCCATGATGAACCCCATGGTTTATATTTACTTTTGGGAAAGTGCACTTTCCCATTCCACTAGCAATACCTGCTGGCAAAACCATGGAAATGGGATTACAAGGTACTAGCCTTACCTGGCTCTGAGGGGGAATTGTTAAAATCTACATAGGAAAATAAGCCAACTAGTTTATGAGTATAACTCAGCACTGGATCAGCAGGGAATTCACTGTCCTGATAGCGTTTGTGTATGCAGACTATTGAGTGAGAACTTAATGTGCAGTGCTGAGCTGATGAGAACATGGATTTATTGAACGGAAGTTGGCTGTGATTGAAGAAATGACCTTGCATGCTATGATACAGTACCTGCTTTGCAACTTTTCTGAGTCATTTCATTGGGTGTCACCAATGTTGGTCACCATGGTAGGAAGTTCTGATGTCAAACAAACATTAATTGACCAAAGTCCCATGGCCTGGTTTGGTAAAAGAATATAGCAAGGATATGAGTTGGGTGGACCTACCGTTATTGACTCACTTAATTGGTTTAAGATAATTAAGTTTTTAAATGTAACATTTGAGACTTGTGAATAACACAGTTCAACAACTTTAGAAAATATTCCTGCATTGTGCTGCTATTATGACTATTTTTACTTCCTAATGTATCATACAGTTCAGTCTTTAATAAAAACAAGGTTATTATTGCACATAACATATTTCACACCCCTAAACCGTCAAATTACCCATGTACTTTTAAAGAGGAAACACCTCTAATTATGGTGAAAGGAAAGGGAAGTATTTGCATATAAAAGCACTGAGTTGAAGCACGGATGCATTATTTGTTCAACAAATCTAACAATCTTATAATTATAACCTGTAGGTTCTGTAACAAGATTAAAGCAACATCAGTAGTGACTGTTTGATTAACTCCTCATTAAACTGCGTTTTTTTTTCTACATTTTTTGAAACCATCAGAGCTGTGAGTATTATAATTATGCCAAAAATGTTGTTTCTTTTATTACAGTCACTTTGCTCAGATACAGTATCTAATCTTTAAGGACTGCTTACTGCACTTAAAGAATTATTTATAGTATTGTAAGAACATTATTTATCATGCTACTAGAATTATGATTGTATTATCAAACATTATAATGTTGCTTTTGCAGCTTTTAATGTATGTAAATATTTTGCATTGTGATCATTCATTGTACTGTATTAGCAAAGATCAGATAAAAAAGGCAGAAATATTTTGCCCTTCAGGTTCAATTCATGCACATTATCTTATGGACGCATTGTGAGCTGTTAATAACACACATTCGTGTCACACATTGGTTTTTCACAACTGACATGTAGTTACAATCATAAGCACTTTTCAGACAGTTGTCTGTGGTGGAGACACTGCATGGGGGACAAAGTTTGCCGAAAATAGTGTCTCATTTTTGCCTTTATATTGAAGCACACTGTTACCATTATTCTTAAGTCCTGTTGACTAGTTGTTATAACAATAATATTTCACATTAAAATACAGCAGCAGATTTTATAATTGCTACACATTTAGTGTAAAATAAATGGATGTCCTGTATCAAGTGCCATTTTATTTTTAGGCTGAAGAATATAGTGGGTGATGCTCATACTGATAAATTAAGACACCTACAGTATGTAGACTACTATCATGGTAATTAATTTTATATATTGAACATTTAAAGCAAAAAAAAAAAAAAAATGCTTTTCAAAACCAGTTCCATTTTTACCCCCTTTAATTACAAGGTCAAGTTCATTCTGCTCAGATACATATCTGATCTTCGATTTTTGCTGGTAATGCATTTATAATGACGATTTTCATTACAGATTGACAATGAAGGAAGCTTTGAAGTTTTCCAACATCATGAGGAATGCTGGCATTACAGTCATCATTATTTCAGTAGTTTGCTATGCAAAGGTGGGTTTCTGATGTGAGTTATGCTTTGATTAGACATTTTCCTATCAGCAGTTTTGTGAGAACAATGTTTTTTTCCCTCCACTTTTTATAGAATCCATACTGGACACCACTTCGTGGCTTTAAACTGGACATGGCACTAGATTCTGTTGATGACCAGTTTATAGGGTGTGACAAAAAAATGTACAACCAGACTATAAATGAGATTCTACCACAAGAGTTAAATTCTAATCGTGAGTTTAAAAATGTATGGGAGAATTACAAAAACATTACTGATAATCTTACAAGAATAATAAAGGTCTACACTGATGCAGGTGAACTTTTTGAAAGATTCAATGCTGCTACAAGGTCAAGCAAGTCGACGTATAAAAGAAAATTTCCCTATAAAGCCTTTCATTTCTTGCTTACACATGCAGTACAAAAGTATCGAGTAAATTGTACTATTGTTTACCGGAGAACCAGAGTTACGTTTGACAAAGTTGCCAATGAAATACGATTTGGCCAATTTGCATCCAGTTCACTTAGAGATGATCTAGCCCAAAAATTTGGCCATACCTCCTGTTTTAGGATAAGAACATGCTATGGTGCAAACATAGCCAATATGTCTGTTCACCCTGATGAGGAAGAAGTGCTAATCCCACCCTTTGAAAAATTCATAAAGAAACAAAAAATTTTACAAAAAAAAATGAACTGCACATACAATTATGAGCTAGAGAGCACTGGGAATTTTAGTCAAATGAACTGTGAGCTGATGTAAGGGTAGATGTAAATTTTGGAAAGTTATAACATGGATGAATAATTTAGCCCATAAAGAAATGATTTCTAAGATTGTATTATGGTCAGTTAGACACATTTTTTTATTCTATTGTAAAATTGTGTAAAAATGATGAAATCATTGTTATTTTTTACATGACAACTTTAGAAATTTTCTTTGAATGGAATCTAGCAGTCTGATCTATTTGATCAGATTAAATTGTACAAACATGCACATACTGGTTGAAGTGGACCTTGTCACATTTAGATAAATCTTGACAAAAACTGTCAGTGGTCAGTTAAAAGTATTAGTTTTTATTATATCTCCAGGGAACTAAGAAATGCAATACACATTTTTTTTTATGGTATTTTGCCGACAAGACCATAAAAGGAACCATTAAAGTTTAAATGGAGTCAAAGACCAAATTTAGATCTGGAATATATATTTATTAATGGAAACTTCACAGCACTTTTGGTATGTGCTGTAAGTCACTCTGGATAAAGGTGTCTGCTGAATGCAGTAAATCTAAATGTACATAGATCCTAAAGGCTAATATATTTAAAGTAAAAAAAAAAAAAAAAGTACCTGGTTTAAATGCTTTGGATGGAATAAAACAGAAGAATTCATAACAAATATTATTATTTTATTCACAGAGATCACTGGCATTTGAAATGTAAACATATATTTAGGTAATTTCTGTCATGATATTCTGTAACTATAGGGACTACAGAACGCACTCACAAAGCATAGAAAGCTGAAGTAAAGTGCAGATATCTGGTGTCCAGAGAACAAAAGCAGGGCACACAACACATTTAACTATCTGTATACAGTAACACTCAGTGATCGGTTAGGTGGCTTATTACTACTTGTTTCTCTAAAATCTCAGACATGATTTAGACAGATATGTCAAATGAAAATGATAATAATCTTTTCAAAGATAATAAAATATGTTCAGTAATTGTTTGCTGACCTGATAACTGACTATTTGACTGTCCAATATCTTTATTTTATCTGCATACCCCCCCCCCCCCGCCCCACAAGCTAATACTGTATTTTTTTTAAAGTGAATTTCAACATGGTCATCCAGATTTGTATGCCATGACCCTCATTTCTTTTAGACATTTGATCCTACAGCTGAATTCCAACTTCCCAAATTTTGTTTAATGCTTTGACATTTCTGGTAATTTTGCATGTCAGGTATGCATGGTACTATTTAAACCAACTCACTGTGTTTAATGTGTAGCTGTTTAGTACTATGAGGAAAACACATGGCAGGCGCTGCACGCAGTTTAGTAACAAATTGCTGTTACATTTTCATTGGGATGCTACACAGTCAGGAACAGGAGTAAAACAAAAGGAGCGCACCTCCGGCAAAAAAGATGTCACATATGTGTGTGTGAAATTATTTGGATACTTGTTCATTGATGGATGGAAATAGTTAATGTTTTATTTAATGTTTAATATTTTTCATCTGTTCTATTTCCATTTTAATAAAAGAGTGACAAAAATTTACACCTTCAGTCTAAAGTTCTTAAAAAACACTTTGGAGCTCAGTGTCCGTATGTAAAACATCAGTCCGTATGTAAAAAGAACAAACCAGGGTTCATTTAACTGGTGATCTCTCTGGAGTTGAGAGAGATCAGCTGGACAGCTGTTGTGCATGCGGATGCCGCAGTGTATGAGATCAAAATCCTGGGAGACAGTTTTGCCAAGTTAGGGAGAAAACTAAATCAGAAACTGCCGTTTCTGTCATCATATATCATCATTAAATATCATTATATTGTAAATCAGCCAGTGCACTCTCCTTGAAAGTGTTATAAAGAACAGCAGGAGTTTGATAAGAATTAGTAATATACACTGACTAAAGTTTCTTAACCAACACTTTTATCCGGTCTCTGATCACGTATTGGTAAAATACATTGGGTTAAATTTATCCAGCATTTCATCATTATTTGGCTCGATGGTGTTATCTGTGGCAGGCTTAAAGTATTACAAATATATTCAAATATACTAACAAAAAGTTGTACCATCAGTTAATATACAATATATAAAGTATAATAACATCATGCTTTTATGATTCACTTATTTAAACGGTGTTCTTCAATTTATTTTTGCCATATTTTTTAAATATATTTTTTAAATATCACTTTTGCGCGTTAAAGATGATTTATGTGTGTTTGAACTGTCTCTTCTGCGTTAGTTCATATAGTTATTATTTTCTTTTCATCGGCAGAAGGTGAATTTCATGGTTTTTGTTGTTGTAATTAAGTACATAGTTTAAACTATAGAATGTACTGTCTAATGTGTTGCTAAATCGTATGTACTTTGCTTCAAGTATAAAGATACGTGGCTCTCGGCTTGTGTTTGTGTAACAGCTAGAATTAACACACCAGGTTTGAACTAATACAGTAAAGTACATTCTAATACTAATGTCAACAGTTTATATTTTTGTTTGTGTGTTTGTAAGACAACCTGACATTTTGTTGAACACAAATAAACTATAGTACGATTTTTTGGTATCCATATGCAAATTAAACCTGTTGAACTCATGAATAAAATCTGTCTCATAATTACTGATTAAGTGTTAAAAAAAACATGTTATAGTGTAGAAAATACATTCAGCATTTGTTTATTGTCCTTACCACACTTAGTGTACTAGTAACACATGTGCAATACAGAATTTTAGTATATATAGAAGACTTTGTGTACTGCGGTAATATTTTAATTAACCACAAAGTGTACTGTTCTAGTATTTGGGATTGGAAAGAAGTATAACTGCTTAACTGCTATAACTATTTCGGTGAAATCAAACTGCCCACTTAGGAAGCAACACTGATTGACAATCAATTTCACACGCAATTAGCAAAATTAGAGGCAATTAGCAAAACACCCCCCAATAAATAAAGGAGTGGTTCTGCAGGTGGTAACCACAGACCACTTCTCAGTTCCTATGCTTTCTGGCTGATGATTTGGTCACTTTTGAATGCGGTGCTTTCACTCAAGTGCTAGCATGAGATGGAGTCTACAACCCACACAAGTGGCTCAAGTAGTGCAGCTCATTTAGAATGGCACATCAATGTGAGCTATGGCAAGAAGGTTTACTGTGTCTCTCAGCCTGGTGTCCAGAGCATGGAGGCGCTACCAGGAGACAGGTCAGTACATCAGGAGATGTGGAGGAGGCCGTAGGAGGGCAATAACCCTGCAGCAGGACCTCTACCTCCTCCTTTGTGCAAGGAGGAACAGGAGGAGCTCTACCAGAGCCTTGCAAAATGGTCTCCAGCAGGCCACAAATGTGCATGTGTCTGCTCAAATAGTCGGAAATAGACTCCATGAGGGTGGTCTGAGGGCCCGACGTCCATAGCTGAGGGTTGGACTTACAGCCCAACACCGTGCAGGACGTTTGACATTTGCCAGAGAGCACCAAGATTGGCAAATTCGCCACTGACGCCTTGTGCTCTTCACAGATGAAAGCAGGTTCACACTAAGCACATGTGACAGACGTGACAGAGTCTGGAAAGGCCGTGAAGAACGTTCTGCTGCCTGCAACATCCTCAGTTTGGCAGTGGGTCAGTAAAGGTGTGGGGTGGTATTTCTTTGGAGGGCCGCACAGGCTGTTCTCCAGAGGTAGCCTGACTGTCATGAGGTACCGAGATGAGATCCTCAGACCCCTTGGGAGACCATATGCCGGTGCAGTTTGCCCTGGGTTCCTCCTAATGCAAGACAATGCTAGACCTCATGTGGCTGGAGTGTGTGCAAGACGAAGGCATTGATGTTATGGACTGGCCCGCCCGTTTCCCAGACCTGTTTCCCAGTGAGACATGATGTCCCAGAGCACATCTGGGACATCATGTCTCACTCGATCCACCAGCGCCACGTTGCACCACAGACTGTCCAGGCATTGGCGGATGCTTTAGTCCAGATCTGGGAGGAGATCCCTCAGGAGACCATCAGGCGTTGTAGGGAGGTCATACACACTACTGTGCCTCATTTTGTCTTGTTTTATGAAAATTACATTAAAGTGGGATCAGCATGTAGTGTGTTTTTTCACTTCAATTTTGAGTGCGACTCCAAATCCAGACCTCCATGAGTTAATAAATTTGATTTCCATTTTGCCACTTTGGCACACTGAAGTATACTTAATACACTTAAAATTGTGCTTTTGTACAATTTAATTACAACCTAAATGCACTTAGTAGAAACTTAGTTGTTCCAGAGTAGCAAACTTCAAGTATACTAATCATTAGTCTGGAGCAAGTACACTTCAGTATTCTTTGGCATGCTTGAATTGAATATACTTAGCATACTTTTTTTTCACTTGGGACCCAAAAAGTTGCAGTTTCAAAAAGTTCAAATTATCGGCCTACATCAAGCAAAGAATAACTACTGTGATTAAGTGAAAGTAAGATCATTTCCACATGCACATCTTGTTATGAGGACTAAACAGTCGTGTGGTCATAAGAAAACCACTTGTTAGTGAGACTCATCAGACCTCAATTTGCTAGGGAGCACAAAGATTGGGCTTTGGAGCAATGAAAAAAGGTCATGTGGTCTGATAAGTACAGAGTGACCCTATTCCAGAAAGATGGGCGCATCAGGGTAAGAAGAGAAGCACATGAAGTGATTAAGTGGATCTACAGTACTCCCCTGATTCAACTTGCATTTAATAAATTCTGTTAAATGTTAGTGTTCTCTGCTGGCCACATTGATTACATACAGTATTTGAAAAAAAATTTTTTTTCAAACTGTCCTCACCCCTAACGACTATATCATTTCAGCATTTTAATAGACTGATATAAGTTAACTATATACAATACAACACAAAGGTGTATATGCATATAAAATTAGCATAACATAGAGAGGAGTTTGGCTCCAGTCAAATGAAGTTTCAAATCCATACACACATGATGTTAATTGAAAACACACATCAAAGCTCTTTATCAATGCATACAAAAATGAAATGTGTTGGTATAAGAAGAAAAATAGAAACAACTGCTATGGGGGAAAAAACGAAATTTCATTATTATATCAATGATTTACATGAGTATAACATAATTTGTTATAAAACAGAATATTAAAACTAACAAATACCAGAAAAAAAAAACATTTCACATTTCACATAGTCTGATTATTCTTGTGACATGTACAATATAGATATATTTGGACAGTACAGTATATGATTTATATCTTTTGTTAGATTAACTCAGCTTGTGTGGGTGTCTGATAAGATGACCAGGAGAAGAATGCAATACAGGCATGATTAAACATAAATGGTGTGAGACTAACTGCACTTCAGATAAATAGATATGAAGTAGATATATCACTGCTAATAGTGGTTATCAATGTATATAGAACCAAAGCTGCGTTATGGTGACTTAGTGGTTAGCACTCTTGCCTTGCACCTCCAGGGTCAAGGGTTCGATTCCTCCTTTGGGTCTGTGTGCAGGGTTTTCCATCCCGTTCATGGCGGCCAACACAAACACACACACACTCTAAAAATAAAGTGAGAATGCTAATTAACCCAATGTGGATGTCTTTGGGTTGTGGAAGTCTTTGGGCTCTTAACCTGGGCTTGTACTTTGGGGAGAACACAACTCCAATTATACTGATGGAAAGGGGAAATGGTTGTGTATAAATACTGCTGAATTAAAGATCTTGTTTTGAGCACATCTTTTATGTGATGAGTACAGCTCAAGCCATGTTGTTAAATTATCTTAGTACCATATTATCTGTAAGAAATAAAAAAATTAAGATAATCAGTGATGATTGTTTAAGCTAATAGGCTTGAAATCTGTGTCTTTTTCATATTGCATAAAATCCATGAAACCATCAGAACTGTAAGTATTGATCAGATCTAATGATGTTCTTCATTACATTCCACTTAATGCATAGTACTGGATAATTTGTGGTGTTAGGAGAACATTACACTCTGCTGCTGGAATTATTCTGGCTAGAAAAATATATTGTTAATCCATATTTTTTTGAAAGTTGCTTCATGATCCATAAAATAGCTCTCTCTCTGTCTAAAGTCTATACTGTATGTTATTTCACAGTATTAGTCAAGATCAGAAAACAAGACAGAACTACTTTTTCTAAAGCCTGTATTTGTAGTTGTTATGTTTGCTGCACTGTGAGCCATTAAGATCAACATTTCACATGTTGGTTTTCACAACTCAAATAAAAAGACAGATTTAAGCATTATTTAGACAAGTATAATAAATGTAGTTGAGTTTGCAACAAATCAAATCAAAAAGAGAAGAGGTGCACTGCATCAAGCGTTGTGTTATGACTGAGCAGAAGAATAATGTGTGTTTATAGAGAACCTCTGTGTGTTTCTGGGAGACCTACTGTAACCTCTGTGAAGACTACTTCAAATCTTTCCCTTCTGGCTTATATACAGTAGTTACATTAGTCAGGTGTATATTTATTAATTGGATCTTAATTGGATTTATGTTGCAAAAAGATTAATGTAGTATAGTCAATTAATTAATTTCAAATTCAAATGAAAATTTTATTTGTCACGTACAGAGTCGTACACGGCACGATATTCAGTGAAATGCTTATACAACCGCTCGTGACCCTGAAATCTAAATGATCAAAAAGACATAAATTAGGGAATGGAATAAGAATAAGAATAAAATATAGAAAAAAAACTTAGCTTCAGAGAAAAATAGAACTCAATATAAAATATAGGATTTAAAAAATATTTTAAAAACTTAGTTGTACAAAATATATGTAACGACGCGGGTCGCGCGAGGGGCAGAGCCGTGCTTAAACTGAGTTCTGAACAGGCAGATCCGCAAGCTGTTACCACGCGGAGTTCTGAACAGGCAAAAGCACGGCCATTTATACACACGGTTGCTAGGCAACGCCGCCGTCAGGCAATCAGCCTGAACGAGCCGCACCTGACGGCGTGTTTATTTAAGGGTCCTGATACTGGCGCACTTCGTGCGATCATTTAGGTAGCACCGGTGAAGGTATCAGGGCCAAAAGAAAAGAAAAGAAAAGAAAAGAAAAGAAAAGAGATAGATAGACAGACAGACAGACAGCTGTTTAGGGACAGAGGCAAAGCCCCAGCCTCTGTCTATTTAAGACGCCGGCGAGAGAGAGCGGCACGCAGCAGTTCAGCGTGCGCGCTCAGTACAGTTTGTTAGTGCACAAAGCACAAACTCTCTCTCTCTCTCCCAAAGTCCTCGGTAAGGGCGAAGGCCCCGAGAGGACAAGTTTTGTTTTATTTTCCAGAGCCCCGTCCGTTCTCGCGTAGACGGCGGAGCTCTGTTTATTTTGTGTTTTCACATTTTTCATTTATTTTCCTTTTAAGTTCCTTAATTAATAATCCCACGCTATCTCCAAACGGGAAGGTCTTCCCGTGTGTATCACAAGCACTCTCACTAACTCCTATTTCATTGACCCACTCTAACGCCCAGCATAAGGGCTCTTATCATTAAAAACATCGCGTGGTGCGGCTCTCCATACCGCACCGCGTAACAGAATGATCGCACCACCAGAAGAGCCCGCGGGCTTGGAGCGGGTGCAGGAAATAGTTGAGGGGTCAAGCGAGAGTGCTTGATAAACACGAGGAAGTCTTAACCGCATTAATTTCTGAGATGCGTGGGATTAATAAGCGCCTCGAGCAAGTTTTTTGGGCAGCTCGAGGCGCGCGCTACTTCCGGGTTTCCATCTGGCCGCGAGTCGATTCCGGAGTCAGTGCCTCAACTACCCCACCTGGTGGCCGAAACTCGACTACCACCTCCACCGCCATATGCGGGAGAGCCAGAGAGGTGCAATGCTTTCATACTGCAGTGCTCACTGATATTCGAGCTCCAACCTTCGCCGTTTCCAACTGAAAGGGCGAAGGTTGCATTTATGGTGTCTCTGCTCACAGGCAGAGCGCTAGAGTGGGCAACTGCGAGAAGAGAGAGACAATATAGACAATGATGACTTTACAAATATGAAAAATGTGCAAAAGTGTGCATAATGAAATGAAATGGAAATGTCCAGGGTGAGTGCAAGTGTGCATGAATGTTCAAATGTATAATGTCCATAAATGGACCATAAATGTTGGGTGTGTGCAATGTCCATGAAGTGCAGTCTGCAAAAAAGAATGTTTTTAGTCCTGTGTGGTGTTTTTGTTAAGAGACCATTATTTTATTTATTTTATTTTAAATGCCATTCAGCATCATGATTTACCCATTAAAATGACAGTTTTACCGAAGGGTACCAACAATTTTGTCCACGTGTGTATATATATACTCGTGGACAAAATAGTTGGTACCCTTCGGTCAATGAAAGAAAAACTCACAATGGTCACAGAAATAACTTTAATCTGACAAAAGTAATAATAAATAAGAATTCTATGAATGTTAACCAATGAAAGTCAGACATTGCTTTTCAACCATGCTTAAACAGAATTATAAAAAAAATGAACTCATGGAACAGGCCTGGACAAAAATGATGGTACCCCTAACTTAATAGTTTGTTGCACAGCCTTTTGAGGCAATCACTGCAATCAAACGATTCCTGTAACTGTCAATGAGACTTCTGCACCTCTCTGCAGGTATTTTGGCCCACTCCTCATGAGCAAGCTGCTCCAGTTGTTTGAAGGGTGCCTTTTCCAGACAGCATGTTTCAGCTCCTTCCAAAGATGCTCAATAGGATTGAGGTCAGGGCTCATAGAAGGCCACTTTAGAATAGTCCAATGTTTTCCTCTTAGCCATTCTTGGGTGTTTTTAGCTGTGTGTTTTGGGTCATTGTCCTGTTGCAAGACCCATGACCTGCGACTGAGACCCAGCTTTCTGACACTGGCCAGCACATTTCTCTCTAGAATCCCTTGATAGTCTTGAGATTTCATTGTACCCTGCACAGATTCAAGACACCCTGTGCCAGATGCAGCAAAGCAGCCCCAGAACATAACAGAGCCTCCTCCATGTTTCACAGTAGGGACAGTGTTCTTTTCTTCATATGCTTCATTTTTCCGTCTGTGAACATAGAGCTGATGTGCCTTGGCAAAAAGTCCTATTTTTGTCTCATCTGTCCATAGGACATTCTCCCAGAAGCTTTGTGGCTTGTCAACATGTAGTTTGGCATATTCCAGTCTGGCTTTTTTAAATTTGTTTTAAACAATGGTGTCCTCCTTGGTCGTCTCCCATGTAGTCCACTTTGGCTCAAACAACGATGGATGGTACGATCTGACTGTCAGGGGTAACCCCTAGAGGGCGCCTAGCGCCCAGAGACTTTGTGTTTTCTAGTTCCTTTCTGTTTGACTTCATTTCCCATGTTGCATCTCGGTCAGGTGACGTGGGCGCTCACCTGAACTGAGTTGGTCATTTGTTTCATTATAAATAGCTTGTTTTAGTTCCTTTATGTGTCTTGCATCTGTTTATTTAACCCAGTAAATGTCAGTAGTTCAGTTCATGGTTTTTCCCGTTGATGATTCGTGTTTTGGTTTGTTTTGTCATAAAGTTTATTTGATTGTTATTTATTAAATAAAAACATCATTCTTTGAAACCATCAAGACCTCTGCACCCTACTTCGTGACACTGACACTGATGTTCCTTGAGCATGAAGTTCACCTTGGATCTCTTTAGAAGTCTTTCTGGGCTCTTTTGTTACCATTCGGATTATCTGTCTCTTTGATTTGTCATCAATTTTCCTCCTGCGGCCACGTCCAGGGAGGTTGGCTACAGTCCCATGGATCTTAAATTTCTGAATAATATGTGCAACTGTAGTCACAGGAACATCTAGCTGTTTGGAAATGGTCTTATAGCCTTTACCTTTAACATGCTTGTCTATAATTTTCTTTCGAATCTCCTGAGACAACTCTTTCCTTCGCTTCCTCTGGTCCATGTTGAGTGTGGTACATACCATGTCACCAAACAACACAGTAACTACCTGGAGCCCTATATATAGGCCCACTGACTGATTACAAGATTGTAGACACCTGTGATGCTAATTAGTGGACACACCTTGAATTAACATGTCCCTTTGGTCACATTATTTTCAGTATTTTCTAGGGGTACCATCATTTTTGTCCAGGCCTGTTCCATGAGTTAATTTTTAAAAATAATTCTGTTGAAGCATGGTTGAAAAGCAATGTCTGACTTTCATTGGTTAACATTCATAGAATTTTTTTAAATTATTACGTTTGTCAGATTAAAGTTATTTATGTGACCATTGTGAGTTTTTCTTTCATTGACCGAAGGGTACCAACAATTTTGTCCACGTGTGTATATATGTATATAAAATATGTGTGTCCTAAAGTTCGCAGTCCTGAGGAGTGAGGATCAATACACAAAAATACATAACGTGAACATAAATTTAGTGTATATTTCTGCCTAATTTACCTCACTGTTTAACGTGGATACGGTGCTCCATCTGGATTTAATACAAAACATTCAACCCTTTTCAAATTCAACAAACCCTAGATGAATATGATATTTAAGTGATGAATTTACAACTTATAATAAATATTTCATAATCAAAATACTGAGTGCTCTGAGCATGATCCAGTCAGACGTGAAGAATCCAGAAAGTTCTCCAAAGAATAAACCAACTGCTGTGTCAAAATAACACAACCAGTTTTATTTTATTTTATTTTTTTAACAGACAGAAACAGAAGACATATTAAGACTGCCATTAAACATATCCCAATAGCTTCTTCTGACACCTATTAAATATTATAAAATATGCCGAGAGACTTTCCACACACACAGCTTTAGTGAAGATTACTAGTAATTTACCTGAAATTACATTTAAGGTTACATTTAATAAATTTATTTATTTATTTATTTATTTATTTTTGTGTGTGCTACAAACGCACTTTTCTCATAAAATACAGTATAGCCGACTGTTGGCTGGGGTTGGGTACCGAAAACCGGTGCCAATGCGGCACCGGTACCTTATATAACTGGTATGTACCGGACCGAAACAGAACGCGAATTTCGGTGCTGTCGATTGAAATATTTGTTCTCTGGGGCTATGATGATGACACAGTTGTAATAAGCATTAGATTCATCAACACACGCTAGTAAAATTTAAATACTGCATTCATAGGCTGTCAGAAATGATCGGAAAAATGTATTATTTCCTTAACTAGAAAAATCTTAAGGACTTCGGAAAGCTTTGATAATACAAATCCAAAACATTGTTGCAGTAATGTTACTGTCAATTTTATTTTTGTAGGTTAAAAGTTTATTAGAATAGATAAAAAAATTAAAAGCACAAATCATCGGGAAATGAGACCATCTGAGATGCACTAAAAACTTACTAAATTAACTTTCGTTAAAAATACCTAAAACTAAACGGTCGAAAGAGTGGTTATATTTCACAAGAAAGGATTCCGACCCTGCGACGTGCAGTAAATGTTTTACAGCAGTCGCGTGTAAAGGGGGAAACACGTCAAATCTAATGAAACATTTGAGGGCACACGGAATAAAGTTAAAGCAGAGGGATGCACCATGTTTGACAGCTTACAGACAACAGCTGGCACTATCGGTGTGGATGAGCCCAGCCCCAGTCATACCAACCGTAGCAAAAAGGAGTCCAGCGATTATGATGAGTCAGCAGCCTATCCGCAGGTTAGCAGTAGGCTAATGTAATGTTAATTGCAAAATGCAAATCTTGCATTCATGCTATCAAATGGTCAAACGATTTAAAATACTAATGTAACATGGACTCTATTTATAATTATGGCTTTCCAGCTAGTACTTAAACTTTTACTATATTGTTCATTTTTAAGCATTTAATTTGTTGTTCAATAAAAATTTATTCTTGTCATCCACCACCATTTTATGGCTTTTGCAAAGTATCGGTTCAGGCACAGTTTGTCACAGCCAGGCTGTGACTACAGGCCAGACCGGCTGATGTACAGTAGGTGCAGTGGGCGAATTAGAGCAGGCATAAATGCAGAGGGGTTGTTTAAACATAAAGAGTCTTTATTTAAACTCAAAAACAGACACAAACAAACGAACAAACTAAAACAACAAACTTAAACTATAATTAGGGCTCAGGGCAAACACAGGAAAGGAGGTAATACAGGGAGGGAGCTGAGCGCTGACACAGGGAACCGGAACTGACACAAGGAACTGAGCGCTGACACAGGGACTAAGGACAGACACAGGGACTAGCAGCTGACACACAGGGAAACATGGAGCTGGAGCTAACTAAAGACACATAGGGGAACTAGAGACAAGACAGGACTGGAGAGACAGGACTGGAGATGAGACAAGACATGGGACAGAACAGAGACTAGAGACAGGACCAGGGGTGCAGAGACAGGACTAGAGACGGGGCACAGCCTAACTACACACTGAACAGGACAGCTCCATGAATCCACTAACACAAGGAACATACAGAAAACAAACAATAATACTAGAGCCCTCTAGAAAAAGCAAAGGTAAAACAATATAACTAAAATATAACTTCAAAGAAACAAAACCAAACAAAAAGGAATGCCCACTTGACAAGGATAAGGATAATGCTCGACCCAGTTTCCCAGAACAAACTGCTATTTATAAGATGTCTAATGAGCTACCTCGGTTCAGGTGAGCCCTCATCACCTGACTGAGGTGCCTTCTGGGAAACTGAGTCGACCAACAAAAACTACAAAAAACACACACAAATGGACAGTGACCTCTAGTGGAGGTTCCTAACCCCGTTTTGGCACCGGTACCAATTTAAAAGTATTGATTTGGCACCGGAATCGAAAAAAACCCAAACGATACCCAACCCTAGTCCTGAGTGTTTTTTTTTTCTTCCAGTTGACTTAATGTCTGCATTTTAAATGCCAAGTGAGCTTTTCTTGTTAATATATGCATTACTATGAAATACTTTTATCACCACAGCAACAAAACCAGATAACAATAAAAAAAAAAATTCTTTTTTGACCACACAGGTTATATTATGAACCCTGGCTATATAATAATGATGTGTTTTTAATGTGAAAAAATGTTTTTCAAATAGCGTGTAAATATAAAATAAATTAAACTGACAAAATGCTTCATATTCATGCTTCATCTGCAGTAGTGATACAGGTGTTTCACAATTTTTCAGAAAGTGGGATTAGCTCTTCTCTCTCACCAGGGAACTCAGACATATTGGCTATGTTTGCTCCTAAGCATGTCTTAATCTTAAAACAGGAGGTTGAGCCAAACTCTGGTATATCATGTAGAAGCGAAGTTGATGCAAATCTGCCGAATCGCATTTCGTGGCCAAAAAAGGTTCTTTCAAAATCTGCGGAAAACATTAGTATAGTTCTTCACTTTATATTTTTGTATGGCAGGTGTATGCAAAAAATGAACAGCTTTATACACACGTGGACAAAATTGTTGGTACCCTTCAGTCAATGAAAGAAAAACTCACAATGTTCACAGAAATAACTTTAATCTGACAAAAGTAATAATTTAAAAAAATTCTATGAATGTTAACCAATGAAAGTCAGCCATTGCTTTTCAACCATGCTTCAACAGAATTATTTAAAAAAATTAACTCATGGAACAGGCCTGGACAAAAATGATGGTACCCCTAGAAAATACTGAAAATAATGTGACCAAAGAGTCATGTTAATTCAAAGTGTGTCCACTAATTAGCATCACAGGTGTCTACAATCTTGTAATCAGTCAGTGGGCCTATATATAGGGCTCCAGGTAGTCACTGTGTTGTTTGGTGACATGGTATGTACCACACTCAACATGGACCAGAGGAAGCGAAGGAAAGAGTTGTCTCAGGAGATTCGAAAGAAAATTATACACAAGCATGTTAAAGGTAAAGGCTATAAGACCATTTCCAAGCAGCTAGATGTTCCTGTGACTACAGTTGCACATATTCAGAAATTTAAGATCCATGGGACTGTAGCCAACCTCCCTGGACGTGGCCGCAGGAGGAAAATTGATGACAAATCAAAGAGACGGATAATCCGAATGGTAACAAAAGAGCCCAGAAAGACTTCTAAAGAGATCCAAGGTGAACTTCATGCTCAAGGAACATCAGTGTCAGATCGCACCATCCGTCATTGTTTGAGCCAAAGTGGACTACATGGGAGACGACCAAGGAGGACACCACTGTTGAAAACAAATCATAAAAACGCCAGACTGGAATATGCCAAACTACATGTTGACAAGCCACAAAGGTTCTGGGAGAATGTCCTATGGACAGATGAGACAAAAATGGAACTTTTTGCCAAGGCACATCAGCTCTATGTTCACAGACGGAAAAATGAAGCATACCAAGAAAAGAACACTGTCCCTACTGTGAAACATGGAGGAGGCTCTGTTATGTTCTGGGGCTGCTTTGCTGCATCTGGCACAGGGTGTCTTGAATCTGTGCAGGGTACAATGAAATCTCAAGACTATCAAGGGATTCCAGAGAGAAATGTGCTGGCCAGTGTCAGAAAGCTGGGTCTCAGTCGCAGGTCATGGGTCTTGCAACAGGACAATGACCCAAAACACACAGCTAAAAACACCCAAGAATGGCTAAGAGGAAAACATTGGACTATTCTAAAGTGGCCTTTTATGAGCCCTGACCTCAATCCTATTGAGCATCTTTGGAAGGAGCTGAAACATGCTGTCTGGAAAAGGCACCCTTCAAACCGGAAACAACTGGAGCAGCTTGCTCATGAGGAGTGGGCCAAAATACCTGCAGAGAGGTGCAGAAGTCTCATTGACAGTTACAGGAATCGTTTGATTGCAGTGATTGCCTCAAAAGGTTGTCCAACAAACTATTAAGTTAGGGGTACCATCATTTTTGTCCAGGCCTGTTCCAAGAGTTCATTTTTTTTTATTTTTATAATTCCGTTGAAGCATGGTTGAAAAGTAATGTCTGACTTTCATTGGTTAACATTCATAGAATTCTTATTTATTATTACTTTTGTCAGATTAAAGTTATTTCTGTGACCATTGTGAGTTTTTCTTTCATTGACCGAAGGGTACCAACAATTTTGTCCACGTGTGTAGTTAAATGTATTGATCTAACAAACAGTACATGTAGAATACAAAGAAGGACACTCTGTTTTAGGCTGTTTTAGACTGTGCATACAGTGTCTCCACCACAGGCAACTGTCTGAATAGTGATTAAGTCTGTAGTTATCTGAGCTGTGAAAACCAATGTGTGACATTTTGGTGTCAACATTGCAAAATACATATGTAACTCAAATACGAATTCAAGCTGGTGAGAAATAATACAGTGTAATAGCATAATACATAATAAACATGAGGACTATTGAAACAATCATAAACAACTGCATTTATACAGTTTGCTAATTAATTAATAATTACAGTAGTATACTAAATGTGTATGTTCTAAAATGTTATTAATAATGTATTATTATTATACATTAATTAAAAATAATTGAAGATTCATTAATATAATATGACTATGATAACAAACATAACATTTTCAGCATGACCATAATATTCACAGCTCTGGTGGTTTAAATTCTTTTCAAACGGTACAAAAAAGACACTAGTTTCTATAAAGGCACTTTAAAAGCAGTCATACATAACAAGGAGGTACTCAAAGAATCATCACTAACCCTCCTTTAATCTTCTCGTCTTCAGATAAAACTATAAGATTGCTTGCATACAGTATTTCCCTGTATGACTCAAACTGTACTCATCAAACAAACGACTGATCAGAACTTCAACTCATCTCTATTTATACACAACTACTTCCCTTTCCTTTCACTATCTAACTGGAGCTCAGGGGCAGTGTAATAAAGTCCACATTTACTTGAAAGTGTAAAAGGTTACAGGTTAAAAATGAAAGATTATACATAGCAAACATCAAACACTACAAATTCTATTTTGTTTAGGGCTTTAAAACTGCAAGACAGTCAGGTCCATATGAATCCAAACAACTGCCATGATCTAAAACTCCTAATTATGTTACGTAGATTTTTATTTTTTAGGACCAAAAAAAAAAAAAAAGGATGTGAAACGAGGGTTGATGTCACCAGGTTCAGTCCCGTAGCTTTTTGTGTACTTTTTGTGATCAAGAAGACACACATGCAGATTGACAGCACTTCATATATCTTGAATAGAAATCATAGAAATCTTTGAATAAAACATTCTAAGGAGGACTCAGTACATTACAAAATTGTGTGTAGGCAAAGAGTAGAGCCTGCACAGAAAAGCACCTTTCGAACCAGTCCAAACTAGATTATACTTACGGAAATAACGTCTGTGGTTAACACATGCATTGTCTTGGGGCACAAACAACATCGGTAAAAACACTTTTTGTTTCCATCATGATATAGAGTGATAACCAGCAGGTCTCAGTTTGTGCAAAAGGTGTCAGCATTAGTCTTTAGTATGCTTTTGTATATTTCTGCAGTTGTGCAAAATAATAATAAAAAACATAATATTAAACATCATATGGTATAGTGAACAGGCAGATCATGACATACATGTAAAAGATAAGATGCAGACCACTAGTAACACTCGAAGAGTACAAGCAGATAAGACATTGTTAGGACACCTCTAAAAATACCTTCATTTTTGTGTGCAAGTTTAACTTTAATCAGATTGATTGAAAGATGAATATGGAGATGAAAAGGCCACGTTCGTGCCCTACCACATCCTCTTTCACACATGGAGGAACCAGTGTTTTGGAAACGGTCTAGTCCCCCTTGAGTTGGCAAACCTCCAGAAACTGCTGTAGCACTGTAATGCTTGTGTTCACTGACAATTTATCTCCAACTTATTGTGACTCAATATTGTAATCAAAAAAGGTAACATTATGGACATGGAACTCAGAATCTTCTCTTTAAAATCAACTTACAGTAGTGCTCCAGGAAGTGAGACAAGACCTTCTTGACCTTCATGTGTGGAGATCTGTGGAGATGGAGATGTTGTCACTGTATGTGATTATTAATCCACTAGCACGTTGTTTATAATGCACTGAAACACAGCAGTACCCAATGCAAGTGCTGATGCCATCACATAGTACTCATGGTGGCCAGATGTAGTACCAAAGGCTGCTGACCATTACTTTGCTGAACATCTCATAGTAATGGTTGTGGACGCAACTGTTTTGAAAGTGTGAAAATGGTCCTGAAACAGTGAGCTTGACAGTGTGCTGACCTGCATGCGATCTCTATTTCATTTTAAGGTACTGTATTTGCATATTTGTCCGGTGATTCTACATTATGTCGAAGGGAATCATAAGACAAATCCTAGGGGAATTTGGTAGTGAATTCCAATGTTTTTCTGCTTTCTTTTGAATAGAGATGGCCTGTCTCCAGTACTTCAAATCTAAACACCTTACAGTGAAATTCAAACAAGCGCCATACGATTTATGCTTAGGAATTAGAGCAGTTTCTGCTCTAATTCCAGTATGCTACTGTATATGTATCATTGTTTTGTAACAAAGCCAGGCAAAGCTACTCAAGTAGCATAATATCGGATCCACTGGTCACACATCTTAACTCAAATAAAACAAACTGAAATAAATTCCTTCTAAAAAAAAAACTAAAAAAAAAACAAGGTACTCCTGCATATGGTATCCCACACCATTTTGAAATGTCACATTTGTTTTGACATTTGTTTGCAAATGTTTAGAAAATATTCCTTCATTGTGCTGCTATTAGGATTTTTTTTCTTCCAAATCAGTGTTAACATAAACAAAGTCATTATTGCACATAGCACATTTCACACCCACAGACTGTCAAAGTACCCTTGTACTTTTGGGGAGGAAACAACTCCAATTATGGTGAAAGGAAAGAACCTGTATATAAATACTAGTAGTTGAAACTCTGATGCATGTTTGTTTGACAAGTACAAGTCAGATATAAAAGGAACGTCAGTGGTTACTGTTTGAGCAACTCCTCATTGAACTGGTGTCTTACTGTTGCTGAAGTGGTGAAACCATCAGAGCTGTGAGTATTAAATTACAATCACTTTGGTCAGACACCTAATCTTTAAGAACTCCTCATTATACTTAACGCATACTTTCTTTTTATTGCATTATGAAACATTATTGGGTTCTTTATGAAGGTCTTAATATGATTTATGTTAATATTATGTATTATGATATTCCATTGTATTAGCAAAGATCAGAGAAAATTAGGTTGGATTCATATCTCAGTCATATGCATATTATTTTTAATGTACACATTGTGAGCCATTAATAATATAAAAGTGACATACATTTGGTTTTCATAGCTCCCATGTGGCTACAGATGTAAGCACTAATCAGACAGTTGCCTGTCATGGAAAGTGGGCGAAGTAAAAAGAAAAATCGGGGGGTGGGGGGGGGGGGTCTGGTCAAGTATTTTTAAAAATTATTTTTAAATAATTAATTCATTTGTTATAAATATTTTAATAACAGTTTCATTAACAAAATGCAAGCTTAATTAAAATAACTTGGCGCCATCGGAACAAAACACTTAAACATGCATTTGTCAAAACCATCATTTGATCCTTTCCATGGCTTTCATCTGGTGAGGGTTATAAGGGTAGAATAAAAATGTACATAAATATTATTAATGAAATAATAAAATTTAATAGTACTGTAGTGTTGTATGACTATGCACCAGTCTCTCTGTCTTTCTCTCTCACACACACACACACACACACACACACACACACACACACACACACACACACACACACACACACACACACACAGCTTAAACTGTTCTCTTAGCCATTGCAAAAATGCGAACAGTGAAAAATGACTTGCATGACTTGCATTTGAGCAGCGCATTACAATATTGAATTCTGGAAATCGCCGTTATTTATACTTTGTAGATGATCATACTTAAAGAGTTTTAATATTAAATTTTTATGACAAATTTGACATAATACACAGCATTATTAATCTAAGGGTAGATTGATATTTTGGGTAAATGATATTTTGACAATTGAATCAAAATTACATGTTACGTCTTAAGACCCACTTTTTGACCATTTGTTATACACACAATATTTGACCCTAAAATATAACAGCTTATTTTACAATTCTCTGTAGGCTCATCTTTTTTTCCCTGCTGCAGGTACAACATATTAGACCGTATGTTCCAGCTGATTCAATAAATCTAGTATTTATACAGCACATAACCAGGAGAGTCACATGGGTCATGTCCATACTGCTAAATTAGGCCTGCTATGTTGGCTATTATATTATAATTCTTGTGTTTCAAAGTGAACTATTTAAAAAAAGAAAAAAACAAAGAAAAAAAAAGAAACTGTTGCATTCTTTTTTATTTTATTATAGGATCAGATTAAATGCATCCTGATTAAATACATAACTGATCCTCTATTTTTGCTAGTAATGCACTTCTAATGGCAGTCTTAGTGTATCAGATCAGTGTCATCGCTTGTACTATATTGAATTGAAACCTGGGTTGAATAAATTAAGATTTATTTGTCTGTATCAAAGTTATGGCTACCAAGCCTACTACTTGAAGCCATGGCGTAAAATTGTGTGATTGTCAGGAAAAAAAAAGATCTGAAATGGGTGACAAAGTACATTTACATTAAAAATACAGTAGATATTGATTTTTAAAAATGTTCCTTAAAAACACCACACGTCTTTTTAAAAAGCAAACTGGCTTTATACCAACATCCATCCTTACCTCGGAGTGATAAATACACAAATGGATATAAACTTGAAGTATAAAATCAATATTTTATATGCATGCTTTTAATTCAAGATTTTCAGACAATGAAGGAAGTTGTGAAGTTTTCCACCATCATCAGGCATGCTGTCATTACAGTCATCATTATTTCAGTTGTTTGCTACGCAAAGGTGGGTTTCCATTTTAAGTTATGCTTTAATTAGACATTTTCTTATCGGAGGTTTTTGAATGTTTTTCCCCATTTTTATAGAACCCATACTGGACATCAGATTGTGTCTTTAAACTGGACATGGCACCGGATTCTGTTGATGACCAATTTATAGGCTGTGAAGACAAAGCATACAAGTTGATTAAAAAAAAGATTTTAAAAAAGGAGTTATACTGCAATGAATTGTTTGCAGGTGTGTGGAATAAATTCAAAAAAATTAAGGATGATTTTCAAAGAATAATAAAGGTCTACACACAGTTATCACTTCATTCAAATTTCAATGATGCTGTGAGGTCAGGAAAAGAGAATTATAAACTTGGCTGTAACTATAAAGCCTTTCATTTCTTGCTCACACGTGCAGTACAAAAGTATAAAGTGACAAATTGTATTGATGTTTTCCGAAGAACGAAGGTTAGGTTTGCCACAAATGGTGTTAACCGTGAAATGCGATTTGGCCAATTTGCATCAACTTCAATTAGAGATAATATACACACCTTTGGCAATAAATCCTGCTTTCAGATCAAAACATGCTATGGTGCAAACATAACCAATATGTCTTCTTTCAGTCATGAGAAAGAGGTGCTAATCCCACCATTTGAAAAATTCAATATCACAAAAATTGAATATAACCAGAGGAACTGCAGTGTCCTTTACACTCTACGGAGCACTGGGAATTTTAGTAATATGAACTGTGAACTGATAAAAAAAAAAAATGTAGATGCACATTATGGAACAAGTGTTGATGACTAGCAGTGTTTTGTTCCACACCATAAAAAATGTTCTTCTTGGCCAAAAAAGTGTTGATCTGATGCACCTATTGTATGTTCTTTAAAAGTCAAAATCATTATTCAAAAGGCCAGCTCAAATTTGAGAAAAATGCGCATACTGTTTAAAGTTCTGCATAGACATAAAACTATGTGGTTAGTGACACAAGTATTAGTAAGTGTTAGAATGATAGCATCCAAGGAACTAAGAAATGTAATACAAAGTGGTATTTTACTGATGAGAAGAGTATATGACCAAATTTAGATCCAGAGCAGTATATTTAACATAAATATATAATGTAAATATAATATATGTATAGTTTAAATTTTATCATGTACCTGTGTGTGAGTAGACAGATTTCATACAGATTTCATAAATATTATTTTAAATTCAAAGGGCTTATTGGCATTTGAAATGTTGAAATGTACTGTAAGCAGACTAGACTAGAACAGGGGGAAAAAACCCAGTTACAGTACAATGAACATTTTTTAATTTCTGTCTTGGTGTAAATATTCTGTAGGTACAGGGACCATAGAAAGCATTTAGAAAGCATACAGTAGAAAGTTGATTTTAAGTGAGGACATCTGGTATCCAGAGAACAACAGCAACCCATATGGCTCACAGAATAATATTCAGTGATCGGTTAGGTGGCTTATTATTATTTGTTTCTCTAAAATCTCAAAATTCAAAAATGAAAATGGTTATCCTTAGCAAATGTAATTAAATCTGTAGTTTTTAAACAAAATTTGCCATTTTTTAAATTTCCTACCAGCTAATACTGTACTTCTAAGTAAATTTAGTCATCCTGATTTGAATGTCATTGTCCTCCTTTGTTTTACCCATGATCCTACAGCTGAATTCATTTAGTCACAACTTTTCAAATTTTGTTTAATGCTTTGACATTTCTGGTAATTTTGCATGTCAAGTGTGCACAGTGCTATTTAAACAAACTGACTGTGTTCATGTATAGTTTTTAGTACTATAAGGAAAACACATGGCAGGCACTACACACAGTTTAATAACTAATTACTGTTACATTTACATCGGGAAGCTACACAGTCAGCGCACCTCAGTCAAAAGAGATGTCACATGTTTGCATGTGTGTGTGAAAGAATTTGTATGCTGATGATGACTGGCCTACTTTTCATTGCTTAGTGGATGGGTGGAAAGATTTGATGCTTATTTTTTATTTTTGTCACATTTGTTCTGTTTCCGTTTTAATAAAAGAGTGACAAAAGTTTGAACCTTAGTCCTTAGTGTGTGATCAGACACAGAGCCATGTAAAAACCAAACCAGGTTTCATTTTGTCTGGCGATCACGCTGGAGATTTATAATGTTGTACGGCTGTGCGTGGGGATGCCACAGTGTATGAGATCAAAACCCTGGGAGACGGTTTTACCAACTAAGGGAGAAAACTAAATCAGAAACTAACGTTTAATAAGAGAGCAGTAAATATCACTCACTCATCATCTATACCGCTTAATCCTGTATTTAGGGTCACAGGGGGCCTGGAGCCTATCCCAGGAGACTTAGGGCATGAGGTGAGGTACACCTTGGACAGGGTGCCAATCCATTCCAGGGCAGCAATAAATATCACCATATCATAAATCTCCCGGTGCACTCTCCTCGAAAGTGTTAATTGGTAATATACACTTACTAAAGTTTCTTAACCTACACCTTTATCCGGTCTCTCATCAAGTGTCCAGGAAAATAGCCTGCAATTCATCATTATTCAGCTCAGCTGTGTTATCAAATGTGTCACATGACTGCAAGAGCTCGATACAATGATTACACAACAACACACAGGTTAAGCCCCTCCTTTTTTTTTTTTTTGACAAACCTTCCATCCTGCCTCCTCTTCAAAGAAAGTATTTTGTACACTACCTCGCCCCAAAAAGTTGCAGTTTCAGAAGGTTCAAATTATTGGCCTACTGTACATCAAGCAAAAAATAACTATGAAGATTGAGGAAAAAAAAGAGAATTTCCACATGCACAACCTAGGAGAACTTGTTATGAGGACTAAACAGCCGTGCGACCATAAGAAAATCACTTGTTAGTAAGATTCATCAGGCTTCAATTTGCTCGGGAGCACAAAGAATGGAATTTGGAGCAGTTGAAAAAAGGTCATGTGGTGTGATAAGTACAGACTGACCCTATTCCAGAGAGATGGGTGCATCAGGGTAAGTAGGGATGCGCATGAAGTGATTAAGTGGATCTACTCCCATGATACAACCTGCATTTAATACATTTTGTTAAATGTTACAGTGTCCTCTGCTGGCCACAATGATTACTAACCACAATCTCCAGTATTTTTTTCCCCCCCCAAATGTCCTCACCCCTAACAGAGCTGTCTATATAATTTCAACATTTTAACAGACTGATACAAGATAACATATGCATATAATATTAGCACAACATAAGATGTTTGGCTCCAGTCATATGAAGTTTCTAATCCATACACACATGATGTTTAATGAAAACACACATTAAAGCTCTTTAACAATGCACACAAAAACGCAATGTATTGAATTGTATCTGTATAAATAGATATGAATAAGCATGAACAGTTCCAAAACCTTCCAGTATGGAATACAAGTGCACAAATTTGTCACACAAGAAAGTATCTAGATGTTAATCACTGCTTATGGTGGTTATCAACATACATAGAACTAAAGCTGTGGCGCTGTGGTTAGCACTGTTGCCTTGCACCTCCAAGGATGAGGGTTCGATTCCTGCTTCAGGTCTGTGTGCATGAACTTAGCATGTTCTCCCCCTGCTTGATGGGTTTCTTCAGAGTGCCCTGGTTTCCTCTCACAGTCCAAAGACATGCAGTTAAGGCAAATTGGCATTCTCAAATTGCCTTTCGTGTGTGTACCCTGTGAAGAATTTTCCATTCCGTCCATGGCAGGCACACACACACTAAAAACAAACTGAGAGCCAATTAACCTAATGTGCTTTCACATTAATCCTTATGTCTTTGGGCTGTGGGAGGAAACCCACCAAGAACAGGGAGAAGATTCAAACTTAACGCACACAGACCTGGGGGATTTTAGCCTGTGTTAATCATTTGAAGAGTTTCATTCTACTGTATGCTACGGTGGCCGTGAAGTGCAAAACAAATTAACAAAACCGAAAACAAAATAACATTCAAAGACAAAATAACAAATTCAAAACCGAATTAACAAATCCGAAAACTAAATAGCAAATTCAAAACCAAATTAACAAATCCGAAAACAAAATAACAAAGCCCAAAACTAATTGTTATTTTGTTTTGGGTTTTGTTCATTTGTATTGCACTTACCGGATACGAACCGGAAAAGGTACATATTTGAAACCACAATAAGGAGAGTACATGTTTGGACATTCATACACACACGAATCTACCGCCGCTACAGTACTTCCTGTATATCTTGAGTGACAGATGTCTCGTCCAATCAGTGGTAAGAATTTCATTCGCAAACTATACCTACCTTTTCCGGTTCGTTTCTGAACGGCCGAGAGGTGCAAACCAAATTAACAAAACCGAAAACTAAATAGCAAATTCAAAACCAAATTAACAAAACCGATTCAAAATCAAAATATCAAAAACAAAAACAAAATAACAAACTAAAAATCAAAACAGCAAAACCGAAAACAAATTAACAAAACGCAAAACAAAATAACAAATTAGTCTTGGGTTTTGTTATTTTGTTTTGGGTTTTGTTATTTTGTTTTGGGTTTTGTTATTGTGGTTTTTAATTTGTTATTTTGTTTTCATTTTGTTAACTTGTTTTGCACTTCTCGGCCATCGTAGTATACTTATTGTGCTAGTCTTTCTCAATAAATCATACAGCCCTTAGACCAAATGAAAGTAATTGCAATGACCACACTGGAACAATTTGTACAAAATATTGTTGCATTGTGTTGCTATTAAGATTTTTCTATTTCAAAACAAGACTATTATTGTGGTTTAAAATTAAATCCTTTATATTTCATACCTCAGCCGTTAAAGTTAACAAGGTGTTTACTGCATCTAAAATCAAACCTCAAAACTGTTAACCTGGGCTTGTACTTTGGGGAGAACAGAACTCCAATTATACTGATGGAAAGGGGAAGTGGTTGTGTATAAATACTGCTGAATTAAAGATCTTGTTTCGAGCACATCTTTCATATGATGAGTACAGCTCAAGCCATGTTGGGGAAATTATCTTAGTAACATATTACTGTATCTGTAAGACATAAAACTGAAAGATTATCAATAGTGATTGTTGAAACGTGTGTCTTTATCAGAACTGTAAGTATTTATCAGATCTAATTATGTTCTTCATTATGTTTACTGAACATTCTGATTAATGCATAGTACTGGAGAAATTACACTTCTGCTGGAATTATTCTGGCTTGAGAAATGCATGAAACAAAACTTACATGTTGGTTTTCACAACTCAGATGAAAAGAAGGATTTAAGCATTATTCCGACAAGTAAAGTACAAGTACATGTAGTTCATTTTGCAATCAAAAAGAGAAAAGATATGTTTTATGACTAGGCAGGAGAATATAATATATGTTTATGGGAAAATGATGATAAATCTTTAATTAATGGCTTGTTAGAAATGGGTCCAAATTAGTGCTAGGTAATACGACCTCAAATCAATATTACTATCAACTGAACATTTCATTTTTATTACGATTAGTATGCAATTAATTATTAATTTTTGCACTTGTAGTTTAGGGAGTAATCTTAGTGTAAGGAGTAATCTAAAGCATTAGGTCCACCATTTGAGTACTCAGTTATTTAGTTATATTTAAATGTAATCCATTATTCAGACAATTTATTTAATCCATGAGTCACACAGCAGTGATTCCAATAGTGTGTGTGAAAGTCATCCTACAAGCCCCACCCCCCGTAACCCTCTGTTATTCCTGCCGTTATACTCCTATCTCACTTATGCGTTTTGACTCACGGTAAGAAGCAGTGCACCGTGAGCCCCTGCGAGTGACCGGCCAACGTTCCGCAAAGGTCTGCAAGTTCCGCGAGCTTCCCTGAGGAAAGACTGAAACATAATCACAGCTCCAACACACGCTGTGAATCATGATGAACCATACTTACGGACAAGTAGTTAACATAATAATTATAAAGGTCTTGACTAAATCAACATGCATGTGGAATCACAGAGGAGTTTTCATTTTCTGCAGTGGAGAAGTACTCAACTAGTTACTGTAATTTTGTAATGTAATTAGTTACTTTCAAAAGTAACGCCCCCCAGCACTACTGGGTAACGGGGATGATTGAAACAGCTGAATTTAATAATTAACAAGTTTGGCCAAATACTTTTATCCATTCTATTCTACTTCAAAACACAATTTACAGTAAAACATTGTGGGAAGACCATAATAACACTTGACCTTTAGATAATTGATTTAGTTGGAACAGATGGTTAAGACTTAATTGACTTCTTTTTGCTTAATGCATTTAATTTGCTTAATGTGGCACAGACTAAAGGTATATCCATGTTGCTCCAAACTAACTCCAGTATTACTCCAATATTAAACAGAAGTGTAAAATTGTCAATAATCTGCCCAATTGTATACAAATAATTTTTACAATAGTTGCTACAAAATAGATAATAAGACTTATTAATTTATCCCAATAAAACCCAATAT
The DNA here is from genome assembly GCA_030347435.1 of Clarias fuscus. Taxonomy (NCBI): domain Eukaryota; kingdom Metazoa; phylum Chordata; class Actinopteri; order Siluriformes; family Clariidae; genus Clarias; species Clarias fuscus. Next base: position 4,460,994 of record CM059220.1, on the reverse strand, counting down.
ACTGTATATACATGTAGAATTTGTATACAATCAGAACTTTATATGTATATTTTTCCATTCAGCTTGACAATGAGGCAAGCTATGAAGGTTTCCATTTCCCCCATCGCCATCATCATTTCATTTGTTTGCTACACAGGAGTGGGTTTCAATTTCATTATGGAGTAGACAATTTCCTATAACTAGTTTTGTAAGGTTTCCCCTCATTTTTACAGAGCACATACGGGACATCCGATCCTGTGTTTAAATTGGACATGGCACCAGATTCGGCTGATGATCAATTTATAGGCTGCAAAGACCAAATGTACAACACAAAAGATTTAACCAAACGAGTACTTTCTTATGTATCTTTGAGAGCATTCCAAAGGTGTTAATGATTATTTAAAAAGTAATAAAGGTCTACACAACTGAAGTAATTCACTCAGTTCAATAACACTGTGAGTTCTGGCAGAAATAACTATATCAGTAACTTTAACTTTAAAGCCATTCATTTCTTGTTCACACGTGCAGTACAAATTTATCTTTACAAAGTAAAGAAATGTGCTAATGTGTTCCACCGATCCAAAGTTAGCTTTGATACAAACGTTCTTGGCCATGAAATGCTTTGATTTGGCAGATTTGCATCGACTTCACTTAAAAAAGATATGACTGATTGGTTTGGCTCAACCTCCTGTTTTAAGATTAAGACGTGTTTTGGTGCAAAAATAGCCCATATTTCTGCGACACCTGAAGAGGAAGAAGTGCTGATCCCACCTTTTGAAAAATTCTAAATAGCAAAGATTTAAAAAAAATAGAAGCAACTGCAATGTCGTTTACCCTCAAAATAAAATAAAAAAAAAAACAAATATAAAAATGTAGAAGTGAAGTCAATGTGTTGAAGTTACTACAAGACCACCCACTAAAGTTGCTGCATAATTTAGTACCTGTCTTCTATGCATTTATTGTTGTCAGTAAAATACATTTTTGTTATAAAATGATAAATTTGTGAAAAATAATGACATCATTGTAATTATTTTATTTTTAAATCAAGCAATGAAGTTTATTATGTGCAATGTTGTTTATCTGATCTGATTACTGCCAACAGAGTTTTGCTTTTCTGCTGTTTTTTATTTTTTTCTCTACACACCGATACTGCTCCTCTGAGAAAATATTAATATGAAATAATTATCCTTATTTTGGATGTTTTACTCCTCATTTGTTTTAATTCCAATTCTACAAATACATTTTTTTTGGTCCAAATGTTTTAATTTAAAATTAGTTCAATGAAATAATCAGCAATTTTTTAATCCTGCTATTTTTAACAGATCTGCCATAATTTGCACTGTGTGAATAAAAGCACATAGTGGGATCCCACACAGTTTGATATTAAATCGGTAGATGTAAAAGTCTTGTTTATTGCTTAATAAATGGACAGATAAATGGTGGGTGGATGGTAATCATATGACTTTTTCTGTTTAATTTCTGTTTTAATAAAACATGATATAAGTTTAATGATTAGAGTCTTGTTTTTTTTTGCAGGCAGAGCCACGATCTTCTAGACCAACGGTTGCCAGCAACAGCGGCGTAAGCGCAATCAGTGTGAATGTGCTGCACCTGGAAGCGTATTTATTTAAGAGCCAACGCAAAGACCCAGCCCGAACTCTATATTATAAACTGGCGTGATTGAGAGTGAGCACATCATCAGACCAGTGTTTGCTCTCAATCTCAAATGAAAGTTAAAAACACACATTATCACATAAAAATCCTTGGTAACGACCCGAGATGATGATAAGCCTTATTTTTTGTTTTTAGAGCCCTGTTCGGTCTTGAGGAGTCAGCGGAGTTTTGGTTGTTTTGTGTTTGAACTTTTTTGTTCCCTTTTTAGTTTACTAATTAATAATCCGAAGGTTTCCCGTGCGTGACATACTGTAAGCACTCTCCCAAACTCTGTTTTGATGACCCCCTCAGAAGCCCTGCATAAGGGCTCTCATTAATACAGTGAATTAAAGCTAAATTGTTAATTGTATTGCCAGCATGATGCTAGCATTTAGCTAGGTTGCTAGCATTAGCAACCACATATAAAAAGCTGAGGTGTTACAAAACACTTCATACAAATATGAACACTAGCCAACCCTCTCGATTTTTCCATAAATTTTACTTTCTTTCTTTTAAACCTCTCTTTCTTTCTAAGGTTGGAACCGACACTGTGGAATATCTCCAGCAGGCTATGATACTATTACTCAGAAGCACTAATGCCTGAGAGCAGTGCTGGTCATTATCTCCCAACATCAGGATGTAGGGGTTCGGCCTTGACACTTGCCTGCTGGAGATATTCCACGGTGTCGGTTCCAACCTTAGAAAGAAAGAAAGAAAAAAGCAAATGTTTATGGAAAAATCGAGAGGGTTGGCTAGTATGCAAATTTGTAAGAAGATTAGTGTTTTGTAACACCTCAGCTTTTTATTGTCTCAAGCACTAAGATTAATAAAGTTCTAATGTTAATGTGGTTGCTAACGCTAGCAATCTAGCTAAATGCTAGCGTCATTATGGCACAACAGTTAAGCTTTCGTTCATCACTTCACCATCTTCATACACCCTGCAAGCATTCTACAAAGAAAGCTAAAAAGCTCAGACATTTTTCCAGTTTCTTTCATACACAGGTGGGGTTCTTTGGTTTGTCTAGTTAGCAGCCATTGTCAGATAAACTAGCATGCTATAGCACAGAGCCAGGCTGAAAGTTTTGTTATAAATAAATAAATGTTTTGTCACATAAGTGACTTAAGTGAGTGAAAGTGTGTATACAGACGTATTTAACGTTTAAATTTCCTCTTAAATGCGCGAGGAGGAAGCTACCTCATCAGAGGCTCCCCCCAAAAATAAAAAGACACAAAGTTGACAGAGCCACTGAATACACCGGTGAACTTCGGGGAAGGGGCAGTCTTATCTGTGATGTTAGCTGTCGCTAGCTAACCCAACTCCAACCCAGCAAGCTGGGTTAAACAAAAAGTACCCAATTCCCTGTAAATAACGCAGAAAAACGACCCAACAGAGGCAACCCAGCATTTGGGTAGTAAAAATAACCCAGCATTTTTTTGTGTTTTAATAACAGTTTGCAAACATCTGGGGTTGGAAGTGTAGGAATAGGAATGTGGTCCCATTCTTGTCTAAAATACACTCTAAAAACTGCTGGGTTAAAAAACAACCCCCCAACCCTAACCCAGCTGCTGGGTCACTATTGGACAGAACACGCGCTGGGTTAAATTGACACTGGGTTAAATGTTAAACTGTTGGGTTATTTTATTTCACCCCACCAGTGGGTAAAATTAACACTCTTGCTAGGTTGACACATTCTATTTTTATTTTCAAAAAAGACACAAAATGTACACAGCTTCACATAATGTAAATAGATTGTCACAGAATAAAAGAATGTGAATAAAAACATATATACTTTTTACCAAAATGTCAGACAAAACCATATAATCTTAAGCTGACCATTTGTTAAATATAAAATAAATAACAAAAACAAGAGACCCCTGTAAGTCTGAATTGAATTGCATTTTTTTGCATTTAATACAATGTTTAAAAACTTTTTATATAGAAGTTTTCAATACAAATCTTATAATGCCCACATGACAAATATTTCCCATCTTAATATTTTAACTATCTGTTATTTAACTATTACTATTTAATTTCCTTCAAAAATGACATTAAAAACAAAAATGATAAAACGTTTTTAAATATTATTGATTAAATGTTGGCTGAAAAAACTGCTGTCCTCAAAAATGTAATGACACGAGATGAGTACTCGTGTCCATCAATCTGATCTACAGTATGCTGGAGAAACTCCCAGGTGAGAAGACACTTCTTAACATCAATGACAAAAAAAACAGCCTTCACCAAAGAGTCTGTATCAATAGCGTTGCCTCCAACAATGGAAAAGGTCTGTCAGGTCCCTCTTGTCTCATCCCCAAGGAACAAAACATGGAACAATGCTCCAGTCATCTCCATATTTTGCAGATATCATCCTCATCATGTTGGTCCACCTATGGATTATACAGCATCACTTAGTGTTGCAATATAACTAACATTTACGTTCAGCATTTTTGTTAAGGATGTACAGCTACATATGTATTTAATGCAAAACATCTTTTCTCTTTTCAATACACAAAAATACATAACGTGAACATGAATTTAGTGTATATTTCTGACACTAATTTACCTCACTATTTAACATGTGAGGGATAACAGGATACGGTGCTCCATCTTTTCAAATTCTCAACAAACACTAGATGAATATGATATTTAATGGCGACTTATCCATGATGCGTTCTCATTTTTTGAATGACAAAACAGAATGGGAAAACATTATTAATTCCACACAATGTTAATATCAAAGCATTTATTTTAAACAATAAAATATGCTTGCTCCTCCCACAAGTTACAAAAAAAAAAGTAAAAAATTACAATAACTTACCATAAAATATTGAGTGCTCTGAGCATGATCCAGTCAGAAGTGAAGAATCCAGAAAGTTCTCCAAAGAATAAACCAGCTGCTGGGTCAAAATAACATCTTTTTTTTTTTTTTTTTAAACAGACAGAAACAGAAGACATATTAAGACTGTCATTAAACATATCCCAATAGCTTCTTCTGACACCTATTAAATATTATAAAATATGCCGAGAGACTTTCCACACACACAGCTTTAGCGAAGATTACTAGTAATTTACCTAAAATTACATTTAAGATTACATTTAGTTTTTTTTTTTATTTGTGTGTGCTACAAATGCACTTTTATTATAAAATACACTATAGCCGACTGTTGGCACAGAATATTAAAACATGACCTCCTCTCACCACCATATCAAAGTGCGACTAAAAAGGCGGAAAAGCGAATAAATATGAAAATGAGCTCCTACGACAACTACAACATTTAAAATTTAGGTTAAAATTTATATAAACTTACCATAAAATCCTGTCAGCATTAAGTGGCGTGCTGCTCGCCTCAGAAGTGAAGAATCCAGAAAGTCCCTCATGCCGTGTCTCAATTCCAAGATCGCAAAGAGCGGACTTGACGTGGAAGTGCACACTCGAGGGTTTGAGGACTCCGGGTATAGTGCAAATAGAACGCAGCGTACAGGATGCGCCGCACAGCCGCGATATTATTATACCATAACCAAAGATTACCTGTTAGAAATACATAAAATGAAAAAATCCGCTGTTTTAACCACTGCAGTGACGTCACAGCCAGCGGTCGTTTTCAGAAGTTTCTGACAAGATGAGGCTATGTTTTGCGGCTACATGAGCGCGTAGCACCGTAGGATTGCCTGGAGCTCAAATCTCCGAAATCGTTGGGGCATTTTTTAAAATAGACGCTATCTTTAATAACCGATTGATGTTTTGAGCTGTACACACATACATTCTCGCTTAAACAACTCTTAAAACTACACTTTGTGACACAATAACAGTAATATTTCAAACATTTTGAGGCTGCCGTTTGGAGAAATAAAGGCTGGCCATTTCAGTACCCGGATCCTTCTCCTACGCAGCCATGATGTTGTAATTGATGCAGTATGTCCTTGTCATGTTGGAAAATTCAAGGTCTTCCCTGAAAGAGACGACGTCTGGATGTGAGCATATGCTGTTCTAGAACTTGGATATACCTTTCAGCATTGATGGTGCCTTTCCAGATGTGTACGCTGCCCATGCCACACGGACTCATGCAACCCCATCAGAGATGCAGGCGTCTGAACAGAGCGCCGATAACAACTTGGGTTGTCCTTATCCTCTTTAGTCCGGATGACATGACGTTCCAGTTTGCCAAAAAGAACTTCAATTTTTGATTCGTCTGACTACAGAACAGTTTTCCACATTGCCAAAGTCCATTTTAAATGAGCCTTGGCCCAGAGAAAGCACCTGCGCTTCTGGATCATGTTTAGATATGGCATCTTTTTTGACCTATAGAGTTTTAGCCGGCAACGGTGAATGGCACAGTGAACTGTGTTCACCGACAATGTTTTCTGGAAGTATTCCTCTGGCCATGTTGTGATTTCCATTACAGTAGCATTCCGGTATGTAATGCAGTGCTGTCTAAGGGCCTGAAAATCACAGGCATCCAGTGTGGTCTTCCGGCCTTGACCCTTACGCACAGAGATTGTTCCAAATTCTCTGAATCTTTGGATAATATTATGCACTGTAGACTTCAACTTCAAACTCTTTGCAATTTTTCTCTGAGAAACTCCTTTCTGATATTCCGCCAATGTTTTTCGCCACAGCATTGGAGGAATCGGTGATTCTCTGCCCATCTTGACTTCTGAGAGACACTGCCACTCTGAGAGGCTCTTTTTATACCCAATCATGTTGCCAATTGACCTAATAAGTTGCAAATTGGTCCTCCAGCTGATTCTTATATGTACATTTAACTTTTCCGACCTCTTATTGCTACCTGTCCAAACTTTTTTGGAATGTGTAGCTCTCATGAAATCCAAAATGAGCCAATATTTTGTAATATAATGAAATTTGAAACTTCCACTTCATTGCATTCTGTTTTCAATTTGTACAGTGTTCCAAATTTTTTGGAATCAGGTTTGTAATATATTTTCAACAAGAAGCAAACAAATTCTGACATATAATTTCAGAACTTATTATTCACACTTATATACAAGTACATGCATATACAATCAAGGGGGAAAAAAATCCTGCCTGCAAAAATATCCTTACTTTATCCTTTACTTTATACCGTTACTAAATTATTTACTTTAATTATTAAAATTAGTATTTCAATGTTTACAGACATTAGAATCAGTTGATACAGGGGAACAAAAAAAATACAAAGACAGTAACATTCTAATTCCTAATTAGACTAAATAAATAATGTAAGGTGTTACAGCAGTCACATATACTTCATGTGCATATATCTGTGAGAAGGCACATTATATACATACAGAAAAGTTTTAATCCAGAGAGTTTGCTATACTAGCTTACTGAAGTTCACATCATTAGCTGCGCAACATTAGGTACAATATAGCTTTATAAGAAACACCTCTTACGGTTTTGACATTGTAAGAAATTTTACCAAATTATTATGATTTAAAAATAGGCAAAATATTGGTTTATTATATGGTTTATATAAGACAGCTTACCTATGAGGTTCCACTTGAATTTTTTTTTTTCATTCCAGTAGAAATATTTAGGTAAAGAGATGCAGAGAAATGTGTTAAATTGCTAGTTTTATTTAGTATTAGTTTTAGTATTTTTTTTTACATGTTTATTTACAATAACATGTATGGAGATTCTGAAAAGAAAGTACAATTAACAGTTTTATTCATCAAAAAAATGCCACAACCCAACGTACAGTATGTGAACAATTTGATTTAATTAGAAATATATTTAACTCTTTCAATTTTGAGAAACAAAGTTCAGTAAGTTGTATAAGAAGAATTGTAAGAATAAGATGTTTTAAAAAGTAATAGAAAATTTTCTCCATTGCTTACTGTTTGTCTAATTTTTCAGGACTATAACTCCACCTTCCAAATTTTTTCGCAAATGAAAAAAAAAAAACAACCTGTAGTTGTATTTCTATCCATATACAGTATATATAGTATGTTTAGTGTCAATATCTGTCTGTTAAGTTTATAATTATTAATAATAATAATAATAATAATAATATTATTAATAATAATAATAATAAAAAGATTTACAATACATCAACAGCAACTTAATTTTGTAGACATGCATCCTATGGTATGTAGTTTCAAGTGTCAACTTACTGCTATTCATCAACTGACTGGTATTTCTCTATGACTTTTATCCAGTTATGGTAATGGTGTAACGTCTTAGATAGCCCCTTTTTCTTCATGAAGAAATTTTTGTACAAAATTCACTTAAAAACTGTTAAATTTACATTGCAGTTTGGAGAGAATACAACTCCAAATATGGTGATTGGAAAAGGAAGTAGCTGGGTATAAATACCACTGGATCGAAGCACCGATGCGTATTTGTTTGACAAGTACAGGTTAAGTCATATACGGCAATAAATTGTAAATCTATCAATTTTGCTTATTTGAGTAACTGCTTCTTATTATGCAAGACAGCTTATAGGAAACTTTTTTTCTTACTCTTTAAGAAGGCTTGAGACCACCAGAGCTGTGAGTATTATGATCATATGATATTTTTTTCTGTTATCACAAATCAGTTTGCTCAGAAATCAATATATTCTCTAATAATTAAGCATTGTGCATTGTACTTACAGTTTTATTTAACAATACTGCATTATTCATTGTTTTAAGAAAACATTATTTACTATGTTAATTATGTTAATAGTATGTATTGTGATATTTCGTTACACTAGTAAAGATCAGAAAATTTTCAAAAAATACTTTTCTTTTCAGACTGGGTTCCCATTATCCTGGGCACATTGTGAGACGTTAATACCAAATTTTCACACATTGGTTTTCACAACTCAGATGTATCTACACACGTAAGCACTATTCAAACAGTTGCCTGTGGTGGAGAGTTCGCATGAAACAGAATCTTTTTTTTTTTTTGCACGAAAAAGACTTGATGTTAGAGCTGACAAATCAAACAAACAACAAATGTATGTGATGCTTGTATCAAGTGCTGTTTTATTAGTATGCAGGAAAGCAACATGGGTGACACTTGTATTGGTAAATTAAGACAGATTTTAGATATGAACATTTATAGTTTTAAAAATAAAGAATTTTGTCTGAAAGGAAATGTATCTAATCTACCCTTTTTGTTGGTAATGCACTAGTAGTACAATTCATGGAAATCACATCAATACCATCTCTACTCCTACATATATTGAATTGAAATGTGAGTTATATAACTTAATATAAGATATACAGTATATCTTATGTTAAGTTATATAATATTTAACATATCTGTACATTTATAGAAACATGTGGATTGTGTATATAATCATTATTATATATGCATGTGTTTCATTGCAGATTGAAAATGAAGAAAGCTGTGAAGTCTTTCCCCATTCTCATGAATGCTGCCATTGTACTCTTCATTATTTCAGTCGTTTGCTACAAACTGGTGGGTTTCTATTTTAAATATATACTTTGATTAGACATTTTCATATCCTGAGTTTTCTAAGAACAATGTTTTCTTCCCAACAGAACCCATACTGGACATCATCTCTTGTCTTCAAATTGGACATGGCACCAGATTCTGTTGATGACCAGTTTATAGATTGTGAGAACCAAACATACAGGCTGATCGCAGAAAAGATTCTACCACAAGAGTTAAAATCTAATAAAAAGTTTGAAGAAGCTTGGAAAAACTTCACAAACAGCACTAATAATTTTACAAGAATAATAGCGATCTATACCTATGCACCTAATCAACTTTATTTATATCTCAATAATAATGTGAGTTCAGGCAAAAGTAGTTACCTCGGTAACTTCAACTATAAAGCCTTTCATTTCTTGCTCACACGTGCTGTACAAATTTATAAAGTAAAACATTGTACTGACGTTTTCCGCAGAACCAATGTTAGTTTTGATGAACCCGCTGTTGGCCATGAAATGCGATTTGGCAGATTTGCATCGACTTCACTTAAAAAAGATATGATGAAGAGTTTTGGCTCAACTTCCTGTTTTAAGATTAAAACGCGCTTTGGAGCAAACATAGCCAATATGTCTATGTTCCCTGAAGAGGAAGAAGTACTGATCCCACCTTTTGAAAAATTCAAAATTGTCAATATTACAAAAAACCAGATGAACTGTAGTGTCCTTTACACTCTAGAGAGCACTGGGAATTTTAGTAATATGAACTGTGAGCTAATTAAAAAGAATGTAGATACAATTAATGGCAAGTAAACATGCTGGTGTTTTTGAGGATTTTAGTGTGTGATGTAATGCTTTCTAAGCAACCAATGTTAGTGGAAAAAAAGTTGATTCTTTATAAAATTGCAAAAATAATTGTAATTTTAACAATTTTAGATTTTGTCTGAATGGATTCTAATAATAAATATCTTTATGTGCAACTAATGTGAAGGTGTAATTTTCCTAGGTGCTCCACATGGACAAATCGTCATTAAAAAGAGAGGAGGGTTGCAATAAAGTCATTCTTTTTTCATCTCAAATTGTAGAAACATGCACAGAATTTTTAAATGCATTTTGTCATATTAAAATAAAATCTTGAAGGTTTGGTAGTTGCTGTTGTAAGGAAAACAAATGAAAGCATCAAATGTCAAATTGCTGTTAAACATTTGGATGCTACACAACAATAGAATAGAGACAAATGTAAAACAGAATGCACACAGCATCAGATATGCCAAATATTTGCATGCAAGTAAGAATTCCCCTTTATCTATTGTACAGTTTTTTTATTTATATTTTTTTACATTTGTAAAAAAAAAAAAAAAGTTTGCATGAATCAATAAATCTAATTTAATTATTAATACCATAATGGTTATGTATAATGTGATCTATTTATTAGTAGAGTTATATGAGCTGGGAAAGGGGTCACATCAGAGAGAGTGCTCTGATTGAATGCTGTTAAGTTTAGGATGTGGGTGTTAAATTCGGAGCAAAGAATTCCTCTACCCTCTGATGCATCTAGTGCTTCTCTCTGTCTCCTGGAAACGTTGAAAAGGCACATATTCTGTGAATATATATATATATATATATATATATATATATATATATTAATGAAAGAAGAACAAATAGTAGAGGAAAGCAGGTAAAAATTCCCACTTAAGATGATGCATAATGCATTTATATATATTTGTTAATTGATGGATGGATAGATGATCATGATCAATACCTTAAAGTTTATGCATTGTGATTTACAGCAACAGTACTTCATTTAGTCAGCCTCTTTTGTACAGCACTGTGCCACAGAATTGATACGCACCTCATTTCTTTTAACTTTTATTTATATACCAGACTTTTTTGAATTTCAATGTAGTATGGAATAATAGTTATCCAAGATTCCTGAATGACACATGAATAATATGAATCATTAAAGCATAAAAAAACAAACAAAGAAACATCTATCTTTAAGGCATGAGAACATGTGATCGTCCTGTCATATAATATCATCAGTTAGATGACATGTCCTTCATAATGTGAACATTAAGGTAGTGGAACCCATTCACGATAATGGGTTAGTAGTTCCTCTCCTGCTTTGTGCTTTTGTCTTGCATGTTTAGGAGGAGGTTGTTCTTCTGTCACAAGTTGTCCAGTCTTCTCCAGGTTGGTCTTCTCATAGTTCTCAGTGATCACTAAACTATGGAGGTAGAATTGGAATGGCCATACTGTCATATGTGTAGAATAAGTACAGCAGGGGGCTCAGGATACAACCCTGGGGGGTCGAGTGCTGAGAACAAGGGAGGATGTGACATGTCCCTCCCTCTGTACTGTATGTACTACAGTATATGGCGCAGTTTTGTTCTCCCTTGGAAACCTGTTGCTGCTAGTGTGGAAATATCACATTACAGAAGTAAAATATTAAATATAAAATAAAACAAGAATTGATACCGTTACAAAATATATTTGATGATTTGATTAATTTTCAAGATATACAGTGTCCTTCCTAAGGAGAGTTTTCCTCATATTTAAAATGTGACTCCTGAAACTATAGCTCAGTTTCTCAAAGCTCTTTACACAAATCATGGCAACATTATCAACAAGATTATCCAAATCAAAACTGACATTTGGCTCCAAAATGCTTTGAATAAGTTTTTTTGTGAAGCATTGATTTTACATTGGACTGGTAACATTTAAAATACAACCATCAAAATACTGTGTATACTGAATATTTTGGCCTCATGAGGTCATTATATGTATTGAAGTACATACTATAACTGTGTAAAAAATGTTCTTTAATCAGTAAAGTTTCAGTTTTATGTTTAAGGTTTTTTTCCCTAAAAAAACTGCCTGAGAAAAGGCAAATATGGTACCAGACTAAAAAATAACAGACAGTTGAGAGTTGAAAACAAATGTATAATACAAAATCAATAGAGTTATGGAGAGACAAGTCAAGAGATCAGAACGGGAAAAATGCGATTGCAGCAGCTTTGACTGTGGCATTGTGGCTGGTTTGAGTATTTCAGAAACTGCTGATCTCCATTCACACCAGGCATATTGGCGTATGGCCTGACTGGAAAGCTAAAGTAATTCACATAACCATTCTTTACACATGAAGGGTGCTGAATATACAGCCAATATACAGTCAAGAACATTTTTATCTTTATAGCCAGTCCCTCCATTTCCACAGGCACAAAAGTAATTGTACATCTGGCTGATAAGTCAGTGTGATGTCCAGTTGTGGTCTGTTTCATCCTGTTCTAGTTATTCATGACAAATTACAGAAATAAAAGACCAAGAGTGGATTCCAAATGTTGTTTAGCTGTTTAGCTGTTAGGGAACCGGAAGAGCACAACAAAGACACTTCATTGAGGTAAAGAAACAACCCTAAATGACAGCAAAATATTTAAAGGCATAATTAGACCTGGCTAACATCTGTCTTGGAGTATACGGTACATAAAACATTGAACAAGTAGTAAAACATTGAACATGGCAGGACACCACAAAGTAAGTGCTTACTAAAAAGAACATTGCTGCATGCCTGAAGTTTGGGAAAGAGCACTCCACAGCGGTATTGGCAAAATGCTTCATGGACTAACGAAACTAAGATAACACGCAGCACTACATCTGGCATAAAAACGGCATTGCATATCATCATGAAAAAATCTTCCCAACTGTAAAGTATGATGGAGAAAACATTATGATTTAGGCCTGCTTGCTGCATAGTAGAGTGTCTGCATGTCAGTTGAAACTCTGTTGAATAAAAAACTCGGTAATGTGACAAGACACTGACGTACAACACTGGAGCATGTCTATAACAGAATTGCTTCAGAAAAACAAAATCCAACTTTTGGAGTGGCCAAGTCAGAGCCAAGACCTCAACCCAGTAGAGATGCTATGGAATGACTTGAAGAGAGCCATACACATGAGGCGTTTAAAGAATATGACAAAGGTAAAGCAGTTTTTCCAGGAAGAGTTGGTTAAATTCCTCTCAAATGATGAGCAGGTCTGATCCACAGCTAAAGGTAGTGCCTGGTTGAGGTTATTGCTGCCACGTGGGTCAACCAGTTATTAGTTCCAAGGGTTCACTTACTTTTTCCATGACCATTTTGAACATTGAATGAGCATGTTTATTAAAGACATGAGAGACCAGAAAATTTTGGTGTCATTATTTTAAGACTCAATATATTTGTCAAAACTCTTGACAGATCACATTTTATGACAAGTTAATGCAGAAAACCATGCAAATCCAAAAGGTACTACAGTAGACCTGAAAAAAGATGTTAATCCTCTGCAAATCCATCATCAGCATCTTCTGAAATGTTGTACACAGTGTAAAACTGACTCGATGTTAAGATGTTGGTCTGATTTACATTCAATACATTCTTACAGCAAGTCAAACAACAATTAATTTTGGGGATTTGCCTCATACGTTTATTATATTCCTTGATGTATATTAGATGGCAATTTTTCTTAATGGTATCTTATTTGCTACTGTATACTGTATGTACAATTATAAGAGAAACAATGCTTAAAAATGTGGTTTCTTGGGTATCTTATTTCTCATGAGAACTCATACAGGTGTTGATAGAATATGTCAAATTGTTGAAGAAATAAGATGTATGACAGATATATTCTAGTATTCCAAACCAAGGAAACAGCTTTTGAAGAGATGATGGCAGCAGGAAGACATGAAACGTCTAAAGGAGAATGCTGTTTTGTATGTGGAAAGACATTGCATGGAGGAAGAGTTGAAACTGTAGAACAAACTGATATTTGTCTGAAATGTTTTCCTTCCATGACAACTCGTAATCAGAAGTGGTGGAGAGACTCATGTCATGCTTGCTGCCACATGGATCCAAATAAGGACTGAGCTGAAAAGTTGATCGAAATTTTTATTTGGTTAGCCTAGGATGAGCAATGGGAGTATTAGAGCCATGGCTACCCACTTGGGGAGACACCCTAGGCAGGGTAAAAATAACATGTCTGATAGAGTTTTGGTGAAGGCTTGATAAGGCACATGCTACATTATGCATTTGTACACCCTATGTCTTTTGTTCCAGGCCAATGCTTTAGTAAAGCACAATGTAGAGATGACATCAAAAACATCAAACCTGAACCCGAGTGAGCTCCTGGCCCCAAAGATCCTGAGACAAAACTGGTATTGCAACAGGTCCCAGGGAAAATCAAAGAGACTTATTCAGTTGGTACAGTAGATGATTGCTATTTCTATGTTATTTTCCTTGTATGGTTGTAGACTTGTAGGTTGTAGACATAATAGGAACCTAAACTATCATGTCAAGTGTTTCTTAATTGTTACCACAGGTGACCACATCTCTGCAAACTGTTTATGACCTTTAATGGTAAAACCAAAGCTTAGAAGAAGTTGTAAAAGAAATGTTGTAAGAATGTACAGTAAGTCACAGAGCCAGGGTATAAAACAAGCTTTGATGTTTTTAGAGCTTGTCCTTAGGTTAGAGGATTTGGAGTAGACTAACCTAGTCCTTGTACTCATTTTATTTTCTTTAGAACAGTTTTAGCTTAGTTATCCACATCTATTACATTGATTTTCTTTTGCTTAAGTTATAACTGCTTGCATATAAGTCAATCGCATCCCATTGCGATCCTAATCCCCCAACAGCTGTGTCTCAGAGGCGTTCTTTGGAGTGTGTGCTAGACGCTCCAGGTGGCTACATTCTCAAGAACCTATTCTAAGGTGAGTCTTATTATCTTTGTACATATCTTTACAAAATTTGACACCAAGAGTGGGTTGCCACAAGCCAGTTAATATTCCTTATTGGGTGTAAGATTTATCATAGGCAGCATCACAATATCTCACATACTATTAAAAAAACATAGTGTAACCTTAGAGCCTCCATACCAAACTCTATTTTTAACTTCCAACCAATAAATACATAACCTGATAACATGGATTTTGCCTAGAATCAGAACTGTATATTCATGCTTTTCATTTCAGTGTTACAATGAAGATAGCCGCAAAGGTTTCCACCATCGTCATCATTTTTTCAGTTGTTTGCTATGCAGAGGTAGGTTTCCATTTCAAGTTATGCATTGTAGATAATTTCCTATCAGCAGTTTTTATAAGAACAGCATTTTTTCCCCCCACAATTTTTCATAGAAGAAATCCTGGACATCAGCTCGTGTCTTTAAACTGGACTTGGCACCAGATTGTGTTGATGACCAATTTACAGGCTGTGAAGACCAAATGTACAAGTTGATTACACAAAAGATTTTACCAAATGAATTAAACTCTAATAAAAGGTTTAAAAATGTTTGGAATAAATATCAAAACATTAATAATTATTTTAAAAGAATAATCAAGGTCTACACATCTAATGACATTTATTCCGAGTTCAATAATGCTGTGAGGTCGGGCAGAAAGAGTTATATCAGAAAGTTTAACTATAAGGCCTTTCATTTCTTGCTCACATGTGCCATACAAGTCTATCGTGTAAATAAGTGCACTAATGTTTTCCGCAGAACCAAGGTTAGGTTTGATAAAAATGTTCTTAATCGGGAAGTAAGACTCGGCGGATTTGCATCAACTTCACTTCAAAGTGATAAAATAGCTTTTGGCTCAGTCTCCTGTTTTAAAATTAAAACTTGCTATGGTGCAAACATAGCCAGTATGTCTGTGTTTCCTAAGGAGGAAGAAGTGCTAATCCCACCATTTGAAAAATTCAAGATCACAAGTATCAATACTGGTAAAAACGAAATGAACTGCACTGTCCTTTACACTTTACAAAGCGCTGGGAAGTTAAGTTATATGAACTGTAAGTTATGTAAAAAAGCGAAACAAAATGTAAATTATGGGAAGTAAGCCTGTCGATGTTATTGCAGCACCACTGCTAACACTGTTGGCTATTTGCAGTAAGTGCAAGATGTAATAATTTCTAAGCATGTATTTTTCTGTGTAATTCCTTTTTTCTATTACTATAAAATCTTTAAAAAGTGCATTTTTCAAAAATCAAATTGATAGAGTTTTCTGAATAGAATCTAGCAATTCATTGTACCAAAAATGTATATAAAATATCTAGGGTTCTGGCAATTTCAGGCTTATAAGTTCTACACATTGAAAGACGATGAGGAGTTTTTCCTGAATTAAAATCCCAGTCATTATGTATTTTAAAAGAAATAAAAATATAAATGGAAAATGAGGAACAAGAACATAAAGTCAAAGAAAAAACGGCAATTAAGCATTTTAAGTCTAATCGTCTTTGCCAGATTACTCTTTGACCCTGACAATTTCTGATTTTCTTGATGTTTTTTTTTTCTTCCTGCAAACCAACATTGTGCTTTTAAGTCATTTTCATTAGGATGTCAAATTAGGATTTGCTTATCTTCTGACCCTGCAGCTGAATTATTTTAGCTAAAACTTTCCAACTTTCATTTAATGCTATAATTTTTCTGGCATAGTATTAAGCAGTTTAATGCGATATTGCTGTTGTGCTTAGGTTAGGATGATAGATGATAATAAAATGAGCACACTTCGGGCAAATGTAGACTGGTGTCCAGAATTCCTGTTTTTATGATGCCAAGGTTTCGTATGATACAGTAGATGTTCATTAATAGATGGATTGAGAGATAAATGCATGGAATGCTTTATTATTATTATTTTTAAACACATCTGTTTTACTTCTTTTTTTTTTTAAATAAAAAAAATCCTTAAGTGTGTTATTGTTATTGTTATTATTATTATTATTATTATTATTATTATTATTATTATTATTATTATTAACAAATTGCAAAATACCACTAAATTAATGAATACGACTACATATGTTAGACGCATTTTGGACCAAATTTCCTAATTCCTCCATCCTATTATATTACATTATGTTGCATGAAGCTCATTAATGAAAACCAGCTCATAGGTTAATAATAAAAATGGGGGAGAATGGGTCAATCTAATTTTATGTTAATTAAAATGCTAGAGCTGAGAAGTATTTGATTTTTATTGTGAAATTTTAGTTATATAAAAGACAGGCAATCATTTCAATCAGACAATTATTTTCATCAGCCAGACAAAGTGAAAATTTTTCAAAAATTTTAAACTGGTAGCTTGAAAGAATGTATATATTTAAAAAAAAAAAGCCTGAATAGTAATAAAGATTGCTGCAGCAACTAATAAATCCAAATGTATGACAAACCACAGAATGAGAATAAATCTTTTTTTTAAAATGGCAACACTACCAAGTAAGTATGTGGAGGATAGAGACAAAATATAAATAAATTATTGAGTGTTGTTAATTGTGACTCTTAATGGGTGATGAGATGAGAAACAGATCTCCATTATAAAAATTCTGGCTATTAAAAAAACTGTATATATCCCCATCACATGAAACATTTCTAAAATCTTCAAGGTATTGACTGTCTGGATTTGCAAAAATATATAAAACAAAACTCTCCAAATCCATCATCAGCATATTCTAATAATTGATGAATACAGTAGAAAGAGTCAAACTGACTCTATGTTAAGCTGTTGGCCTGATTTACATTCAATACATGCTTACAGCAAGTTCATCAACAATTTATTTTGGGGATTTGCCTCATTGTTGTATCACATTCCTTCTTATTATCATGGCGTATGCCAGTAACAGGCATTTGCCTCAATCTGCTCATCAATCACTCCATAGGCTCCCTATGTAGGCGGTCTCCCCTTCTTCAGGTGTGCAAAGGGGCGAGGTCGCTGGAAACAAGCACGTCTGGGGAGTAATCAGTGTGTCTGTGGTGCCACCCGTGCGTAAAGCCAGTTACAATGTGTATGTATATTAGGTGGCAAACACAGTTATGGAATCTTGGGAGCATTTTTGTCTAAATGGTATCTTATTTGGGATATGTACAATTATAGATGTATGTGATGCTCAGAGACTTGGTTCCTTAGGCATATTATTTCTCATGACAGAACATACCAGCATTGATGGAATATGTCAAATTGTACAAGAAATAAGATGTATGTCGAAATGTAAACCAAGGACCCAGCTTTTGAAGAGATGATCGCAGCTGGACGAGATAAAACTTCTAAAGGAGAATTTTCTGTGTATGTGGAAAGACACTGAGTGGAGGAAATGTTGAAACTGTAGAACAAACTGATATTTGTCTGAAATATTTTCTCTCCATGACAACTCACGTAATTAAAGATGGTAGAGAGATTCATTCATGCTTGCTGGGTAAACATAATCTGTCTGTATAGCGTTTTGGTGAAGGCTTGAGAAGGCATATGCTATGCATTTGTGCTCCCTATGTCTTTTGTTCCAGGCCATTTCTTTAGTGGACCACAATGGAGAGATGACGTACCTAAACCTGCACCAGCTGAGTGAGCTTTTGGCAGCTCTATCCCTAGGTTATTATTTTACCCAGATGTTAAAACTAATTGAAAAAAGGCACCGGGGAAATTCAGAGCAATTCTGTCATGACTGCTATTTCTATGTTATTTTCCTTTTAAGTTTGTAGACAACAGGAACCCAAACTCTGTCATGTGTGTTTCTTAATTGTTACCACAGGTGACCACATCTCTACAAAATGTTTATGACATTTAGATTTTATGTGACAGACCAACACAAAGCTTAGAAGAATGTAAGTCAGAGCCAGGAAGACCTGATGCCAATATAGTACCAATAGACCAATATAATGAGATTAAATTACACACAGGTGTACACTCTATTTGCTAATTAGGTGACTTCTGAAGGCAATTGATTTCACTGGATTTCAGTTAGGGATGGAGTAAAGAGTGTAATTTTTGATTACAGATTTTTATTTGTAAAATATAAAAAAAAAAAAAAAAAACGATTTGTCATTTTCCTTCCAATTCACAAATATGCGCCACTTTGTGTTGGTCTATCACATAAAATCGCAATAAAATACATTTATGTTTGTGGTTGTAACGTAACTAACGTGACATGGCAAGTTCATGGGGTATTGATACTTTTTGCCAGGCACTGTGCATTGGTTACATACAGTACGTTAGGCATATTTTTTGACCAAAATTCTTTATTCCTCAACCTTTAAATTATTCCTGCACCTTATGAAATATTTTATCTTTCAAAAGTATATTTTATTATCTAATATCTTTTAGCAGGCGTATACCCTCTGTTGAGTATTATTGGTTTAGAAGAATAAATAAAACAAAATAAATTACATTTCAAAGCTGCTGATATTTACAGTGCCCCTGCTGATCATATTATTGGTTTGCAAAATAAACAATACAGAAAACACAACATTCTATAGAAAAAAGGACCAAAATGTAAGACAGATAAAGTATTTAAAGTATTCTCTCTATTTATTGTACAGAGGCAATAGTAACAGTATGTGTAATGTGCAAGAGAGTGAGGATAAGAACTTAGTGATAAACACAGGTGGTGATGTGAGAAGCTTCATTAGAGGCTGTGGGGAGGACTGGAAATGCTCACTGTGCACAGGAGTAAGGGCTATACTGTAGGTAGAGAGCAGGAGTGTGAATTGCCCAAAGTGGCACACTTGGACAGAGTGGTGAGGTTTGTCAGGAGAGCCAGAGCAGGACCAATTAAAAAAAAAACTAACAGAAGATTAGTTCAGACAGATCGGAGCAGACAGAACAGAGTCCCTGTAAGTTGTTATTAAAAGACTCTAGTAGACAGAATTAGTGATGCTACTAGGGTCAGGGGTAGCTTAGTGGTTAAGGCATTGGACTACGGTTCGGAAGGTCCCACTACCACCAAGTTATCCTTGTTGGGCCCTTGAGCAAGGCCCTTAACCCCAACTGCTCAGATGTATAATCTGGATAAGGGCGTCTGCCAAATGCCTAGATGTAGACAAATGCCTAGATGTAGATGTACTGTGACACAGAAGCTCCGAAGCTTGTATCGTGTCCAAATAAAGACTCGCTTCGAGATGTGTCAGTTCCCTGTGAGTCACATGACCAATGACAAACGAAGCCTCGCGCTTGCCGGAATCACGTGACCGCCTCGTCCGGCGCTTAAGTAAAGGCTTGTGCACTCTTCAGTTAATTTTCAAAGATTCAGAGATGTTGCTTATGTGCATAAACATTCCTAACGGAATCGATTCCTCCTGAATCACGCACTAAACGGATCCGAATCTCTTGAGTCCTTTGAGTCACCTGAGTCAGTAGGGATTCTGACTGTATTTTCCCCTTGATCCCTCCACTAGAGGGCGCTCACTGAATCCTCAGTATCCACCGAATCCTTGGACTCATGAACACACAGTGAGTCTCCCGGATCCGGCTGTTTCACTCCGCGCTGTGACTCCGTCGGATCCGCCGAGCACACCCACGTTCTAGTTGCTGCACAAAATCTGTCCACTAGATGGCAGTAGAATAAATCCCTTCATGAATGAACCTTTTGGTGAAACTACTGGCTGGGAAGCCTCCACACCTGTACAGTACAAGGCTTCATCTGGCCATCACTAGACTGAATCCAAAATCCAATAAGCAGTCCAAGGTCAGATATAAAGTAAATATATACTGTATAACTCATGGACAGAAAGTGTTAATGACAAGGGACAGAATGAAAACAGGTCCAAACAGACAGAGATCAAGTACAGAGACAAATCTTGGAAACGAACAGATACTGTGAGTGAAAAGTTCAAACACAATATTTAGGAGACAATCTGCCAAACTGTGTAAGAACTAAGCTTACAACATTTAAGTAGAGAGGGGGAGACCAGAACACAGGCGTAGCCACTGTATTTAAGAATATTCACAACACTCATGTCAAGAAAAAGTCTGTCCATTTTCCTTTGACTTATCATACAATATTTAATCCCATCATGGTGGATATATTGCAAGTCTGGCAGCTAAAAGGGGATAATTATTGTGTGAAGACTCTGCTCTGGGTTTTAAAAAGCCTGTTTATTTGCCAATTTAGTCATGAACTCGTTTTAGCAAGCGGCATTACAACACATAAACCATCATTACTGAATAATGTTTAGCAAATGTAACTGAGTTTAACTTCACAACTTCACAAAGAGAAGCTCTTACTTCAGCTTGAGATACCACAGCTGCTTGCGCTATGTCTGTGTGTGTGTGTGTGTGTGTGTGTGTGTGTGTGTGTGTGTGTGTGTGTGAGGCGTTCAAGTGCAGTAAAGAGTGCAGCTCACCTGTGCTCTAAAAGAGCTCTTGTTTGTTTTTATTCTTAAACAGCTTATAGATATCGCTGTGGTTTTGTTTTCACATTCACATTACATTAGGAATTGAAACTGAAACGCTGACCACATAGCTTATTTATGTGTTTTGAATTTTAAAAACCTCCTAGCAGCTAAAAGAACTTACTAAATATATGTTTTTTTTAAATATCCAGATACAAGTTGAACATATACTTTGCTGTACATAAGTGCTTTATAATACAGAGGGGTTTTTTTAAGTCAATTTGAAACTCATATTATAGATTTATTACAATAAAAGTGATGTATTTTAAACAATTTTCTTTTGATAATCAGCACAAATTCATTGTTTTTTTTTCACATTCTTCTGATTTCTGATTTGTGTCTCCAGTCTTGCACTAATCAGCCATAACACTAACACACTAACAATTGATAACATAGATTATCAATTATAAATCAGTAAACTGGTGACAGGATCATTGGTACCCAAGGCTCATCTATGCCTGTGGGGACCAAAGGCCACACATTCTGGTCCGCTTCAACAATAAATTCAATGCAGCACAAATTTGTAAAAAAAAGGTCAATGCTGGCCATGACAGAAAGGCACCAGAACATGCAATGCATCAATTCAATTCAATTAAATTTTATTTGTATAGCACTTAACAATTGTCATTATTGCAATGCCATTGTAGTTGCCATTCAGGATAGATGTACTGGTGTACAAGGTTATGGGACGAATTACTTGTATGCCAGATTAAAGAGATGCATCTTGAGTCATCTTTTAAACTGGGAAACTGTGCCTGAGCCCCGTCAGGAAGGCCATTCCAAAGCTTAGGAGTTAAATATGAAAATGCGCTTAGCAGGCAAAGAGTTCAAGGTTGTTGATCCTGTGTCCAAATTCCCCACATCTCAATCCAATTGAGCACCCAACAGGTCCAATTCCTAGAGGTCACACACCACAACACACAGCACACAAAGGATCTGCCCCAATGTCCTGGTGCCACAGCACACACAGAAAGGTCATCTTTGCAATTTAAACACTCTGTGTTTCAGCATTTTTTTTTTTTTAGTCTGCTGAGGATTATAAGAAAGAAAAAAACACTTTAACCATAAACTTAAACCATAAACCTAAAAATAATTTTCAAGGGAAAGTTGATAATAAAATATCTTGTACTTTTGTTCTATTATTATACAGTGTTTATTTATTAATTATGAAGGCCATGTTAAGTGATAAACGGGCCAAATTGATGACATAATTATAATATAACGATCACCAAAACTAGTTAATTGACTTCTCCTGCTGTAATTATCGCGAGACCTGTGAATCCCCCAACACTCTCTGTTCCCCCTAAATTAACAGAGTGAAATGATTAACTGTTTAAGCTATAGATCATTATAAAATTCATAGTAAACATATTAATATTGTTTATAAACATAACCTAGCTTGGTTTTATAGTGGGAATGACTGAAGTGAGTCCTAACAAGATGTTTATCTCTACTGTACCTACTTGGTTGCTTGTTTTGTGATTAATAGGTCTGATGCATAGACTGTATGAAAAGAAACTGGACAAACCATCCATTACATCACCTATAGGTTTTCTGAAGAGCAGTTTTGAAACTCACTGTGGGAGCTCTCGTCATCACCACCTTGGCAGGAGCCGACTCCACCTCAACTCCTGTTAAACTGCATATTTTGATTTCTGACATTTTATTGACATTTTATTAATGTGTTAATGGATACACCTTAATATGGATATGGATATATCCATATATAATATATATCCATATATAATATAATATAATATAATATAATATATTATATTATATATATATATATATATATATATATATATATATATATATATATATATATATATATATATAATATAATATAATATGGATTGTCAATGCAACCCTCTTCTCCCACTCTTCACACACTGATCGCAGGAGAAATGCCAGCACAGGCTTACAGTATCCATAGTTTCAGGTGCTGCACATCACGTATCTTCACACCATAGACAATTGCCTTCAGATGACCCCAAAGATAAAAGTCTAAGGGGGTCAGATAGGGAGACCTTGGGAGCCATTCAACTGATCTGACAACTAAGTAACTCGAGACATTCCCTTTCAAAAGCTACACTCGATGCTGAGTGAAAACGCTATGGGAACGAGAATACCAACGCCGCCGCACTGCAAGTGTCTGGACCCCTAGGTTGTGTAGCGTGTGCGCACAATAGCCAAGGAGGTCTCAGACCTAGCTCTGGGATGCTGACTCAAGGATAGCATTGACATCCAGACTATAAAATCTAACAAACGTGTGTGGAGAGGACCAGCCTGCCGCATCACACACCTGCTGCAGGGGGACGCCTCTTGCCAGAGCAATTTATGAGGCAATCCCCCTGGTCGAATGAGCCCTGATTCCCAGAGGTGAAGTGTGACCACACGCCTCATAGGCTAGGGCAATAGCATCTCTCACCCAGTGTGACAGCGTCTGTCTAGTGGTGGCTGCCCCCCGGTTGCGACCCCCATGGCAAATAAAGAGCTGCTCTGACTTACGCCACTGGCTAGTGCGTTGGATGTAAATCTGAAGAGCACGTACTGAACACAGTAAGTGAAGTCTTTCCTGCTCCGGAGCAGTGAAAGGCGGAGGACAGAAAGCTTCGAGAACGACTGGGTACATGGTCGAGAATGGAACCTTCGGAAGATAGTTCAGGTGAGGATGCAGAATAGCTTTGACTAGCCCAGGGGCAAATGAGCCGAAATAGCGGCTACGTACGTTCAGAGAGTACTAGGGCATAAGCCCGAGGACAACTTTTCTTGCAGAAACTCCAGCACTGAAACAATCTGGCAGTGAACTGGCACTTAAAATGGTTTCAATTACGCTGGCTGGAAGACCAACATCTCTTAGTTGGTCCCGTTCAGGGGCCAAACGTGAAGGTTCCAGAGCTCGGGCCGGGGATGAAATATTGTCCCCTGCACCTGAGACAGAAGATCCCTCCTCACTGGAATCACCCAGGGTGAGCTGTCGAGGAGAGATATTGGATCCGAGAACCGCACTCTGGTCGGCCGATGGGGCGCTATCAATAAGAGGCGCAAACCCTGTTGACGGACCCTTGCCAGGACTCCTCGGAGCAGAACTATGAGTGGAAATGCATAAAGGCATAATCTGGGCCACGTGTGGGCCATCGCGTCCAGACCAAGGGGAGCTAGAAGAGTCAGAAAGTAGTAAAGGGGACAATGTCCTGCCTCTTGCGAGGCAAAGAGATCCACCTCTGCTACATAAAATCTTTCCCAGATTTGACTGACTACTTCGGGGTGGAGTTTCTATTGTTTCTACTGTGTCACAGCTTGTCTGGGTAGCAAGTCCACTCCTACATTCGTATGCCCCGGAATGTAAACAGCCCTGAGGGACAGGAACTTGTCCTGTGCCCAGGCAGAACCTGGTGTGCTAGCTTGTTCAAGCGGCGCGAGCGCAGTCCACCCTGGCGATTTATGTACGAGACTACTGCAGTGTTGTCCACCTGCACTAGGACATGGTAGCCTCTCAACTGCTGGAGGAAGTGTTTCAGGGCCAGAAACAGAGCCATCATTTCGAGGCAATTGATGTGCCATGCGAGAAGATGACCTCTCCAGCTCCCTTGTGCTGGACGGCCATCCAAGACCGCACCCCAGCCCGTCTGTCGGGAAGCGTCTGTTGTTACTCTTGCAACGACAAGATGGACCTAAAGTGGGACCCAAAGTCAGAAACTGGGTCTGAACCACATAAAAAGGGTACGAAGCCCCCGGCGCATAACCCTCATTAGCCTCTGAGGATTGGCCCTTGAATGAAATCCCCTGGCTCTTAGCCACAGCTGAAACGCTCTCATGTGCAGAAGGCCCAAAGGTACCACCGTGGATGCAGCTGCCATGAGGCCAAGAGATCTTTGAAAGTGATGAACACTCACCTTCTGGCCTAGCTTGATTTCCTTCAGGGTGTTGAGAATGGATTCGAGGAGACAGCTGTGCCCGCATTGTGACCGAATCCCATGTGACACCTAAATATCCTCTGAACAGAAAAGAGAACGCTCTTTGTGGCGTTGAGTCTCAATCCTAAAGAATGGAGATGAGCTAGGACAACATTTCGATGTCGAAGCACTAGCTCCTGAGACTGAGCCAGAATCAGCCAGTCGTCTATGTAGTTCAAAATATGGATGCCCTGGAGCCGTAAAGGAGTCAGGGCCGCATTCATGCATTTTGTATATGTCCGGGGTGACAGAACTAGGCCAAATGGAAGGACCCGATACTGGTAAGCTTCGCCCCCGAAAGCGAACCTCAGGAACTTCCTGTGCTGTGGCAATATTTCTATATGGCAATATGCGTCCTTGAGGTTGATTGTCACAAACCAATCCTCTGGTTGGATTTGAGAAACAATAATTTTTAACAGTCAACATTTTGAATCTGAATTTCCTGAGATAGCGGTTCAAGCCGCGAATATCCAAAATCAGACGCAACCCCCCATCTCTTTTGGGCACCAAAAAGTACTAACTGTAGTATCCCGACTCTCTGTCTGGGAGGGGAACATGTTCTATGGCCCCTTTGCCCAGCAGAGTCCATGCTGCCAGCTTCTCCGAAAGGGGCACAAGTTTTGACACTTCGGCTGGATGGGGGGGTGTTAGGTGTTCGGTCATCTCCTGCCACACTTCAGGATACCGAACACCTAACACCCCCCCCCCCCCCATTCAGCCGAAGTGTCAAAACGTGTGCCCCTTTCGTTGGAGACCGACGCTCCCCGAAACACCAGTGATGGAAGGGATAGAACACCGGCCTCCTGGGAATGCCAGGGAGGAGGCCCTATTTTGTGAAGGAAATCCAGGTGCCCTTCCCCGGGGGGAGACAAGCCTCAGGACTTCCTCTTTGAAGAGAGGAAGCTCCTCAGGTCCGGTCTTTTTGAGACAGATTGAGAAGAGCGACGAGCCCCACCCCAGTCTTTACGAGGGGGTGCGCGGCTGGTCACACTCTCCTTCTGCATCTCACGCCTAATAGGGGTCAGACTCTTGAGCACGGCGGGGAGGAAACCTCCCAAAGGCCTGTTCATATAACTTTGCCTCCCGAAACCTAGTGGCGATGGAATTAACAGCGTCGGCAAAGAGGCCGGAAGGCGAAGACGGGCATCAAGGAGGACAGCATGATCCCTATCCTTGATGCCCGTGCGGTTCAGCCACAGATGCCTCTCCGTGGATACCATGGTAGCCATAGAAAGGCCAACAGCATGGGCCGTCTACTTAGTTGCATGGAGAGACAGATCTGTGGCTCTGCAAACGCTCTCTCATCAATAGCCCTGCCAGTGCTCAGGTCCTTCAGCAGGTCAGCCTGGTAGGCCTGCAAAACCACCATAGTGTGCAATGAAGCACCAGCCTGACCAGCTGCCTGAAAAGCTTACCCCACCAAAGCAGATGTCAATCTACCCGGCTTGGAGGGGAGTGTAGGCTTTTTCAGGGAGGATGATGTCCCAGGAGAGAGATAGCCCACAAGCGTCTCTTCTATCTGGGGCATCATCATATAACCGCGCGCTTTCGCATCAATGATATTCGAATAAGGCGAAGTCGATGGCACAAAAACACGCGATGAATATGGCTTGCTCCATGAAAGAGTTAACTTGTCATGGAGGTCACCAAAGAAAGGGAGAGAGAGACATTGAGGCTCCTCCCGCCGGCCACCCGACAGAAACCTGTCGTCTAATTTCGAGCGCTTGGGGGAATCCCGCTTCTGCGGCCAGTCGATATGCAACCGCTTGACCGCACGCGTTATAACCTCCAATAATTCCTCAAACGCTCTATCAACACTGGAGGAGCGTTGTGAGGAGGCTACTTCCATAGAAGCGAGAGAGGAAGATTCTTCCGCTCCTTCACAAGAAGCACCGGAGCGTGCTTGAGAAGCGGAAGCTAAAATCATCAAAGAATCATCACTAACCCACATTCAATCTTTTTGTCTACAGATAAAACTGTAAGATTGCTTACATATTTCTCTGCATAACTTAAACTTAACTCAGCAATATTTATACACAACTACTTCCCTTTTCTTTCACCAGAACTGGAGCCGTTTTCTCCCCAAAGCTCAGGAGCAGTAAAGTCTGCATTTACTTCAATGTGTAGATGCAGTTACAGGTTAAAAATTAAAGATTAAACACAAGAATCACCAAACACTATGAATTTTGTTTAGCATTTCCAGGCTTTAAAACCTGCCAGACAAAGGTGATCCATACGAATCCAGACTGCCATATTTTAAAACTCTGAATTATTTCAATATCTGTTGAATAGATTTTTATTTTTTTAGGGGAAAAAAATCCTCCCAAATAAAATTTATTCTCCTAGTTCAAAGGAACTAGTTGCTGGTGGATGTGAAACCAAGAGTGATGTCACCATGTTCAGGCCCTTGGCTTTTTGTATACAAAACAGTCAGCAACACAGTGGCATAGAAGTTAGAGTGGCAAGAACTGTACCGTCACACCTCCAGGGTCAAGGGTTTGATTCCTACCTTGGGTCTGGTTGCATGGAGTTTGTTCTCCCCATACTCATCCAGAGGGCACCCTACCTTGTGCCCCTGGTTCCATGTGAGGTTGTGACAGTGTTGTCACAATCTCTTGTACAGTATATTTCAGTATAATCACAATAGAAAACTCATAGACTTACAGTACACAGTCAACATCCTTCCTTGAGATGCTTTGCTAGGGCTGTATGGTAGTTACAGTTTTGTCTTAAGTAAGTAAAAAGCATGATCATTTATGTTGAGGTCAGGTGACTAACTTGGGATGCATTCATGGCACATTTTGGGTCTTTATCCATATATCCAGTAAAGTGCTGTTCTATCGGTTTTGCAGGACTTCACTGAAACCAAGCAGAAGGTATACAGCTCTATTCACTTAATAATGTATCCTGATATTTATATCAGCATTCACATTTTGAATAAACATCAGTTACACATATTACTGTCTCCACTACGTTTGACACATGATTTGGTATGGTCTGAAACATGAGTCCTTCCCTCGCCGTTTTTTCTTTTTGCATATTTTTCTTCCAGTTCAACTGGTTCAAGTTAATTTTGTATTAGAACAGGGCAGGATTTATTTTCCCAAAATATAATCAGGGCTTTCATTTTTTTTGTGCTTACAATTACAGTAGGAATGTTTTATATTGTAAAACCTTAACAGCAGCGGAGTACTGACACAGGCACAGAAACGGTATTTTGCGGTGTTCACAGTGGTGATTTATTAGTTTTTCAGTGGGTCAAAAAAGTGAGGACAGGGAGAAGTGAAGGGAGGGTGCAAAAGAGAGAGAGAGAGAATTAGGATATATACAATCAGAGCGGGTAAGTCTCTCCGTATTCCAACGCTGGGCAGTGGCAGGTTGGAGGTGGACAGCGAACTCGCGGGAGGGGCGGAGGAGCAATCAGAGTCTGCAAGGAGAGAGAGAAGCCAGAAAAAAATGGGGTTAGCAAGCATGTCTCTGTACTCATGCCTATCACTCACTGGACTGGAGTTCCTTTTATAGACGCCGGAGTACTCCGGTCATGAATGGTTACGGTGCCTGTCCCCTTTTCTGTTTGAACACTCGGTTTCCTCAGTCCACTTTATCTTCTCCAGTTGTCCCATTCGCAAAAAGGTTAGAGAGTGGAGCTGAAATGGAGGAGAAGTTAGGTAGTAGCCTGCTAAACCTAGAAATGCACGCACCTGTTTCTTTAATTTTGGCTGTGGATATGTGTGGATTGCCTGTACCTTTTTTCCTGTGGTTTCAGCAGTCCCTCCCACTTGCCAGTATCCTTCCTGTTCTGCAGGAGATTGAGCAGCCATAGCTGAGAGGGCATTGGTTCAAGTCATTTCTTAAGCAGATTGATATGATAAATCTTAAAAGGTTTTTGTTTACCCGGCTGCTGGAGCTTGTAATTCACTTCTCCTACTCGTTCTGTCACAGTGAAGGGCCCTTGCCAGCGAGCTAAGATTTAGAGTAGGCCCCTCCAAATCAGGAAGTATGTGAACACTGCAGGGGACAGGGTTACGGTTAGTCTAACACTAACCCTGTCCCCTGCAGTGTTTTAGTTGCATGTCTTCCTTCTGCATGCGGGCAAAGTTGTCTTTGAATGCCACCTGCTGGGACAAAGAGAAATGTTCGTTAGTATACGGGAGAGGCTCACCTTCTGCTTCTGCATCTGCGCTCTCCTCTTGTGTCTGGGTCATCCATGCATGGCCGTTGGGCGGGGCCCCCTTCATCCTACGTTGGCGCTTGGCTGGGATTTTCTTCCTCTTTTTCTGCTTTTTCAGCATTTTCTCCCAAAGGCTGGGCCAATCACGTCCTAATAGCAGAGGAACAGGCAGGTTAGGAACAATACCTAACCTCTTGCTGGTCTCCATGCATGCATGTGCCCGGTAGAGGTCCGCATTGTTTTGCACCGCGGGGATGATCGAGGGGCGAGCAAGAGTCACTGCGCTGCTGGTGTCTAAAAGGGCAGGTATGGTAGCGCCTCCGACTCGAACCCAGTATATAGGAACGGGGTTTTTATTGTCGGGGCTTCCGGCCCAGAATCCTCGTGTCGGGAAAGCTGGAGGAAGCTCCGGTTCAGTAGGCATGGGTTCATCACTGGGGGTAATTTTTTTCGATGGTGTGTGTGGGTTTTCCCTCCTTATGAATTGGGGGAGGAGGGGGGCTGTACAGCGCGTATACCCCGCATTCCAGAGCGTCCACGGCTTCACGCACTGAAGTGGGAGTGCGCATGCATCTTCCGGTGCGTTTTCGGCGGGAGTTACACAGAGAGCGGAGCAGGTATACGGTTCTCCGTCACAATATATTTTTGATTTTAAAAAGTCACCATTTTTAAAATTCTGAAAATTTTATTTACTGTGAACAAATAAATGTTTCAGAGTAGAAAATCAGGTTACCACGATTTTCTATGGCTGTTTCCCAAATTAAAAAAATTCCACAAACTTAAAAGAAGCCTGAACAAGTAAGGTTGTTTGAAGAGTAAGCCTCTTCTGTTTAAAACAAACATGGATGTATAACTGAGGTTCACAAAACTGCATAATTTGGCCATAATGCACAGCACCATAAAAACCAAACAGCATTTCAGCAGAAACAATCTCATACCCAGTCTCAAGCATGCTGGTGAAGGGGTATCAGCTTGAGCATGTTTTTTGTTTACCTGGACCCTGTAGTCGACACCCTGCACCCGGCGCGCACAAGCATACACACACACACACACGCACGCACGCACGCACGCACGCACGCACACACACACACACACACAGCTTCCTCACACAGGAAGATATCTATGCATCGGACACCACCCGAATGTAATGGTAGTATTACAATGTTCAGAGAACCACAAGTTGCACAAATGCATTTTTGATTCTTTAATTTTATATATATATATATATATATATATATATATATATATATATATATATATATATATATATATATATATATAAAACCGTAAACAATGTATGTCAATGACTAATAACAGATAACAGGCCACAGTGCATATACTTTTAAATGCACTGTAACTAAACTCCTTATACAGTCATGTTTATAGACATATACAATTGTTTATGTATAAATAGACACCAACACGGTGACACAATGTTTGTAATTTAAGGAAAACTGTGTAGTCAAAGAATAGAGTCTTCTCCTGCACCAGAGTTGGTTCTTTAAACCAGTCCAAACTGAATTATACTTAATTTTTTGAAATACCAAATAAATTTGGTTAGTGATGTTGTTTGTACCCCAACACCAGACGTGTGTTAACCACAGAAGTTATTTCATTAAGTATAATCCAGGTTGGACTAGATAAAACCCTACTTTTAAAGTAGCTTCTGTGGTTAACACATCTTTAGTCTTGGGGCACAAACAACATTGCTACAGTAAACACCCTTTTTTGTTGCCATTAAGATACAAGGTGATAACCAGCAGATCTCAGTTTGTGCAGTCTCTAATCACACATATATTCTAGTGGTAATGATAAATGTTGTCAGCATGAATCTTCTGTATGCTTTTGTGTACAATTGTTTGTGTAAGATAATAATAAAGAAGGGCGTAGAGTAGATAAACATCATAGGGGAAAGTGAAAAGACGTATCCAGCACCATGACAATCACATCTGTTCTATGGCAAAAACATCTATATAAGTCAATAACTTTCTGGAGAATCAAAATGATAATTTTCAAAGATGAAGACCACCAGTCACACTCAAGAAGGGAAAGACCAGATTAGACTTTGTAAGGAAACCTCTAAAAATGCCTACCCAGTTTTGTACAAATTAAACTTCAAGCGGTTTGATTGAAAGAGAGGAATATGGAGATGGAAACGACAGGGTTATGTTCTAAACCAAAGAACATCTTCTTTGAATGGTGACACAATGTTTGTAATTTTACCTATTTATATCACCACAATGGATTTGAAACAAAGCAATAAAGATGAAATTGAAGTGGAGACTTTCAGCTTGAATTCTAGAGATGAAAAATAAAATACATACTTTTTTATTTATTTATGCATTTATATATTTATTTTATGAACAAAGTGCCTCACATTTTCATAGGCTCAAATTAAGGAGATAAATGGTCTGAACTTTTGAATTCACAATTGGTAGCTTCCCATGGAAACTCTCATTATACAGTCAAAGGGTGTGCAGATGCAATCGAAGAAGGCCATCATTAGGCCTATTTCTGGTTTTTCAGCATATCAGAGAGATGCCAGAATTTAGAATTTTAAAAGTCACTAAATCAACAATTTGGCAATCTGTAAAAGAAGGAAAACATAAGAGAGCTCAGCAAGACCACAGAAGATGTGGAGGATTGTATAATCTTTTCCTTGATGAGAAAACCTCCTCATACATGTGGAAAATCTTGTGAGAAATATCTTCTTTCGGAACCAGTGTTTTGGCATGGGCAT
Organism: Clarias fuscus; assembly: GCA_030347435.1. Taxonomy (NCBI): domain Eukaryota; kingdom Metazoa; phylum Chordata; class Actinopteri; order Siluriformes; family Clariidae; genus Clarias; species Clarias fuscus. The sequence continues at coordinate 4,428,928 of CM059220.1, read as the reverse complement.
AAATGGGTGCTGTAGAAACTGGGTACTGGTGTTTATTGATTATGTGAAATCTAAAAGAAGTAGGAAAATAAATGTTGGATTGTATTGAGCTCTATATATTCCTCCTCAGATTAAGTCAAATGGTCCTAAAATTCTGCAAAACATCCCAAGGCAAAGAACTAATGTTTTTAAAATGCTGAGCCAGTTTACCTTTTTGGGAAAGTTCATACTTGGTTAGAAGGGAGGAAGACAATGAGGAAATGGGTGTGGATGCTACAATGCTGAAAGTGTGAATGAAATGGTTCTGAAACAATGTGCTTGACAGTGTGCTAACCTGCATACAATCTCATTCATTTCAAAGTATTTGCTTTATAAAACAAATCTTAGAGGAATTTTGTGGTGTAGTTTAATTGTGTTCTTCTTCTTTCTTTTGAATAGCGATGGCCTGACTCCAACAATTCAAGCATTTCTCTCTCCCCATAGACATTCAAGAAGTAGTTTAAGAGTAATCAAATGTATACACTTTACAATGAGACTCAAACAAGCCCCTTAAGCTTAATGCTTAAGAATTAAAGCAGTTCCTCTGTACTGTGGTGTCATTGGCCTGGAACAAAGTCAGCCAGAGCTATTCAAGTAGGATGAACAGACCACTGGTCACACATCTTAACTCAAACCACTTTTTTTTTTTTTTTACACTTCTGTGCAACGTGTTTAAAAAAAAAGATTCTTGCATTGTACTGCTATTAGGATTTTCTTACAAATCTATGTGTTATTAACATAAAGTCTTTATTGCACATACTGTAGCACATTTCACACCCACAGACTGTCAAAGTACCCTTGTACGTTTGGGGAGGAAACAGCTCCAATTATGGTAAAAGGAAATGAAAGAAGCTGCATATAAAAAGTAATAGTAGTTGAATTCCTGATACATATTTGTTTGACAAGTACAGTTTAAGCCATATAGGACAATAAACAATCGTATAGTTATAAGCTGTAGGTAATAAAACCAAGGGACATCAGTGGTGATTGTTTGAGCAACTTCTTATTGGACTGGTGACTTTTTCTTGCTGTTTAAATAATGTGGAACCCATCAGAGCTGTGAGTATTATAATTATGCCAAAATGTGTTTTTTTTTTATTACAATCACTTTGGTCAGACATCTAATTTTCAAGAACTCCTCATTATACTTAATTCACAAACTGCATTATTTATAGTATTATAAGAACATCATTTATACTGAAATTATTATTGCATTAGCAAACGTTATTTGGTTCTTTTTTGAAGCTCTTAATATTCTTTAGGTTAATACTATTATTGTGATATTCCCTTCCAAAGATAAAAAAAAAAAAGCAAAACTGATTTTCTCTTCAGGTTGGATTCATAACCCAGTTATATATGTATTATTTAATGTACACTTTGCCATTAATAACAAATTGTGACACATTGGTTTTAACAGCTCTCAGCTAGCTACAAATGTTAGCACTATTCAGACATCCGCCTGTCGTGCAGACACTGCATGGGAGGCAGAGTTTGTTTAAAACATGATATTATAGCACTATATTGCATGATATTATGGCACAAATTCCAACACACTAACTGGCCATTCGTTTTACACATTATATTTCACCCTAAAATGCAACAGCTGATTTTACAATTTTGTTTCGCTCCTGGAGGTACAAAGTTTTAAACCATATATTCCAGCTGATCACATAAATGTAGTGTTTATACATTTTATCTAAAAATAAAAAAATAATAATTAAATGTATGTATAAAGTGCTATGTATAAAATTAGTAGGCAGGAGAATAACATAGGTGATGCCCATACTGCTAAACTAAAACTGCTATTTTGACATGCTGAAAAGATCCTGCCTATCCTATCATATCATAGTCCTTATTTTACATAGTCTACATTTAAAGTTTCTATTTTTTCCCCAGTCTTTTACTTTTAGTATATGATCAGATCAAACTCATTCTAATCAAATACATATCTGATCCTCTATATTTGCATGTCCATTACCAGTCCTGTGGTCCAGTTCAGTGTCATTTCTTTTACTACAGTATATCGCATTAAAGCTTGGGTTGAATAATTTAAATTTATGTCTGTATTAAGTCATTAAAATTCTCAAAAATGGGTGACAAAGTATATTCGCATTAAGAATTTTCTTGAATGTGACAGATTAAATGAACTTTTACTTTTAAATTGAAGAAAGGTGTAATAATATCAAATTCAATCATTTTCTTACTTTATTTTACAATAGTTCCCACAAAAACTTGTCACCTAAGAAATTTGATCCCAACCTCTATCTCTGATAGCCAGTTGTTAAATATGTACATTTATATAAACATGTGGATTGTTTACAGTATATAGTCATTATTATTATATATGCAAGTTTTGCATTGTAGATTGAACGTGGAGAAAGCTGTGAGGTTTTCCTCCGTCCTCATGGGTGCTGCCACTGTAATCGTGGTTATTTCAGTTGCTTACTACAAAATGGTGGGTTTTCATTATATATGTATATTTTTTGAATAGACATTTTTTTTTATCAAGAGGTTTCTAAGAACAATGTTTTCTTGCCAACAGTGTCCAAACCCCACACCGTCTGTCTCTTAAACTGGATATGGCACCAGATTCTGTTGATGACCAGTTTATAGATTGTGAGAACCAAACATACAGGCTGATTGCAGAAAAGATTTTACCACAAGAATTAAAATCTAATAAAACGTTTGAAGAAGCTTGGAAAAACTTTACAAGCAGCACTAATAATTTTACAAGAATAATAGCGATCTATACCTATGCACCTAATCAACTTTATAAAGATCTCAATAATAATGTGAGTTCAGGGAAAAGTAATTACCTCGGTAACTTCAACTATAAAGCCTTTCATTTCTTGCTCACACGTGCTGTACAAATTTATCAAGTAAAACATTGTACTGACGTTTTCCGCAGAATCGATATTAATTTTACTGAAACCGTTCTTGGCCAAGAAATGCGATTTGGCAGATTTGCATCGACTTCACTTAAAAAAGATATGAAGAGTTTTGGCTCAACCTCCTGTTTTAAGATTAAAACTTGCTTTGGAGCAAACATAGCCAATATGTCTATGTTCCCTGAAGAGGAAGAAGTACTGATCCCACCTTTTGAAAAATTCAAAATTGTGAATATTACAAAAAAACAGATGAACTGCAGTGTCCTTTACACTCTAGAGAGCACTGGGAATTTTAGTAATATGAACTGTGAGCTGATTAAAAAAAATGTAGATACAATTAATGGAAAGTAAACATGTTGGTGTTTTTGATGATTTTAGTGTGTGATGTAATGCTTTCTAAAGCAACCATTGTTAGTGAAAAAAAAATTGTTGTTTCTTCATAAAATTGCAAAAATAATTGTAATCTAGCAATTCTTTGTACCAAAAATTTATATAAAATGTCTACACATATAGCAATTTCATTCTTATAAGTTTTGATTAAGTTTTAATAAGTATTATTGACTGAATTAAAATCCCAGTCATTATGTATTTAAAATTAAATAAAATATAAATGAAAACAAGGAACAAGAACAGAAAGTCAAAGAAAAAAACGTTAATTAAACATTTAAGTGTAATCGTTTTTGCCAGATTACTCTTTGACCCAGACAATTTCTAATTTACTTGATTTTTTTTTTCTTCCTGCAAATCAATATTGTGCTTTTAAGCTAATTTTAAAGTCATTCTCATTAGGATGTCATAATCCATATTTGCTTATCTTCTGATCCTGCAGCTAAATTATTTTAGCTCAAAATTTCCAACTTTCATTTAATGCTATACTTTTTCTGCCATAGTATTTCATAAGCGGTTTATTGCCATATTGCTGTTACGCTTAGGTTAGGATGCTAGATAATAATAAAATGAGCACCCTTCGGTCAAAACCTATCAAATGTAGACTGTTGTTTGAGGATTCCTGTTGAGTTTTTATCATGCCAAGGTTTCGCATGATATAGGACATGTTCATTAGTAGATAGATTGAGAGATAAATGCATAGAATGCTTTATTATTATTATTTTTAAACACTGTTCTGTTTTACTTTTTTTTAAATAAAGAAAAACTAAAACCTTAAGCATGTTAGTATTTTTTATTATTTATTATTATTATTATTATTATTTTTTTTTTTAAACAAATTGTATAATACCACTAAATTAATAAATAAGGCTACATAGATTAGCCACATTTTTTAAACAAATTTCTTAATTCCTCCACCTTATTATATTACTGTTACGGGTGCTGCTCGCGGATTGACAGAGGTGATGTGGGCAAAAGCCTTTTAATGAGACACAAAACAGGGAACAAAAGGAACAGAACATGAACTTTAAACATAGGACAGACCAAACATGACTAAAAGCTACGCAGACTAAGAGATACATACAAGGCTAGGAGATACAGACAGAGGCTAGGAGACAGACAAAGGCTAGGAGAACACAGAGCTAGACAACAAACCAGAACAAACAGTAACCCAAAACGAACAGATGCAAGACAAGACTTAACTGAACTCAGGAACGTTTATAACCACTAATGAGCAACCTCGGTTCAGGTGAGCGCCACATCACCTGACCGAGGTGCATTCTGGGGAATACAGTTCACCAAAAACTACAAATGAAAACAAAAGGAAACAAAATGGTGTCTCTGGGCGCTTTGGCGCCCTCTAGTGGTATTCCCTAACAATTACCTACAGGTTAATAATAAAAAGAGAGAATGTGTCAAACTAATTTTAGGTTAATTAAAATGCTAGAGCTGAGGAATACCAGATTTTCATTATGAAATTTTAATTATATAAAAGACAGGCAATCATTTTAATCAGACAATTATTTTATTCAGCCAGACGAAGTGAAAAATTGTCAGAAATGTACAAACTTTACATATATAATTTTTCACAACCTTTACAAACATATTTACAACTTTACCATTTTAAGAAGCACAGGTGACTACATCTCTGCAAAGTTTTTATGACATTTAGATTTTATGTGACAGACCAACACAAAGCTTAGAAGAGCTGTAAAAGAAATGTTGCAAGAATGTAACTCATGGAGCCAGGAAGTTCTGATGCCAATATAGTACCAATAGGCCAATATAATGAGATTAAATTACACACAGGTGGACTCTATTTACTAGTTAGGTGACTTCTGGAGGCAATGGATTTCACTGGGTTTCAGTTAGGGATGGAGTAAAGGGTGTCATTTATTATTTGTAAAATATTTTTTGAACAATTCGTCATGTTCCTTCAAATTCACAATTATGTGCCACTTTGTGTTGGTCTATCACATAAAATCTCAATAAAAAACATTTATGTTTGTCGTTGTAACAAATATAGAAAATACTTACATTTTTGTACTTTTCTGTGTAACATTTAACATTGAACTAAATGGCAAAGTTTATGAGGTATGGATACTTTTGCAAGGCACTGTCATTGGTTACATTGCTAAATGTTCCCTCAGTTATTAAAAATGTGAAATGACCACCACAACATAAATTATATAATTTTTCACAACTTTTACAAACATATTTACAACTTTACCATTTTAAGAAGCATAACTATTTACAATAATATTACTGTAATCTGTTTGTATAGGAAAAAAAATCATAAAGTAACTAATATTTGTGCAGTGGTTAGCATTGTGGTTAGCTATATACAGTACTGTAGCTTTGCACCTCCAGGGTTAAGAGTTGGCATGCTATCCGGGGTTTACTCCTCTTCATTCCTCCAAGTTCCCTGGGCTAGGCTCCAGGCTACTGTTACCCTGTAAAGGATAAGTGGTATAGAGAATGAGCGAGAGATAAAGTTAAATGTTACTCTCTCTAAAACGACTGAGAAATGTACCAAAATTTAAGTATTCTCTATATTTATTGTACAGAGGCAACAGTAACAGTATTGTATGTGTAATGTGCAAGAGAGTGAGGATAAGAACTTAGTGATAAACACAGGTAGTGACATGAGAAACTTCCTCTTTGGGAGTCTCTGGAGAGGACTGGAAATGCTCACTGTGCACAGGATTACAGGCTATAGGTAGGGAGCAGCAGTGTCCAGTGCAGTGTGAATTGCCCAAAGTGGCACACTTGGACATAGTGATGAGGTTTGGCTCAGAAGAACGAGTAGTCTCGGAGAGTGATTAGTTCATTTTCTACTAAGTGCGCATGCACAAATCATTGTAAAACCTCCGTAGGTTATGTACAGGAAACATTATTGAGCGGTTCTCCTCAATGAGTCTTCCAAGTCTGAGTCATTCGTTCTTTTGACACGTGTTCTTTTTGTCAAGTGCAATAGATTCAAAAGAATGAACCTTGGACTAGATGATATTATGGTGAGCTGCTCATTCTGTTTATAATATGCCCTTAGCTGGATTGAAATATTTTCATTACTGGAACTATAGCCAAAATTTGTGTATTAAGACGTGTTCGGGTCTGTTTATTGAAAATGTAACATTTTATTTTATTTCTGGTCAAAAGAACGAAATGAACTAAATGACTGAAAAAAGAATAGTTCATTTTGATGAACAAGTTCATTCAGTCACTAAAATGATTCAAACTTCCCATAACTAGATGTTACTGTGACACAGAAGCCCAAAACATGTATTGGCCAGAAGGGGGCGTGCCCAAATGAAGCCTCACTTCGAGGTGTGTGTCAGTTCCCTGAGAGTCACATGACCAATGACAAACGAACCCTCACGCTTGCCGGAATCATGTGACTGCCTCGTACGGCGCTTAAGTAAAGGCTTGTGCACTTTTCAGTTAATTTTCAAAGTTTCAGAGATGTTTGCAACGTTATGATCTAGTTGCTACACAAAATTTGTCCACTAGATGGCAGTACAATAAGCCCCTTTATGAATGAACCTTTTGGTGAAACTATTTGTTGGGAAGCCTCGACACCTATATGAACCTTCATCTGTCCATCACTAGACAGGATCCAAAATCCAAGAAGCAGTCCAAGGTATAGATAAAAAGTAAATAAATTCATACTGTCTAGCTCAATAAATAGACATGAAGGGTTCATGACGGGCGGAAAACAAACAGATAAGTGAAAAGTTCAAACACAATATTTAGGAGACAATCTGCCAAACTGTGTAAGAACTAAACTTACAACATTTAAGTAGAGAGGGAGAGAACAGATTTAATTGAACACAGGTGTAGCCACTGGCTCTATATTTAAGAATATTCACAACACTCTGTCCATTTTCCTTTGAGTTATCATACAATATTTAATCCCATCATGGTAGATATATTGCAAGTCTGGCAGCTAAAAGGGGATAATTATTGTGCAGACTCTGCTCTGAGTTTTTATTCTTAAACAGCTTATAGATATCGCTGTGGTTTTGTTTTCACATTCACATTACATTAGGAACTGAAATTAAAATGCTGGCCGCATAGCTTATTTATCTGAATTTTAAAAACCTCCCAGCAGCTAAAAGAACTTACTAAATACAATGGAACCTTGGATTACGAGCATAATTCGTTCCGGAAGCAGGCTCGTATTACAAAACACTCGTAAACCAAATCTAATTTTCCCATAAGAAATAATGAAAACTCAAATTATTCATTCCACAGCCCAGAAAAAAAATTTACATAAAAATAATTGATATAATAAAGTAAACATAAAATAAATTAACCTGCACTTTACTTTAAAAATAAATAAATCCCGACAGATAAGTGTTTCCGTTTGTGTGCGCAGGTGCCTGTATAAGTGTGTGTGGAATTAGCCCCCTCCCTCGCCTGGACTTACACAGTAAAACTCCTCCTCCATCCCCCCACCTCTCTTTTTAAGTTTCACAACAAACACACACACAATGGAAGCACTGTTTTAACAGGAAAAAAAAGAAATCTGTCTCATGACACTCGTGTGAGCACATACTAACGAAATCACTGCTGTAAAGTTAAAAAAAAAAATTAACCAGCACCTTACTTTGGAAAAGAATCGCGACAGAGCTGAGTTTTCTGTGAAGAAAGAATGTCTGCGTGTGTGAAGCCGAGAGAGTGTGTGTCTGTCCGTTTCAAATTACGCGCGTGCACACATATGAGACGTTGATTATACCAGTAAGAGACGAGCACTAAGACCCAGGGGAGACGATTACCCACAATTCCGCAAAGCAAGAGAGAGAAAAATCATTGGCTCAGTTGTGATCACTTGCCGCTCGGTGTCAAAATAAGAGTCGCATGCGTGATACATGATACTCGTCACTCGTAAACTAATACTTGCTCGGTTTCCAATTAAGAATTTATTAAAAATATCCTAAACCACGTTACTCACAATCCGAGGTTCCACTGTATATGTTTTTTAATATCCAGTTACAAGTTAAACATATATGTAGCTGTAGTGCTTTATAATACAGAGGGGTTTTTTTTTGTCAATTTGAAACTCATATTCTAGATTTATTACATTAAAAAGTGATGTATTTTAAACAATTTTCTTTTGGTAATCAGCACAAATTCAGTGTATTTTTTTCACATTCTTCTGATTTCTGATTTTTGTCTAACACTAACACACTAACAATTGATAACATAGATTATCAATTATAAATCAATAAACTGGTGACAGGATCATTGGTATACAGGGGTCATTTATGCCTATGGGGACCAAAGGCCACACCTTCTGGTCCGCTTCAACGGAATGCAGCACAAATTTGTTAAAAGGTCTATGCTGGCCATGACAGAAAGGCACCAGAACACGCAATGCATCACAGCCTGCTGCCTATGAATTATTTTCAATTAAATTAAATTAAATTAAATTTTATTTGTATAGCGCTTTTAAAAATTGTCATTGTTGCAAAGCAGCTTTTACACAACCAAAGAAATTATGGAAGTTTATATGTAATGTAAATGTGTATGAATCAAAATGGTCAAATAGTCCCTGATGAGCAAGCCGAGGGTGGCAAGGAAAAACTCCCTGAGATGGCAGTAGGAAGAAACCTTGAGAGGAACCAGACTCAACAGGGAACCCATCCTTATTTGAGTGATAACGGATAACAGGAATCATATAACGACATCATGTGTGTTATGCAGCTGGAAGTTCAATATGACAGAAGTTATTTAAGTTAAGATAGAGTCCAGTTCAGCACCAGGATGAGTCAGCAGGTGCAGAGGACAGAGGGGCTCTGACGGGGTCTGGATCACTAGGAGCTCAGGAGCAGCTGTAGCTCCAAACCATCATGAAGCAGAATCCAGCTGGAGCTGGTCCTTCTCTGGATGCCTCAGGATCCTCACAGGGTTGGCCTCTGTCTACTGAAGCTGGCAAAATCTCCAGATGTCTCGGGATGGGTAAAAAAATAAAGAGCAGATGGAAAGCAGGTGGAAAGGAATTAGCGTAGTTGCCATTCAGGATAGCTGTACTGGAGCACGAGGTTATGGGATGAATTACTTGTATGCCAGATTAAAGAGATGCATCTTGAGTCGTCTTTTAAACTGTGAAACTGTGCCTGAGTCCCCAACATCAGGAAGGCTATTCCAAAGCTTAGGAGCTAAATATGAAAATGCTCTCAGCAGGCACAGTGTTCAAGGTTGTTGATCCTGTGTCCAAATTCCCCACATCTCAATCCAATTGAGCACCCATGAGATGTGCCGACCAAACAGGTCCAATCCCTAGAGGGCACACCCCGTAACACACAGCACACAAATAATCTGCCCCAATGTCCTGGTGCCGCAGCACACACACAAAGGTCATCTTTGCAATTTAAACACTTTCTGTGTTTCAGCATTTTTTGAGTTTGCTGAGGATTATGAGGAAAAAAAAAAAAAAACTTTAACTATAAACTTAAACCATAAACCTAAAAAACATTTCATGGGAAACTTGATAATAAAATATCTTGTTCTTTTGTTCTCTTACTATACAGTGTGTATTTATTAATTATGAAGGCCATGGTAAGTGATAAACGGGCCAAATTGATGACATAATTATAACATAACGATCACCAAAACTAGTTAATTGACTTCTCCTGCTGCAACACTCTCTGTTCCCCCTAAATTAACAGAGTGAAATAGGTTGAGCTGTTTAAACTATATAAATCATTATAAAATTCATAATAAACATATTAATATTGTTTATAAACATAACCCAGCTTGGTTTTATAGTGGGAATGACTGAAGTGAGACATAACAAGATGTTTATCTCTACCTGCTTGGCTGCTTGTCTTGTGGTTAATGTGGGCCTGATGCATAGACTGTATAAAAAGAAACTGGACAAACCATCCATGACATCGCCTATAGGTTTTCTGAAGAGCAGTTTTGAAACTCACTGTGGGAGCTCTCGTCATCACCACCTTGGCAGGAGCCGACTCCACCTCAACTCCTGTTAAACTGCATATTTTGATTTCTGACTAATTTTTCAGAACAGCTGATGCCTACTGTTGCCCCTTAGTCTGACAGTCATTTACATGTACAATACAGGTCCACCAGCCATACTGGTATTTGAAAAAATATCCAGCTTACCAGTTAGCCTCTGGTGACATCACAACACCGGAGTTAGAACCTATTTGTAGAAGTATCGCAGTTGGTCATGGGTGGGTTTTTTTCTCCCAGTTTATCTAAATGTCTGCTTACATTTGAAATGCTTTTCTGTTAATAAATGCATTACTATGAAAGACTTACATTACCACAGCAAGAAAAACAACAACAACAAAAATATATTTTGCATTTCTTACCTCGTTGGGGCTATACAATAACAATATATATTTTTTTCTTTTTTGACCACACAGGTTTTGTATTATGAACCCCAGCTATATAATCAAGATGGGTTTTAATGGAAAAAAAATGTTTTTCAGATAGTCTGTACATTTCTAAAATTTAAACTGACAATGTTTGCTTTTCATGCTTTTTAATTAAGATTTCACAAAGTAGACAACAGAAGCATTAGATCATCTCTTTTGTGTATATATGTTTTTAGTGGAGTGCTACAAGATAGATTCTATTCAGACAAAACCTTAAAAACAATGTCACATCACAATCATGTATTGATTTTATTGGCAATGATACATGCTTAGAAACATTACATCGTGTACTAATTACCCAGCAGTGTTGGCAGTGGTGCTATAATACAATAGGCAAAAACTAAAATAAATGTTTATAAGCTACACGGACATTTGTTTTAATCAGCTCGCAGTTTATATAACTTAACGTCCCAGTGCTATGTAGAGTGTAAAGGACACTGCAGTTCATTTTATTTTTTGCAGTGGTGATATCGGTGATCCTGAATTTTTCAAAAGGTGGAATTAGCACTTCTTCTTCTTCTTCTTCTTCTTCAGAGAACTCAGACATATTGGCTATGTTTGCTCCAAAGCACGTCTTAATCTTAAAACAGAAGTTACTGCCAAAAGTTGTTATATCATCTTTGAGTGAAGTCGATGCAAATCTGCCAAACCGCATTTCCCGGCCAAAAACGTTGATATCAAACCTAACAGTAGTTTTGCGGAAAACATCAGTACAGTTCTTCACTTTATACTTTTGCATGGCATGTGTGAGCAAGAAAAGAAAAACACTTGTTCCGGTATAATTATCTCTGCCTAAACTCGCATTATTATTGAGATACGTGTAAAGGTCTCTTAAAGCTGTGTAGATCTTTATTGTTCTTGTAAAATTATCAGCAATGTTTGAGAAATGCAACCAAAGTTCTTTAAATAATGGATTAGATTCTAACTCTTGTGGAAAAATGCTTTTTTTCAATCCTGTTGTACGTTTGGTTGTAGCAGCCTATAAACTGGTCATCAACAGAATTATTTGCCATGTCAAGTTTTTAAGCTTTGAAGGTTTTGGTGTCCAGAATACGTTCTGTTAAAAAAAAAAAAAAAAAAAAAAAAAAAAAGTTTTACAATACTTCTAATAATAAATGTGATCGATGCAAACAAAAATAAATAAATAATAAAAACCCACCCCTGCGTAAGAATCAGCTGAAATGATGATGATTGCCATGGCAACTTTGCTGAAAAAGGTGGAAAACTTCACAACTTGCTTCATTGTTGATCTGAAATAAAATCATACATGTACAGTACAAAACAAAAATGGACACTCTGTTTTAGGCAAATCCTACATACAGTGTCTCCACCACAGGCAACTGTATAAGTAGTGATTAAGTCTGTAGTTACATCTGAGCCGTGAAAAGCAATGGTCAAAAATATTTTGGTGTCAACATCTTAAAATGCACATGCAACTCAATTATGAACCCAGCTTGATGAGAAATAATACAATAACATAATATTAACATGAGGAATATTGAAACCTTAATAAACAAACATCCAAAACATTTTTAATAATGCATAATTTTTATATCATACATTAATTTAAATACTTGAAGATTCATCAATATTACAAAATCTCATCAAACTGACAGTGATAACAAACATAACATTTCCATCATGACCATAATAATCACAGCTCTGGTGGTCTAAACTCTTAAACAGTACAAGAAAGACACTTGTTTCTACAGTATAATGGCACCTTATAAGCTATTGTACATAACATCGAGGTACAGTACTCAAAGAATGTCTAAAGATAAAACGGTAAGATTGCTTGCGTGTTTCTCTGTCTAACTTAAACTGTACTCATAAAAAAAAAAATTCAACTCAGCCCTTTTTATACAGAACTACTTCCCTTTTCTTTCAACATAACTGCAGCTGTTTCCTCCCCAAAGCTCAGGGGCAGTGGGAAAAAGTCCACATTTACTTCAATGTGTAGATGCAGTTACAGGTTAAAAATTAAAGATTAAACACAAGAATCACCAAAAACTGTGAATTTTGAAAACTGCACAAAGGTGGTCTATATGAATCCAGACTGCCATATTCTAAAACTATGAATTATTTTATTATCTGTTGTATAGATTTTTATTTCTAGGGAAAAAAAATCCTCCCAAATAAAATTTTTTCTCCTAGTTCAAACTTCAGGAACTAGTTGCTGTTGGATGTGAAACCAAGAGTGATGTCACCATGTCCAGGCCCTTGGCTTTTTGTGAACCTTTTACCTATTAGAACCCAGTGGGCAACACAGTGGCATAGAAATTAGTGTGGCAAGAACTGTAGCCTCACACCTCCAGCCAGGGTCGAGGATTCCACTCCTACCTTGGGTCTGGATGCATGAAGTTTGTTCTCCCCATGCTTGATGGGTTTCCTCTGGGTTTCCTCTCACAGTCCAAAGACATGCAGACTAGGCTAATTGCTATTTACAATTTGCCCATAGTGAGTGTGTGTGTGCTTGTGCCCTGTAATAGATTGGCACCTCATCCAGAGGCCACCCTACCTCATGCCCCTGGTCCAGTGTGAGGTAGTGACAGTGTTGTCACAATCTCTTGTACACTATATTTCAGTAGAATCACAATAGAAAACTCATAGACTTGCAGTACAAAGTCAACATCTTTTCTTGAGATGCTTTGCTAGGCCTTTACTGTAGTTACAGTTTTGTTTTAAGTAAGTAAAAAGCATGATCATTTGTGATGAAGTCAGTATTCTTAAATCTTAAAGCTATTTAAGAATACTGGGATGCAGTCATGGCACATTTTGGGTCGTTATCCATCGATACAGTAAAGTGTTGTCCTTTTGTAGGACTTCACTGAAACTATGCAGAAAGTTTACAGCTCTATTCACTTAAGAATTTATCGTGATACTGAGGGATTTATTTCTACTTTTCCTTAATCTTTTATATGAATATGGTACAATCATTAAGAATGGATTTATGCCAGCGTGATCTTTATAAGTGTCCTTGTTTACTTAGTAAGTGCTCCTGTTTACTTAGTTCTCACATGATGTTTTTAACCTTGATTGTATTTTTCTACCATTGTTTTTCCATTTCTTGGCTTTGGGTCGATGTTTACATCTTAGTATAAAATGGGTGTTTTGCCATTTATGTTTGGATTTCATTGCCCAGGCTGACTGATTGACGCTTGCAAGCAAAATAAACTATCTTCTCCAGCTGAACCCTGGCTCTGAGTCTCCTGATTCCCTGGTCATCTAATGCTCTGGTCATTTCCAGAAGATTTTATTTTATTTTTATTTACAACAATACTTATATCAGTGTTCACATTGTGAATAAACACCAGTTACACACAGAAACTCTGCCTGTCTCTTACTTGTATGATCAACATATCTCTTTCTTTTAGTCTCTTATGCGTGTGGGCGCGTAATTTGACACCGACACACACACATACACCCTGACACACGCACAGACGCTCTTTCGCCTTTTCACCCCCTCCCCGGCTTCACAAACTCACATAAACTCTGTTCTGTCGCGATTCTTTTCAAAGGTAAGGTGCTGGTTCATTTGTTTTTTTTTTTTTGTTTTTTTTACTTTACAGCAGTGATTCCCTTAGTATACTCACGCCAGGTCAGAGAGATTTCTTTTTTCCCTGTTAAAACGGGGTTTCCGCTGTGTGTGTGTGTGTGTGTTGTCAAACTTAAAAAGTGATTCCGTTATCCGTTATCATATGCGCTCATGCCAGTGTCAGAGAGATTTCTTTTGTTTCCTGTTACAATGGTGTTTCCATTGTGAGTGTGTGTGTGTGTGTGTGTGTGTGTGTTGTGAACCTTAAAAAGCGAGGTGGGCAGAGTGTTACTGTGTAAAACGAGGCAAGGGAAGGGGGCAATTCCACACACACAAACACAAGGTACCTGCGTGCACCAAAGGAAATACTTATCTGTCGGGATTTATTTGTACTTTTTTTTTTAAAGGTAAAGTGCAGATTAATTTGTTTTATTTTCATTTTATAGATTGTATGAATTATTTTTATGTATTTATTTTTTGGGGCTGTGGAACGAATAATTTGAGTTTTCATTATTTCTTATGGGAAATGATCATTTGTTTTACAAGTGTTTTGGAACACAAGCCCACTTCCGGAACGAATTATGCTCGTAATCCAAGGTTCCACTGTAAATGTTTCTGAGTAGAAAATCAGGTTAATATGATTTTAGAAGCAAACTTAAAAGAAGCCAGAACAAGTAAGTGTCAAGGGTCTAGCTGGGGGTGCTGGCTAGACCCGGCTGATGGGGTTGCCGTGGGCATGGAGGTAGGCATGAAGGCAGAGGGGTGTTGCAAACAGAAAAAGTCTGTTTTTGAGTTCTGTTAAATAAAGACACAAACAAACAAAGGAACCAAAACAACAAACTCAAACTAAAACTAGGGCTCAGGAAAAACAGGGACGGCGCGCCAACACAGGGAGAAGAGCTGACATGGGAGCCAGGAACCGACAGGGAACGGCGCGCCAACACAGGGACGAGAGCTGACATGGGAGCCAGGAGCTGACACAGGGGACCGACAAAGAGAACTGGGGATGAGGAAACATGGAGCTGAGCTAACTAAGACACATAGGGGAACTAGAGACAGGAGAGACTAGAGACAGGAGAGACTAGAGACAGGAGAGACTAGAGACAGGAGAGACTAGAGACAGGACTGGAGATGGAACAGGCTGGGTTAGTGGTTAGTTGGGTTAGTAGCTACATGGAATGCTGGGGACACTGGATGCTGACCTAACCAGGTTAGTATCTAAAGGGGTTAGTGGCTAACTGGGTTAGTACTGACCTAATGATGGGGAAGTGAACACAAAGGCAAAGCACACATGAGGCTACTCCAAACTAGCGGCTAACCTACTAGCGACCAGAACCACTAGCAGTCAATTCCCCTAGAGGCTAGCCTACAGGAGGCTAACCCTACTAAGGGCTAACCCTACTAGCAATTAAGGCCTACTAGCGGCTAACCCTGCTAGCGGCTAGGCCTGCATGTGGCTACACAAAACTAAACAAGAATTAAACCAGAAGACAGAACAGTACTTACACAGGACACAGGAGGAGACAGCCTAGCTAAACACGAAACAGGGCAGCTCCATGAATCCATCAACACAAGGAACATAAGGAGAACAAACAGTAGAGCCCTAGACAAACAAAGGCTACAAAACAAACCAAAGTATAAACTTAAAGAAACAAGAACCTAACAAAAGGAATGCCCACATGACGGTAGTTACAAATACAAACATAAACCAAACAGGCAAATAGACAAACATACTGACAAACAATGCTCGACCCAGTTTCCCAGAACAGACTGCTATTTATAGAAGCTTTAATGAGGCACCTCAGCCCAGGTGAGCACTCATCACCTGACTGAGGTGCCTTCTGGGAAACTGAGTCAACCAACATGAACTACACAAGACCGACAGACATAAACAGTGACCTCTAGTGGAGGTTCCTAACAGTAAGGTTGTTTGGACAGGTTGCCAGGAAAAAGCCTCTTCTGTCTAAAAAGAACACAGATGCATAACTGAGGTTCACAAAACTGCATAATTTGGCCATAATGTGCAGCACCATGTTTTGTAAAATCCAAACAGCATTTGAGCAGAAACCATCTCATACCCACTGTTTAGCATGCTGGTGGAGGGGTAATTAGCTTGAGCATGTTTTTTGTTTAACTGGACCCTGTAGTCTACTCCCTGCACCCGGCGTGCACAAGCATACTGTATACACACACACACATAGAAACATTGCTCTGTCTGGATTTTTTTTTTCACAAAATTTAGACATTATGAATTTTGCTAAAGACCTGATTAACTTTGATGTCCTTTAAACACTACACAGAGAGAGAAAACAGGAATTGTGGTAGACAGATTAATGTTTTCTATGGTCATCACATGACTTTGGTAAGGCCTCAGCTTCCTCTCAGATATCTATGCATTGCACACTACCCATGGTAGTATTACAATGTTCAGAGAACCAAAGTTGCATAAATGCATTTTTGATTCTTTAATTAATTATATATATATATATATATATATATATATATATATATATATATATATATATATATATATATATATATATATATATATATATATATAAAACATGGGACAAACAACACACAACATGAACTGGGCAAGTCAAGAAATAGAAACTACTGTATGTCAGTGACTAATAACAGGACACAGTGCGTGAACTTTTAAATGTAACTAAACTCCTTATACATGCATGTTCATAGACATCTGAATATTGACTTAATTGTAATTTTACCTATTTATATCACCACAATGGATTTGAAACAAAGCAATAAAGATGAAATTGAAGTGGAGACTTTCAGCTTGAATTCTAGAGATAAGAAAAATACGGAATTTATTTTGGGGTATTTATGCATTTATATATTTATTTTATTAACAAAGTGCCTCACATTTTCATAGGCTCAAATTAAGAAGATAAATGGTCTGAAGGTTTGAATTCACAATTGGTCGCTTCTCATGGAAACTCTCATTACACAGTCAAAGGGTGTGCAGATGCAGTCGAGGGACGCCATCATTAGGCCTATTTCTGGCGTTTCAGCATATCAGAGAGAAACCAGAATTTAGAATTTTTAAAATCACCAAATCAACAATTTGGCAATCTGTAAAATAACGAAAACATAAGAGAGCTCAGCAAGACCAAAAGCAAGACCACAGAAGATGCGGAGGATTGTAGAATCTTTTCTTGATGAGAAAACCTCCTCATAAATGTGGAAAATCCAGTAAGAAAGAGACTTTAGAATAGCATAGTGCAATGCAAGTCATTTAATTAAGCATTCTATGGAGGGCTCAGTACATCTACAGAATTCTGTGTAGTCAAAGAATAGAGTCTTCTCCTGCACCAGAGTTGGTTCTTTAAACTGAATTATACTTTTGAATTATACTGTACTTTTGAAATACCAACAAAATTGGTTAGTGATGTTGTTTGCACCAGACATGTGTTAACCACAGAAGTTATTTCATTAAGTATGATCCAGTTTAAACTGGACAAAACCCTACTTTTAAAGTAACTTCTGTGGTTAACACATCTTTAGTCTTGGGGCACAAACAACATTGCTAAACACACTTTTCTTTGTCTTCATTAAGATATAGGGTGATAACCAGCAGCTCTCAGTTTGTGCAGTCTCTAATCGCACATATATTCTAGCGGTAATGATAAATGTTGTCGTCTGTTTGCTTTTGTGTACAATTGTTTGTGTAAGATAATAATAAAGCAGGATGCAGTTAAACATCATATGTGAAAGTGAAAAGACAAACTGTATCAGCACCATGACAATCACATCTATATAAGTCAGGAACTTTCTGGAGAATCAAAATGATAATTTTCAAAGATGAAGACCACCAGTCACACGCAAGAAGAGAAAGACCAGATTAGACTTTGTTAGGAAACCTCTAAAAATGCCTACCCCCTTTTGTACAAATTAAACTTCCAGCAGATTGATTGAACGAGAGGTATATGGAGATGGAAACGACAGGGTTATGTTCGAAAACATACAACATCTTCTTTCGGAAGGGCATAAAAGGGTGCTGAGAAATTGAGTACTGGTGTTTATTGATTATGTGAAATCTAAAAGAAGTAGCAAGATAAATGCTGGATTGTATAGATCTCTTTATATATTCCTCCTCAGATTAAGTCAGACGGTCCTAAAATTCTGCAAAACATCCCAAGGCAAAGAACTAATGTTCTTAAAATGCTGAGCCAGTTACCTGACCTTAACCCACTTAAGTATGCTTTGCACTTGATGAATGCAAGGAAGAATGGAGAAAATCCTACAGACAGGCAACAAATAAAGATAGCTGCAGTAAAGGACTGGCAATGGGTCAGTATTTGGGGATGCCGTAGGTTACAGACTTCAGGTAGTCATTGTTTGTCCAATGACATTTGAGCCTATAAAACTTGAGAGACTAACATAAAATATGTCTGCAATCACTCATGGTTTGGTAGGGTTCAATGTTTCAGTATGATGCAAAGGTAAGGGTAATGTGAGAACTGACCAAAAGATCTAGGCCTCCTTGAGTTGGTAAACCACAAAAAATGTTGTAGCATTTTCAAGCATTTTTTTTCGAGAGACGTTCTGGAAATAGTTTAAAAGTAATCAAATTTATACACTTTACAATGAGACTCAAACAAGCCCCATAAGCTTAATGCTTAAGAATTAAAGCAGTTCCTCTGTACTGTGGTGTCATTGGTTTGGAACAAAACCAGCTAATGCTATTCAAGAAGCATAAATGGACCACTGGTCACACATCTTAACATCTTAACTCAAACCGCAAACTTTTTGACACTTGTGTGCAACATGGTTCAAACATTTTAAAAAAGATTCTTGCATTGTGCTGCTATTAGGATTTTCCTCCCGCACATTTTCTGTCATGGCCAAAATTGTTGGCACCCCTGAAATTTTTCCATAAAATCAAGTATTACTCACAGAAAAGTACTGCGTTAACACATTTTCTGCTATACACATGTTTATTCCCTTTGTGTGTATTGGAACAAAACAAAAAAGGTTTTGGAAAAAAGCTAATTTGACATAATGTCACACAAAACTCCAAAAATGGGCTGGACAAAATTATTGGCACCCTTTTAAAATTGTGAATAAATAAGATTGTTTCAAGCATGTGATGCTCTTTTAAACTCACCTGGGACAAGTAACAGGTGTGAGCAATATAAAAATCACACCTGAAAGCAGATGAAAAGGAGAGAAGTTCACTTAGTCATTGCATTGTGTGTCTGTGTGTGCCACACTAAGCATGGACAACAGAAAGAGGAAAAGAGAACTGTGTGAGGACTTAAGAACCAAAATTGTGGAAAAATATCAACAATATCAAGGTTACAAGTCCATCTCTAGAGATCTAGATTTGCCTTTGTCCACAGTGCGCAACATTATCAAGACGTTTGCAACCCATGGCACTGTAGCTAATGTTTCTGGGCATGAACGGAAGAGAAAAATTGATGAAAGGTTGCAACGCAGGATAGTCTGGATTGTGGATAAGCAGCCCCAAACAAGTTCCAAAGAAATGCAAGCTGGCCTGCAGGCTCAGGGAACATCAGTGTCAGCACGAACTATCCGTCAACATTTAAATGAATATGGCGCTATGGCAGGAGACCCATGAGGACCCCACTGCTGACACAAAGACATTAAAAAAGCAAGTCTACAGTTTGCCAAAATGTACTTGAGTAAGCCAAAATCCTTCTGGGAAAATGTCTTGTGGACAGATGAGACCAAGATAGAGCTTTTAGGTAAAGCACATCATTTTACTGTTTACCGAAAACTGAATAAGGTCTACAAAGAAAAGAACACAGTACCTACAGTCAAATATGGTGAAGGTTCAAAGATGTTTTGGGGTTGGTTTGCTGCCTCTGGCACTGGGTGCCTTGACTGCGTGCAAGGTTTAATGAAATCTGAGGATTACCAAAGAATTTTGGGTCGCAGTGTCTGAAAGCTGGGTTTGCGTCCAAGATCTGGGTCTTTCAGCAGGACAATGACCCCAAACATACTTCAAAAAGCACCCAGAAATGGATGACAACAAAGCACTGGAGAGTTCTGAAGTGCCCAGCAATGAGTCCAGATCTAAATTCTATTGAACACCTGTGGAGAGATCTTAAAATTGCTGTTGGGAAAGTTGAAGCAGTTTGCAAAGGAAGAGTGGTCCAAAATTCCGGGTGAGAGGTGTAAGAAGCTTGATGGTTATAGGAAGTATATATGTAGGGAGTATTTTTTCCAAAGGGTGTGCAACCAAATATTAAGTTAGGGGTGTCAATAACTTTGTTCAGCCCATTTTTGGAGTTTTGTGTGACATTATGTCAAATTAGCTTTTTTTCCTCCATTTTTTTTTTTGCTTTGTTCTAATACACACAAAGAGAATAAACATGTGTATAGCAAAACACGTGTTAATGCAGTACTTTTCTGTGAGAAATATTTGATTTTCTCGACAGTTTTGGCCATGACTGTATGTGTTATTAACATAAACAAAGACTTTATTGCACATACTGTAGCACATTTCACACCCACAGACGGTCAAGTACGCTTATACTTTTGGGGAGGAAACAACTCCAATTATGGTAAAAGGAAATGAAAGAAGCTGTATATAAAAAGTAATAGTAGTTGAAGCTCTGACATATTTGTTTGACAAGTACGTTTATGCCATATAGGACAATAAACAATCGTACAGTTATAAGCTGTAGGTAAGAAGATCAAAGGAATGCGACTGGTGATTCGCCAGCTTCTCCTTGGACTGGTGACTTTTCCTTGCAGTTTACAAAGTTTTGAAACCATCAGAGCTGTGAGTATTATAATTATGCCAAAATGTGTTTTCTTTTATTACAATCACTTTGGTCAGAAATCTAATCTTCAAGAGCTGCTCATTATACTTAAAGCACAAACTGCATTATTTATAGTATTATAAGAACATCATTTATACTGAAATTATTATTGCATTAGCAAACGTTATTTTGTTCTTTATGAAGCTTTTAATATTCTTTAGGTTAATATTATTATTGTGATATTTACTTAAAAAGGGTCATAACTCAGTCATATGTGTATTATTTTATGTACACTTTGTGAGCCATTAATAACAAAGTGTCACACATTGGTTTTAACAGCTCTCATCTAGCTACGGATGTCAGCACTATTCAGACATCCGCCTGTCGTGGAGACACTGCAGGGGTGGTAGAGCTTGTTTAAAACATGCTATTATGGCACAAGTCTTAAGTCCCACCACACTAACTGGCCATTTGTTTTACCCATTATATTTCACCCTAAAATGCAACAGCTGATTTTACAATTTTGTTTGTAATCAATGCTGAAGGTACACAATTTTAAACCCTACCGTATGGTCTAGCTGATCACATAAATATACTGTTTATACAGTTTATCTACTATAAAATAAATGTACTGTATAAAGTGCTATTTTATCAGTGGGCAGGAGAATAACATAGGTGATGCCCATACTGCTAAACTAAGACTGCTATTTTGACATGCTGAAAAGATCCTGCTATCATATCATAGTCCTTATCTGCATAGTCTGTGTTTAAATTTCCTAAAAAAAAAATTTTTCCAGTCTTTTACTTTTATTATATGATTAGATCAAACTCATTTTAGTCAAATATTTATCTGATCTTCTATGTTTGCTACTGTAGTAAAGCACGTCCATTACCAGTTCTGTGGTCCAGATCAGTGTCATCTCTTTTACTATATCCAGTTAAAGCTTGGGTTGAATCATTAAAATTTATATTACTGTATTAAAAGTAATTAAAAATTAATTTCCCCAAAACGGGTGACAAAGTATATTTACATAAAAAAATAATTCTTGAATGCAATAGATTAAATGAACTTTTACTGTATGTTGCAATGTCAGTAAATCTAGTTTTACTCCTAGATTAAAGCAAGGTGTAATAATATCAAATTCACTCAATTTCTTACTCAATGTTACAATAGTTCCCACAAAAAAGATATTGATTTTTAAAACCTTTCTTATTAACATCTCAGATCTTAATAAAAAGCAAACACTAAGCCACCTCGGAGGTTATTTCCAACCTCCATTCTAAATATGCAAATGGATACAAAACATGCGTGCTTTTAATTTCAGATTTTCAGACAATGAAGGAAGCTGTGAAGTTGTCCACCATTGTCAGGAATGCTGGAATTACAGTAATCATCATTTCAGTTGTTTGTTATGCAAAGGTGAGTTTCCATTTCAATTCATGCTTTTATTAAACATGTTCTTATCAATAGTTTTGTAAATGTTTTTGCCCATTTTTTATAGAACCCATACTGGACATCAGATCCTGTCCATAAACTGGACATGGCACAAAATTCTGTTGATGACCAATTTATAGGCTGCGAAGAGAACACATCCAAACGGATTAGAAACAATTATCTGCAAAAAGAGTTAAAAATTATTGAACGGTTTGGAAAACTGTGGGATAAGTACGAAAATATTGCTGATGAGTATGTAAGAATAATAAAGGTCTACACTGATCCAATGAAACTTTATGAAGAGTTCAATATTGCTTTGAGGTCAGGCAAAAAGAATTATAAGAGTAGCTTTAACTATAAATCCGTTCACTTCTTTCTCACACGCGCAGTACAAAAGTATAAAGTGACAGAGTGTGTTGATGTTATCCGAAGAACCAAAGTAAGTTTTGATGCAAATATTCTTAACCATGAAATGCGATTTGGACACTTTGCATCAAGTTCACTTGATCTAGACAGTAATCTGAACAAAAAATTTGGCAGTAAATCGTGTTTTATGATTAAGACCTGCTATGGTGCAAGCATAGCCAATATGTCTGTTATCCCTGAGGAAAAAGAGGTGTTAATCCCACCTTTTGAAAAATTCAAGATCACAAAAATTGATTATAACCAGACAAAATGCAGTGTCCTTTTCACTCTACAGAGCACAGGGACATGTAGTAATATGGACTGTGAACTGACAGAAAGAAATATAAATGTACATTATGGAAAGTCATTGTGTTGATTATTACAGCATTACTGCTAAAATGGATGGATAATTTAATCCATAATGTAATGATTTCTAAGCATGTGTTATTGTTACTGAGATAAATTTTATTACAGTGGAACCTCGGCATACGCCTTGCATATTTTCACCTTAAGAACTTAAATTTTGCAAATGATTTGCCTCGTTATGTGAAGCATTTTCGTCATACTTCCTGTAGCCGATCCAAACTTGTTTGAGTCAGTGGAAAGCCAAGTGAAGTGAGTTTTTTTGTTGTTGCAAGATTTAGTAAAGCACAGTAGCAAGAAGAAAACAGAGCCATTTTCAGTTTGGTTTTTAAAGCAGCCTGTGCCAAGAGCAATCATAAATTATGGTTAAGTAAGGTTTAATGTCTATTTATTTAAAATTGTACTTCATATACATATCTTTTCTAAATGTTTAGATTGTTTTTATATGCAAAAATATGATGTTGGAAATTGGTAATATTGGTACCATTTTTGGGTGGCTGGAACGGATTATCTGCATTTACATTATTTCCTCTGGGAAAATGCGTTTCACAATGCGAAATATCGCCTTAAGAATTCACCTCCGGAATGGATTCGATTTGTATGCAGAGGTAATGCTGTATTCTGTTACATTATTGTTCCTTTAACAATTTTTTGGATTTTCTCTGAATGGAAACTAGCAGCTGAAAAAGTTTAATCTTCTTGTTCTAAAAAGTGATGAGCTAATGCTTCTATGTTCTTCACAAAGCAAAATCATTATTTAAAAAGCATGAGCATGAAAAGACGTTGTTGTTTTTTGTTCCAGCTTAAATTGTATGCAAATGCACACAGTGTTTAAAATTCACCTTTTCACATTTAAATAAATGTAATGTAAGAATTTAATGCATAATTTTTTTGTGAAGTGAGGGCATCTGGTGTTGCCCAGAGAACAACAGCAGGGCACACAACACATTTAACTCCTCATAATAATATATACTCAACGATCGGATGGGTGGCTCATTATTGTTTGTTCTTTAAAATCTCAAACATATTTTAGACAGACGTGTCTAATGTTTGCTGATCTGATTAATATTTGACTGTCTTTGTTTATATAATATATATTCAACATATTCAACATAGTCATGTAAAACTCATTAGTTTTACAACTGAAATCCAACTTGCTTTGACATTTCTGGTAATTTTGCATGTCAAGTGTGCATGGTGCTATTTAAACAAACTCACTATGTTTAATGTGTAGTTTTTAGTATTATGAGGAAAAAACAGGTACGGCGCACAGTTTAGTAACAAATTACACAGTCAGGGAACAGGAACAGAAGTAAAACAAAAGGAGCGCACCTCAGTCAAAAAAGATGTCACATGTTTGCATGTGTGTGAAATGATTTTGATACTTGCTTGTGATTAAATTGTTGTTGTTTTTTTTTTCTTTCACATTTCTTCTCTTTCTGCCTTAATAAAGGAGTGACAACAGTTTAAACCTTAAGTCTAAAGTCCTTAAAATTGCACTATGGGGGTCAGTGTGTGACATCATGCATGGAGATGCCACAATGTACTGGGAGACAGTTTTGCCAATTTAGGGAGAAAGATAAATCAGCAACTGACTGATATTGTAAATCTGCCAGTGCACGCTCCTTGAAAGAGATAGAAAGAACAGCTGGAGCTTGATAAAAATTGGTAATATCCACCGACTAAAGTTTCCTACCTTCCTTAGGATTAAGCTTCCTATACCTTAATCCGGTCTCTCATCAAGTGCAAGTGCTCTATATAATAATTACACACCAACACACAGGTTAAGCCCCTCCTTTTTTTTTTTTTTGACAAGCCTTCTATCTTGCTTCCACTTCAAAGAAAGTATTTTGTACACTACCTCACCCCCAAAAAGTTACAGTTTCAAAAGATTTACATTATTGGCCTACTGTACATCAAGCAGAGAACAACTATGGAGATTAAGTGAAAGTAAGATCATTTCCACATGCACTTGTTAGTGGGACTCATCAGACTTCAATTTGCTAGGGAGCACAAAGATTGGACTTTGGAGCAATGGAAAATGTCACTATGGTCTGATAAGTACAGAGTGACCCTACTCCAGGGAGATGGGCGCATCAGGGTAAGAAGAGAATCTATGTACTCCTCTGATTCAACCTGCATTTACTAAATTCTCTTAAATGTTACAGTGTCCAAGCGGCACGGTGGTGTAGTGTTTAGCACTGTTGCCTTGCACGTCCAGGGTCCGGGTTCGATTTTTAGCCAGGTTCAATTCCCGTTTCTATGTGCATGGAGTTTGCATGTTCTCCCCGTGCTTGGTGGGATTTCTTTGGATACCCCAGTTTCCTGCAACAGTCCAAAGACATGTAGGGTAGGTTAATTATCATTCCAAAAATGAAAATATGTATGTATGTATGTGTCTGTGCCCTGCGATGGATTGGCACTCTCTCCAGGGTGTGTACCCCGCCTTGTGCCTAAGTCTCCTGGGATAGACTCCAGGCCCTCGTGACCCTGAATACAGGATTAAGCGGTACAGTATAAATGATGGGTGAGTGAATGAGTTACAGTGTCCTCTGCTGGCCACAATGATTACTTATTAAATAAAAAAAAAATTAAAAAATTGTCCTTGCCTCTAACAGAGCTGACTGTATAATTTTAGCATTTTAATAGACTGATACAAGTTACAATATACAATATAACACAAATGGGATATATAATATTAGCATAATGCACAGAGGAGTTTGGCTCCAGTCAAATGAAGTTTCACACAGGATGTTTAATGAAAACACCAGAATTCTTTACCAATGCATAAAAAATGCAAAAGATAATAGCAAATGCCATTATTAGTCGGATTTACATGAGTATAAAATAATATGCTATTAAACAGAATATTAAACAAATACCAGAAAAACATTTCACATTTGTGTGTGTGTGTGTGTGTGTGTGTGTGTGTGTGTGTGTGTGTGTGTGTGTGTGTGTGTGTGTGTGTGTGTGATAAGATGACCAGGAGAAGAATGCAATACAGGCATGATTAAGCAGAAATGGTGTGAGAAGCAACTGAACTTCGGATAAATAGATATGAATAAGCATGAACAGTTCAAACCTTCAATGATAAAGCGAGATAAGTAGAGCAAAAGCGAATTAAAAACACAGACAATAAACAGAGGCCAGTATGGAATACAAGTGCACAAATTTCTCTTCAATTATTTGTATATATTATTTTAAAATATATGGTTCCGCTAGGATGATAGCAGAAGGAGGACCATCTGGACTCCAGTAAGCATTCCTTTAACCAGGCTTGGGACAAACTCATTCACAAACTACAGATAATTGCCAAGTATCCATAGAACTAAAGCTGCGGCAAGGTGACTTAGCGGTTAGCACTGTCGCCTTGCACCTCCCGGGTTGCGGGTTCGGTTCACGCTTCAGGTCTGTGTGCATGGAGTTGGCATGTTCTCCCCGTACTTGACGGGTTTCTTCAGAGTGCTCTGGTTTCCTCTCACAGTCCAAAGACATGCAGATTAAGCTAACCGCCGTTCCAAAATTACCTACAGTGTGTGAATGAGTGTGCGCTTATGTGCATGTGTGTGTGCGCCCTGTGATGGATCGGCACCCCATCCAGGCCTACCCTATCCGAACACAATAAAAGTGAGAATGCGAATTAACCTAATCAGTATGTCTTTGGACTGCAGGAGGAAACCGGGATACCCGGAGGAAACCCACCAAGCACGCCAAGAAGCACACACACAGACCCAAGGATTTTAGCCTGTGTTAATTATTTATAGAGCTTCATTCGATACTTATTGTGTTGTTCTTTCTCACTAAATCATACAGTCCTTAGACAAAATAAAAGTTATTGCAACGACCACACTGGAACAATTTGTACAAGATAATGCGACAAATGTTGCCATTAAGACTATTATTATTATTATTATTATTATTATTATTATTATTATTATTGTTTTAAAAATGAAATCCTTTATATTTCATACCTCAGATAGTAACGTTAACAAGGTGTTAACTGTATCTAAAATCAGACCTCAAAACCTGGGCTTGTACTTTGGGGAGAACACAACTCCAATTATGGTGATGGAAAGGGGAAGTGGTTGTGTATAAATACTGCTGAATTAAAGATCTTGTTTTGAGCACATCTTTTATATGATGAGTACAGCTCAAGCCATGTTGGGAAATTATCTAAGCTTGAAACCTGTGTCTTTTTCATATTTCATAAAATCCCTGAAACCATCAGAACTGTAAGTATTGATCAGATCTAATGATGTTCTTCATTATATTTACTGAACATTCCGCTTAATGCATAGTACCTGGATAATTTGTGGTGTTTACACTCTGCTGCTGGAATTATTCTGGCTAGAAAATATATATTGTCAAAAAATATTTCTTTGGAAGTTGCTTCATGATCCATAAAATAGATCAAATCAAATTAAAAAGAGGAAAGATATCGAAATAAATCAAGCGCTGTTTTATGACTAGGGAGGAGATTAATGTGTGTTTATGGAAGACCTAACACAAAACTACTTCAAATCTTTTCCTTCCAGTTTATATACTGTAGTTACATTAGTCAGAAGTGTATTTATTAATTGGATCTTAATTGGATTTATACTGCAAAAAAATGACGTATAGTCAATTAATTAATTTCATTATTTTATTAAATGCCATATGATGCACGATTAATATGCATATTAATATTTATTCATGTTTTGAATTTTGCACTTGAAGTTTACTAACAAGGTTTGTACTGTAAATTTGTTCTGTTATTAAAGATGAGTCTTTTTTTCTAACAAAAATGTTTTTGTTTTTAATTCTAACCCATGTGACTGATGTGAGTCAACTGCACACCTGGTTGTATTTTTATGAGGAGATGCACACAGTGGGGAAAGTAAAACACCATATATATTGACATGGGCAAGATGATTAGAGGTTCTGAATGCCAGTTTCAATTAATTTCATATTAATTGCTCAACCCTAGACTGCATTAAGAATAAATGCTCATTTCAATCTTCAATCAATGCTCATTTGATTTTTTTTCTTTTAAGACCTGTTAAGCTTTCTTTCTTTATTTTACTGTAGAACCTAAAACAGGTAAAGTACAAGAAAGCCACAGCTCCTACACAAATTGAAATTCATTTTGATCTGATGTATATCTGGTACATGCTGGTAATGCATTACTAATACTCTTACTGTGTACCAGGCCAGTACCATCTCTACTGCTATATAAAATTTAAACTTAAGCTGCATATTTTGAGTAAACCTGCAATGCAATTGTATTTATGCATACTGTATGTATACAGTGGAACCTTGGATTACGAGCATAATTCGTTCCGGAAGTGGGCTCGTATTCTTAAACCAAATCATCATTTCCCATAAGAAATAATGAAAACTCAAATTATTCGTTCCACAGCCCCCAAAAATAAATACATAAAAATAATTAATTCAATCTATAAAATGAAAATAAAACAAATTAATCTGCACTTTACCTTTAAAAAAAAGTACAAATAAATCCTGACAGATGAGTGTTTCCATTGGTGCGCGCACGCGCCATGTGTGTGTGTGTGTGTGTGTGTGGAATTAGCCCCTTCCCTCGCCTCGTTTTACACAGTAACCATCCTCCTCCCTCTCCCCACCTTGCTTTTTCACAACAGTTTCACAACAAACACACGCACGCGCACACACACACACACACACACACACACACACACACACACACACACACACACACACACACACACACACACAACGGAAACACCGTTTTAACAGGAAAAAAAGAAAATCATTCTGAGACTGACATGAGCGTATATTAACACACACACTTTTCAAGTTTTACAACAAGCGCATAAACACAGCGGAAACACCGGTTTAACGGAAAAAAAGCGAGACTGGCACGAGCGCATACTAAAGGAATCACTTAAGTTTCACAACAAACGGACACACACACAAACACGGAAACACCTTTTTAACAGGGGAAAAAAATTAAATCTCTCTGACCAGGCGTGAGCGCATACTAAGGGAATCACTGCTGTAAAGTAAAAAAAAAAAAAAAAACAAATGAACCAGCACCTTACCTTTGAAAAATATCGCGACAGAGCAGTGTTTCTGTGTCTTTGTGAAGTCGGGAGGGGTGA
The DNA here is from genome assembly GCA_030347435.1 of Clarias fuscus. NCBI lineage: Eukaryota > Metazoa > Chordata > Actinopteri > Siluriformes > Clariidae > Clarias > Clarias fuscus. The sequence continues at coordinate 4,399,620 of CM059220.1, read as the reverse complement.
AAAGGAGAGAGAGAGTCTGTGCGTGTGTGTGTTTCAGTGTCAAATTGTCGAGTTTCTGTGTTTGCGAAGCCGTGGGGGGAGGGTGGGAGGGGGAGGGGAGGGAAGGTGAGAGAGTGACGCTCGGTGTCAAAATAAGAGTCGCATGTGTGAAGCATGATACTCGGCGCTCGTAAACTAATACTTGCTCGGTTTCCGAATAAAAATTTATTTAAAATCTCGTAAACCACGTTACTCGCAATCCGAGGTTCCACTGTACTTCAATATGGAGTTGGTTCCCCTTTTGCAGCTATATCAATTTCCAGTCTTCTTCGAAGGCTGTCCTCAATATTTTGGAATGTTTCTGTGGGAATTCATGCCCATTCATTCTGTAGAGCATTCATAAGGTCAGGCACTGATGTTGGATGAATTCGCAATCTTCTTTCTAGTTCATCCCAAAGGCGTTGACATCAGGGCTCTGTGCAGGCCAGTCAACTTGTTCCACACTAAAGTGGGCAAACCATGTCTTTATAGTCCTTGCTTTGTGCACTGGGGCATGGTCATGTTGGAATAGAAAAGGGCCTTCCCCAAACTGTTGCCACCAAGTTGGAAGAATAGAATTGTCTAACATGCCTTGGTATGCTGATGCATTAAGATTGCCCTTCACTGGGGATAAGGGGCCTGACTGAAACAGCTGAATTCAATAATTAACAGGTTTGACCAAATACTTTTATCCATTCTATACTATAACTTGAAAACAGTAATAAATAATACTTGACCTTTAGGTCATTGATTTAGTAGGAACAGGAGATTAATCCATCATTTATCTTCTCCCACTTGGTAATATCTTTCGTAAATGTAATATCCATTTTCACTGCTTTGCTGATGACACCCAGCTCTATCTCTCTTGTCAACCGAATTTCCAACCTCAATCACTGCCTTCATGAAATAAAGTCTTGGTTTAGCTACAATTTCCTTAAGTTGAATACAGATAAAACAGAAATCCTTCTCATTGGCACCAAATCCTTATTATCCAAAGTCAACAGTTTTACCCTTACAATTGACAGTTCATTAGTTTCTCCATCCCATCAAGTCGAGAGTTTGGGTGTCATCCTCGATAGCTCATTATCATTCCAGTCTCACATTAACAATATTACTCGCTCTGCCTATTTCCATCTGCGCGGTATTAATCGTCTTCGTTCCTTTCTTTCTACCCATTCTACTTCTATCCTTGTTCACAGCTTGGTGTTTTCTCGTATTGACTATTGCAATTCTCTTCTCTTTGGTCTTCCCCAGAAATCCCTCCATAAGCTACAACTTGTCCAAAACTCAGCAGCTCGCATCATTTCCAAAACCCTGTTTTGAAGCAACTTCATTGGCTTCCCATAAAACACAGAATCGAATTCAAATAATCAAGGTAATCCACAATCTTGCCCCTCCTCATCTACTCGATCTACTTCAAATTGTCACTTCCTCTTGTTCTCTTAGATCATCCGCTTGCATCCGCCTGGTCGCACCCTCTGCTCGTCTCAGTACTATGGGCAGTAGAGAATTCAGTCGCTCTGCTCCCATTCTGTGGAATTCCCTCCCACCTGACATCCGTAACTTAGATTCTCTCTCTATCTATTCACTAAGGCTTATTCTCCTTGAATTTATTTATTTATTTATTTATTTATTTTTTGTACTGTACATGCTTGTTTTTGTTATGTGTGTTGTTTGGTTGTTTGTATTTCACATTTGTATTGTTGATTGTTTTTGTTTTTTGTACAGTGTCCTTGAGTGTTATGAAAGGCGCTTATAAATAAAATGTATTATTATTATTATTATTATTATTATTATTATTAAGATTTAATTGACTAAGAATTTGCTTAAATGTGACACAGACTAAAGGTATATCTACAGTATGTTGCAATATCTCCAAACTGACTCCAGTATTACTCCAATGTTTAAGAGAAGTGTAAAATTAACACTTCAATAATCTTCTCAATTGTATACAAATAATTTCACAATTTTTTTTTTTACAATAGTTGCCACAAAATGGATAATAAGACTTGTCCTTATCAACACCGCACATACTGTTAATAAGCAACCTTCATATCATCTCAGGGGCTCTATCCCAATATACAATAAATGCACAATTTGTACAAAGGTATACAATCAGAACTTTACATGTATATTTTTCCATTCAGCTTGACAATGAAGAAAGCTGTGAAGGTTTCCATTTTCACCATCATCATTTCATTTGTTTGCTACACAGAGGTGGGTTTCAATTTCGTTATGCACTGAGTAAACATTTTCTCATAATTAGTTTTGTGAAGACATGGTTTTTTTTTTACTCATTTTTACAGAGCACATATGGGACATCAGATACTGTGTTTAAATTGGACATGGCACCAGATTCTGCTGATGATCAATTTATAGGCTGTGAAGACCAAATGTACGACCTGATTACACAAAAGATTTTACCGAACGAGTTAAACTCTGATGAGAATTTCAAGTATCTTTGGGACTATTACAAAGGTGTTAATGATTATTTTAAAAGAGTAATAAAGGTCTACACAACTGAGGCAATTCACTCACAGTTCAATAACGCTGTGAGTTCAGGCAGAAAGAACTATATCAGTAACTTTAACTATAAAGCCATTCATTTCTTGCTCACACGTGCAGTACAAATTTATCAAGTAAAGAAATGTGCTAATGTGTTCCGCCGGACCAAAGTTAACTTTGACACAAACGTTCTTGGCCACGAAATGCGATTTGGCAGATTTGCATCGACTTCGCTTAAAAATGATATGACTGATTTTGGCTCAACCTCCTGTTTTAAGATTAAGACGTGCTTTGGTGCAAAAATAGCCCATATTTCTGTGACACCTGAAGAGGAAGAAGTGCTGATCCCACCTTTTGAAAAATTCAAAATCGCAAAGATTGAAAAAAATAAAAGCGACTGCAATGTCATTTACACTCTGCAGAGCACTGGAAAGGTTAGTAATATGAACTGTGAGCTAAATAAAACATACATACAACATGTAGAAGTAAAGTAAATATGTTTGATGTTATTACAACACCACGCACTAATGATGCTGCGTAATTTAGTACCTGTTTTCTAAGCATGTATTTTCGTCAGTGAAATACATTTTTTTTTTTCATTTCATTATAAATTTGTGAAAAATAATGACATCATTGTAATTATTTAAGTTTTTAAAGAAATAATGAAGCTTATTGTGTGTAATCTTGTTTATCTCGTCTGAATGCTGTCAACAGAGTTCTGCTATTCTGCTGTTTTTTTTTTTTTTCTCTACACACCGATGCTGCTCCTCTGAGAAAATGTTAATATGAAATAGTCATCCTTATTCTGGACATATTACGCCTCATTTGTTTTAATTCCGATTCTACAAATTCGTTACTTTAGGTATAAATGCTTTAATTAAGTTTTGTTCAATGACATAACCAGCCATTTTTTATGCTGTTATTTGTAGCAAACCTGCCGAAGTTTGCGCTGTGTGAAAAAACACATAGTGGGATCCCACACAGTTTGATATTAAATTGCTAGATGTAAAAGTCTTGGATGCTTGCTTATTGCTTAATAAATGGAGGGATAAATGGATGGATGGTTATTAGGTATGATTTTTTTCTGTTTAATTTCAGTTTTAATAAAAATTATAAATGTTTCATGATAAAGTCTAGAGTCTTGTTTTTTTTTTTTTTTTTTTTTTTGCGACGATCTTCTAGGCGCATGGTTGCCAGGCGACAACGCCGTAAGCGCAATCAGTGTGAATGCGCTGCACCTGGCAGCGTATTTATTTAAGGGCCCCGATACTTGCACACTTCTTGCGGTCATTAGGTAGCACCGGTAAAGGTATCAGGGCCAACACACAGACCCAGCTCGGGTCTACATTATAAGCTGGCGTGACTGAGAGTGAGAGAGAGCGGCACGTCATCAATCCTGTGTTCGCTCTCAATACAAAATGAAAGTTAAAAACACACATCAGTCACATATAAATTCTCAGAACGCCCCAGGAGAATCATAAGCCTTATGTTTAGTTTTAAGAGTCGCGTTCAGTCTCGAGGAGTCGGCCGGGTTCTGTTTGTTTTGTGTTCTAACTTCCTTTTTAGTTTTACTAATTAATAATCCCAAGGTTTATCCAAATCCCAGGTCCCAAATTCCTGTTTCAATGACCCCCTCAGAAGCCCTACACAAGGGCTCTTATAAATATTATTCTCTCTAATCCGCACCCCTAACACAACAGATTACGCTATTTTAAACAAAATGTATCTTCGTCTTTATCCTAAAAGAAAGTATTATAGGTGTATGGCTGAATAATTACAACTAGCTTATAGGATATAAATAAAAAGAGTGAAAAAGTCAAATAAATTTTTGCATTTTAAAAAATGCTAGCTCCATTATCTTATCAAAACAATGCGACAATTAATGCCTGCGGTAAACACAGCAAAAGGAGGTCCTACCAAATATTTGTGTGTGACCTGATATTGATGGTAATGAGGGGGAATGTGCATTATACATCACTTTTAAATGAACTTAAATATGTGTATAAGACAAACTTTATAATTTACAAAGTAAATAAGATCACAGCTTTATGAATTGGACTGCCCCTTTGTGATAAATAAATAAAAATATAAAAATTCAAACAAGCATGTCTATGGTGCTGATAAAATGTACTGCTGACCAGATTATTGATTTGAAAAATGAAATAAATATAATGATAAAATTGAAATAATGTATTTACAACAAGAACAAAACACATTTTGGCATATAATTTCAGAAATTATTATTTTCACTGTATAGAATTTCATTAACAAGATAAATGTACACACATATATATATATACAATCAATGAAAAAAAAAATCCTGACTGCACAAAACATCCTTACTTTATCCCTTACTTTATACCACTACTAAATGATTTACTTTAATTATTGAAATGAGTAGTTCACTTTTTAGTTAGTAGAATCAGTTTATATAGGTGGGAAAAAAAAAACTAATTTACAAAGGCAGTAACATTCTAATTACTCTCTCACTCACTCACTCACTCACTCACTCATCTTCTATAACGCTTAATCCTGTATTCAGGGTCACGGGGGACCTGGAGCCTATCCCAGGAGGCTTAAGGCACGAGGCAGGGTACACCCTGGACATGGTGCCAATCCATCACAGGGCACATACACATACACATACACACACTCACACACCCATTCACACACTACGGGCAATTTGGGAACGCCAATTAGCCTAACCTGCATATCTTTGGACTGTGAGGGTAAACTAGAGCACCCGAAGGAAACCCACCAAACATGGGGAGAACAGGCAAACACCATGCACACAGAGACTGGAATTGAACCCAGACCCTGGAGGTGCAAGGCGACAGTGCAACATCACCATACCGCCTCATTCTAATTCCTAATTAGACTAAAAAAATAATTTTAGGCGTTACAGCGTCATCTGCTGGCTACACTACTTTACTACACAGTACATATGTCCGTGTATAAGCACATTATATAGGTACAGAGGAGTTTTAATCCAGAAAGGTAGCTATAATAGCTATACTAAATTATACAAAAAAAAAGACAAAATATTGTTTTATATGCTTTATATAAGACAGCTTACCTATAGTATGCTTACACATACTTACTATACAGTATGCCTACATTTTTTTTAAAACAAAATGCCACAACCTAACTTATGTGAACACTCATCGTCATCACCGCCTAAATCTGTATTCAGGGTCGCGGGGAGCCTGGAGCCTATCCCAGGAGACTTAGGGCACGAGACAGGATACATCCTGGACAGGGTGCCAATCCATCGCAGGGCACACAGACCTACTCACACACTCATTCACACACTTCGGGCAATTTGGCCAATTAATCTAACCTACATGTCTTTGGAATGTGGGAGGAAACCGGAGTACCCGGAGGAAACCCACCAAGCACGGGGAGAACATGCAAACTCCATGCATACAGAGACGGGAATCGAGCCTGGCCGGGGATCGAACCCGGACCCTAGAGGTGCAAGGCGACAATGCTAACCTTATGTTAGTGTTTTTGTTTCTAATTTTTCAGGACGTTATAACTCCACTATAGTTAATATGTTAGTAGATATGTTAAGTTTTAATATCATGTCTGTTAAGTTTAGTAATAATAATAATAAAAGATTTATACTGGAGTACAGTACATATGCTACAATATCTTATGTCTTTTCGAGCATCAGCTGACTTCTATTCATCAACTGACTGGTATTTCTCTATGATTTCTTTCCAATCATGGTAATGATGTAAAGTCTTAGATAGGCCCTACTTTCACTACTGAAGAGTATACAACTCAAAATATGGTGATTGGAAAAGGAAGTAGTTGGGTATAAATATCACCCGATTGAAGCTCCAATGCATATTTGTTTGACAAGTACTGGTCAAGTCATATAGGGCAGTAAACATCATACAATTATAGTCATATACTGTACAATCACATATCAGTTTTTGCTTATTTGAGTAACTTCTTTATGTCAGATGGCTTATAGGAAACTTTTCTCTTACTGGTAAAGAAGCTGTTATATTATTTATGTTAATAGAATGTATTGTGATATTTCTTTACACTAGCAAAGATCAGGAAAAAAAAAAAACTTTTTTTTCTTTAGACAGGGTTCTCATAGTCCTGTGCACATTATGAGCAAATCTTCACACATTGGTTTACACAACAAAACAAGGATGTAACTACACACATAAGCACTATTCACACAGTCGCCTGTGGTGGAGACAATGCATGTGGGACAGAGTTTGCATGAAACATAATCTTTCTCTCTTTTTTTGCATGAAAAGACGATGTTAGAGCTGACAAAACACATCTGGTATTTAAAAAATGTATGCGATGCATTGTATCAAGTGCTATTTTATTAGTAGGCAACATAGGTGAGACGCGTATTGGTATATTTAGACAGCTAGTAAATTATCATGGTACTTATTTAAAACCTTATTTTTACATGTGTACATTTATAGTTCCAAAAATCCAGTTCCAGCATTTTGCTTTTAAGTCTGATAGGAAATGTATCTAATCTACCTTGTTGGTAATGCACTAATAGAACAGGTCTTGTGCATCACATAAGTGCCATCTCGACTACTACGTATATTAAACTGAAATACGAGTTAAATAACTAAAGATATACTGTATTTGCCTGCGTTAAAGCCATGGACACCAATTCTACAGCTCAAGTCTGTGACACAATGTGCTTTTTGCCAAGTATATATATATATATACTTTACATTTTGTTAAAAAAAAAAAAAAAAAAAAAAAAAAAACGACAACCTGAGATGTTCTATCCCAACCTCCACCCCTGACACCCAATTGTAAAATATGCACATTAATATAAACATGTGGATTGTGCATATAGTCACTATTATATATGCATGTTTTTCTTTGTAGATTGAAAATGAAGAAAGCTGTTAGGTTTTTCCCCGTCCTCATGAATGCTGCCATTGTACTGTAGTTGTCATGGGTGCTGTATGTAGGCTTTAGGTAAGGCATAATTGCAGAGGTGAATACTTGGAAAGTCTTTTAATAATGAAAAGGGAAACAGAACATGAACAAACAAACTCAATGGAACAAATGGAAAAAAAATCAATAAACTCTGAAACAAGGAGAAAACTAAAACAGTAAGGCCACAAGCATGGAACGTAGACAAGAAATAAAAAACGGTAGTACTACGATTGTCTAGAAAAAAAACAGGAACTAAAAAAATCAGCTTGGCTTTAGAAACACGGTTTTAAACACATCAAACTTACAAACAGAACAGAACCACAATGTACCTTAACGGGAGCTAAACAGAACAAATACTAAACTGAATAGGAGGTACACAGGAAACACAGGAAATTCACAATAACTAGAATAATTAGAATAACTAGACAGGAGCTGGATAGGACCGGAACTGGACAGGACAGGAGCAAATCAAACACATTCCTGACCGAGGTGCATTCTGGGAAATAGAGTTCAAACAGAAAATACAACAGGAAACAAAAGAGTCTCTGGGCGCATGGCGCCCTCTAGGGGTTATCCCTGACAGTAGTTTTGATTTTTTTTTTCAGTTGTTTGCTACAAACTGGTTTAATTAGACATTTTCTTATCCTTAGTTTTCTAAGAACAATTGTTATATTCCCAACAGAACCCATACTGGACATCATCTCTTGTCATCAAACTGGACATGGCACCAGTTTATAGATTGTGAGAACCAAACATACAGGCTGATTGCAGAAAAGATTTTACCACAAGAGTTAAAATCTAATATAAAATTTTTTTTTTAAATCTTTTTTTTTTGGCGCCCCTCGCGGATGCTTGAGGACCTTGCAGAACTTCGCGGAATGTCAGCGGAACGTCGGCGGGCAATCGTGGCGGCTCACTGTGACTAACACCGCATCTCACCGCGAGTCAAACCGCATAGGTGAGATAGGGTTATAAGGAAAACACATGGACGCATTGAATGTTAAATTGCTTTTACACATACATTTGGATGATGATGGTTGTAGAATGTGGACAGAAGTAAAAAAGAATGCACACACTTCTTGTTAATGTTTGCATGCAAGTAAAGACTGCCATCGTGTGATGAAAACAAGAAACGAATCGAACCCAGACCCTGGAGGTGCAAGGCGAAAGTGCTAAACACTAAACGACTGTGCTGCCTAAATGACCTAAAATTAAATTCATATTAAAACTAATTAACATTATTCACATATTATTCTTATAAAAATAACAGTTTGAATAAACTTCAATACTTTCTTTAAATTCTATCTTTCTTAAAAATTCACACACCCAAAAACACCTGATTCACACATTGTGCTTTTATGATTTTTACATACACTAACATTTAATTTAAAACTGTTGCATATAATGAAAATTCACATGATCATAAACATTTTGTATCTTGTGTGAAAATATGAAATATAGATAGAAACTTTATAGCAGGGTTCCATTACATATTGCACAGAAACAGTAATCTCTACTCAGAATAAAATTTTATCTGTCACATGCTCAACCATACACAGTATGACATGCAGTGAAATTATTTTATCACTCTCCATGACCTAAAGCTGGAAAATTACTCAGATAACTAGGATTACACTACAAATGAGAAATGTATGCTAGAAAATACAATTGAGCTATAGACTAAATTCAATTTAAGGTATAATCTTCTAGTGGTGGCACAGTGGCTTAGTGGTCATCATTGTCACCTTGCACCTCCAGGGTTCCTAACCCTAACCTAGTTAGACAGTGTCCTGTATCAATGACTACCAACCCATTGCACTCACATCCATCATCATAAGTGCTTTGAGTGGCTCCTCATGAGACGCATCAAACCCTGCTGCCCCCCACACTGGACTCACTGCAGTTTGCGTATCGTCCTTACTGTTCAACAGATGACGCCATCTCCACCACACTCCATCTCGCCCTGACTCACCTAGACAAGAAGGACACTTACGTTCAAATGCTGTACATAGACTTCAGCTCAGCATTCAACACTATCATCCCCCAACACCTGATAGGGAAGCTGAGCCTGTAGGACATGAAAACCCTCTGTAACTGGATCCTGGACTTTCTAACCGGAAGGCGTAAATCAGTACGGATCTGGAACTGCACCTCCAGCACCACCACACTGAGTCCTGAGGCCCCCCAGGGCTGTGTGCTCAGTCCCCTGCTGTTCATGTTTCTGATTCATGATATGTATAGCGACACACAGTTCCAACCACATCATCAAGTTTCTTGATGACACAACCATGGTGGGTCTCATCAGCAAGAATAACAAGTCAGCATATGAAGTGGAAATGCAGAGGCTAACGGATTGGTGTAAAGAGAACAACTGTCTCTGAATGTCAATAAGACAAAAGGGATGGTTGTTGACTTCAGGAGGACACGGAGCGCCCAGTCTCCGCTGAGTATCAATGGTTCCTCTTTGGACAATGTTAACAGCACCAAATTCCTGGGTGTCCACCTGGAGGAGAACCTCATCTGGTCCCTCAACACCAGCTCCTTGCACAGGAAAGCCCAACAATGTCTTTTCTTCCTGAGAAGGCTGAGGAAGGCACCACCACCAGTCTTTACCTTGAAATATTTACTTGGACTTAAACCCTCGGTGTTCCGCCACATATATTCATACAGAGCTAATAAATCAGGACCATAAAAATACATACAAGTTGATCATTTGAAAATATGCAGTGTAGATTTTTTACATATTTGGGAGTGGGTATTTCCATACAACAACATTTTTGATGGCTTCCACAGTGTGTTGAAGCTCAGACATGTCAAGTGTGATTCCAAACCACAGGGAGTGAAATTGTTCAGTTCGAACGGAACTACGAATGGTGTAGGGAAGGAGTGAACAACAGGTCTTCTTTTTATTTATTTTTTTGCTTTATTGTTATTATAACACACAAAATTTGACATTGTAACAGGCAGTAATAAGAAGAATTCGATCAAAACAAAACACAAATCAATTACACTATAGCATCTATACCGCATGATCAAAAATATAAATAATAATAATAGTAATAATAAAATAAATATAAAAAAAAAGAAAAAGGGGGGCGGTGGGTGCTAGTGGGTCAGTTTAATCTTGTTAAATTCATGGCAGATAAAAAGGAGTTTTATCCTGTTTTTCTTATACATACACTTTAGTAAAGGGGGAACATTACTTTGTAGATCTCTTGTGAAAACAATAAAGAGAGGTCTGGTCTTTAGGGTTTTACATTTGTGGATAAAAAACCTTACAAGTAATAGAATGGCCAACAACAGTTCTTTACTTCACCGGAAAGGGGAATGAAAGATTTCCTGCCAGTCACTGTGTCTCAGTGGAGTGTAAAATGGAGCTCAAAATAGGATTTATACATTTATTATTATTATCGATCATGACATCATATTAAAAGGACAAAAATTGACACTTTGTAAATCCTCTATTATATACGCCACAATCTGTAAAAAATAAATCTCCCTACATCATTTATTATTAATCAGTAATTTATTTACAAGTTATACACAGCTATAGTATGTACGCAGCAATAGGTGGTTTTTTTTTCCCCTTTGTGACATGCACATGAGAACAGAACAGGCATTGCGTGTCATAGAGCATAGTGAATCTTGAAAAACGTGCTTGGATTAGACATTGGTTCAGCATAAGGTAAGGTTTAATCTTTGTGCATTTTACAATAATATATTTGAATATAAATTCAATATTTCCTAGACAAGAGTGTACATAGACTTAACATATTATTGAGTAGAAAGGATTTACAATTGAGGCTGTAACAAACCCATCCTTTTGACACAGCCTGATTTCTTCCGTGTTGATCTTTCTCTTCTGGGGTGGAAGTGGCTTGTAGTTCTTGGAGATCAACTGTTGGGGTAGAATCTTAGACATATACATGTTATGAACATCAGTTACTGAACATTGAGCTGCTGCCTTTGTTGCTGCGTCTGCCTTGTTTCATTGTAAAATACGATATTAATTTTTAGTTTGAGCTTCACATTCACAAACAGTGATAGTTTTAGGAAGTAGGATTGCCTCGAGGATTTCAGCAATCAGGTTGTTGTGGGTTATACTGTAGGTTTACCTGATGAGGTCAAAACCCCCCTGTTTCCACAGCTTTATGAAGTCATGTACAACTGTGAACGTGTATCTGCGCTCTGTAAAAATGTGTACTGTTTTACCTTTTGCCACTTTCCCTGCTTCTTTTGGATGTATGAGCTCCGCAGCTTGAGCTGACAAATGTGATGGGAGTGATTTTTGCCTGTAATGCTTCATTTTGAGTTAAAACTGCAAAGACTACACAATTCTGGCTTGTGTCCAGACTGCTGGATGCTGATCCATCCACAAACAGTTCCATGTCTGGATTCTGCGAGGGCAGATGGATTTCCTCCCGATCTGGCCTGGGAGTGCAAATTTCATTAATAGATTGGTGAGGTTCTCAAATCCATCTGTTGGGAGATGAGCAGATTGATTTAAAACATTAGAACATTTCACTGTACTGTAAACAGGGCAATACTTTTTTTTAGCCATCTTGTGCTGTCAAACAAGCTGTTTTCTGTCCAAGAAACCACTGAGCCACAGCGTGTTGAACAAGAAGGTGTTAAAGTCACTGCAGCCCACAATGTCTCTAGATGCAATAACTGCTTCTTCAGGGATCAACCATAGGATCAACCTTGGCAGAAGAACACAACAGGTCTCAGTTTGACATCATGATCTTGTAACAACACTGATGTTGTGCACATTTCTTTTTATTTAGCTGATTGTGTGAATGGTGTATTTGGATCTGATTTGCTCAATGTGAGTATGATTGGTTGAGCCCTTTTCAGAAGGCCTGTTCTGCAGTCCAACTAAGTGCTTGTTGGGCCAGTCGGCCCTTTTCATGAGCTATAGAGCATAATGGAGCCTTGAGGTTTACATAATCAGAATGAATCTTCTGCAATGAACATGTATGTGTTCATAGAATATATATAAATTTTATTAGGGGCCCAAGCACAATGAAATGAGCACAATGACACCATGGCTATGATGTCATTGCCATCGCTCTGATAATGCTGTTTTAATAGTTTTGATGTCATAAATGTGTGAAGGACTTCTTGTTCTTCTATGGATGTTTTTGGTGTTTTGGTCTTTTCTAAGGGGTGGCGGTTAATTGCCCCCTGCGGAAGCAGCTATGACATCAGCTATGCCTTTTCTAAGGGGTGGCGGTTAATTGCCCCCTGCGGAAGCAGCTATGACATCAGCTATGTCCCATAGACTTAACATCTTCAATTAACCATCAATTACACTATAGCATCTATAAGATACCGCATGATAAAAAATAATAATAATAAAGGCAATAATAATCAATATTGTTGCAAGCAACGATGACAAGCCCAAGCACCCTGTGCCATCGCCACCCCGGGCGCACCGCACAACCTGTGTTGTTTGAGTGTGTTAAGAACTCGAAAAAGCCATCGTCACTCGGTTGCACCGCACAACCTGCACACATCACACACTATACAGGGCTGATGTCAGTTTGGGCCCTAAATATTTGTTGGAGTTCAAAATAGGATTTATACATTTATTATTATTATCATCGATGATGACATCATATTAAAAGGACAAAAATTGACACTTTTTTTTTTATTTAATCATGAAATCCTCTATTATGTAGGCTACAATCTGTAAAAAATCTCCCTATATCAATAATCAATAATTTATACACAGCTACAGTATGTACGCAGCAATAGGTGGGTTTTTTTTCTCTTTGTGACATGCACATGAGAACAGAACAGGCATTGCGTGTCATAGAGCATAGTGAATCTTGAAAAACGTGTTTGGATTAGACATTGGTTCAGCATAAGGTAAGGTTTAATCTTTGTGCGTTTTACAATAATATATTTGAGTATAAATTCAATATTTCCTAGACAAGAGTGTACATAGACTTAACATATTATTGAGTAGAAAGGATTTACAATTGAGGCTGTAACAAACCCATCCTTTTGACACAGCCTGATTTCTTCCGTGTTGATCTTTCTCTTCTGGGGTGGAAGTGGCTTGTAGTTCTTGGAGATCAGCTGTTGGGGTAGAATCTTAGACATATACATGTTATGAACATCAGTTACTGAACACTGAGCTGCTGCCTTTGTTGCTGCGTCTGCCTTGTTTCCTTGTAAAATACGATATTTGTTTTTAGCTTGAGCTTCACATTCACAAACAGTGATAGTTTTAGGAAGTAGGATTGCCTCGAGGATTTCAGCAATCAGGTTCTTGTGGGTTATACTGTAGGTTTACCTGATGAGGTCAAAACCCCCCCGTTTCCACAGCTTTATGAAGTCATGTACAACTGTGATACTAAATATTTGTTGAATGCGCTAGTGTGTGTGTGTCGGGAAAGAGGAGTGTGTGTATGTTAACATTTGTGATGTTTGTGTGTACAATAGGCCACAGATGCTGGAAAATAAGCCTCACACTATGATGTTCCTGAATATGATATCACTGAATGTGATGTCACAGAAAGTGTCACTGAATATAATGTCACTCAATATAATGCCACACGGAAAGTTATTAAATCATTTTTCGATGCAAGTTTAAGGCATTATCACGGCTGAGCCGTTTGAGATATTGAAGATCTCTTCGGCCCGGTTTGGTGGCGATCGTATAAATTCCCTAGGAGGAGTATATCAAAATCCATCGGGTGCGTTTTTGCAAACGACGCCAAATAACCGGCCTCCTGTTATGTCGAGCCCAGGACATGCAGCGCGAAAGTTGTTCGCCTCGATGAGCTCTAAATGTGGACAGAGTTTCGTGTGCCTATGTGAAAGTGTGTATGAGCTATGCAGCAAAACCTTTTTTTTTTTCCTCTGTGACATGCACATGAGAACAGAACAGGCATTGCATGTCATAGAGCATAGTGAATCTTGAAATCAACGTGTTTGGATTAGATTTTACTTCATTGGTTCAACATAAGGTAAGGTTTAATAAGCAAAATATGGTTTAATCTTTGTGTGTTTTACAATAATATATTTGACTATAAATTCAATATTTCCTAGACAAGAGTGTATGTAGACTTAACATATTATTGAGTAGAAAGGATTTACATTTGACGCTGTACCAAACCCATCCTTTTGACACAGCCTGCTTTCTTCCATGTTGATCTTTCTCTTCTGGGGTGGGACTGGATTGTAGGTGTTGGAGATCAGCTGTTGGGGTAGAAATCTTAGACATATACACATATACATGTCTGCCTTGTTTCAATGTAAATTACGATATTTGTTTTTAGTTTGAGCTTCACATTCACAAACAGTGATAGTTTTAGGAAGTAGGATTGCCTTGAGGATTTCAGCAATCAGGTTGTTGTGTGTTATACTGTAGGTTTTCCTGATGAGGTCAAAACCCTCCCCTGTTTCCACAGGTTTATAAAGTCATGTACAACTGTAAATGATATTATATCGGCTGTCTGTCAAAATTGCCACTTTGCCTGCTTCATTCAGATCTATGAGCTCTGCTGCTTGGGACGAGAGTGATTTTGCCTTTAATGTTTCATGTTGAGTTACAACTGCATAGACTACACAATTCTGTCTTGTGTCCAAACAGTTCCATGTCTGTATTCTGCAAGGGCAAATGGATTTCCTCCAGGTCTGGCCTGTTGGGAGAAGAGCAGCAGGATTAAACATTGTTTTTGATTGATTAAACATTGGACGTGTTCCTCGCAAAGATATAATTTTTTTTCAGGGCCCATGTACCGTGACATCAGCCACATTACATCATAGCGTGTAAATGATGTCATAGTGGCCCTATACTTTTCTTATTAAAAAAAAAAACGATTTATATTAGGGCGCAAGGACTATGACATTATCACAATGACACCATGGCTCTGATGTCATTGCCATTGCTCTTTTTGGTGATTTATTTATTCCCTTTTTTCAATCATCATCATCTTTTGAGGGTATTAAAATGCTCAAAAGAACAGAACATTAATCAATGCTGAGCTTTGTGTGAATTGTCCTCAAGCTTCTTGGCTCGCTGTTTTTCTAAATTCAACAATTTTTCAGTGTGCATGGTGATCAAAATCACCTTCCAGGTATCCCAGGTGATATGTAAGAGCTTGGCCTTTACAGAGGTTTTTAAGGTGAGCTTCATATGGCGTAAGATCAGGAAAATCGTTTTCCTACGGCCTGCCCACTCTTATCACAAAATCTCTGTAATCTCTGCTGCTTGCATCGTTCATGGCCAACGGGTTCATCGCACAATTCATGTTAAGGCGAGAAATATCCATGCCCAGCTTCTGATCCAAGAGTGCTTTGGTTCATTTTTGAGGCTGATCTTAACTTCTTGTCGAAGTGGCCCAGAAGTGGCTCATCTGCAAACTTTGACCACCCATTTTTCTTGGATATGGGAGTTATTTATGCACGTCTTCGATGTCAATCAAGAGTCGAGGGAAGATAGACAAAGACTAGGAGTCCGGCAGGTCCGGTCATCTCCACCATTGGAAGTTGCATGATGTAACTTGTGGTGGTACAGATGCTCATGTGGTGGTACAGAAGGCATATTTATGGCAAAACCTTGCAAAAACAGTGCAAACAGGAACAGTGCACAATCAACAAAACATGTTAGGTTTGTAAAAGCCACATCTCTGTGCAGTTCTCACAGTCATACATCTCTGTGCAATTCTCGAAAGGCAGTTCCTGTTCAACTGCTATCCACCAGCATCTGTTAGTTATATAAGGCAGTATTGTAGCCACCAGGAGTGTTTGTGCTAAATAAGATTATATATTGAAGTCTCGCAAGCTAATCAAAAACTAAACCAAATATATTTTGGGTGAAATACATTAGAACATTTACAACGCAGCTAATAATGATAAAGATCTATAAGCTAAATAATGCATTACTACCTTAGTCACCATGAGCTAACATTTTTGTGCTAAGCTACAGTATGTTAGGCAGTATGTTAGCATCATTAGCAGTGTTATCTACATGCTAACCTCTAAACTATGTAAGTGAAATTGAAAGAAGTTAACCAAAGCTAACCAAAACGAGGAAAAATAAAATATTAGTTTTAATCAGAAAAAGGATTATATAAGATGCAATAACTTACCTATAGTAACAGATTGTTGGCTTCTCCTCTGTTCTCTGTGTTGTTCTGAGGAAAAGCCATCGAATACCATAGCTAAAACGTATAACTCTAAAACCCTGTATACTGGTTATACTTAATTGGTCCCAGATCAAGTATAAATTCAAGTATACATTTTGTTTTACCCAGTGTTTTTCATGGATTAAAGAAGTCAATTACTTCTTGAATTAATTTAGTCGACCTCGTTGTTGGATGGAGCTGTGAGTCCAGGTTCTGCATTTCAGATTAAATAAAGCTTTTAAAGTTCCATGCACTGCACCTCCCTGTTCTTGGCACGTCCAGCTGGGAGGAGGCCACAGGGGCAGACCAAGGACTAGGTGGAGACATTATATCTCCACACTAGCCTGGGAATGGAACAGGATTCCCATTCAGTTTGTTGAAGTGGCCGGGGGAAGAGAAATTTGGGGTTCATTGCTGGAACTGCTACGCACATGATCCAACTTTGGATAAATGGTTGAAGATGGATGGATATTATGAAGAGTGTGTGTGTGTGTATGTGTATGTGTGTGCGAGAGAGGGGAAGCAATATTATCCAAGGATTTGTGCCAGGAGAAAAACCTGAGAAACAGAATATAATTAATTTTGTTTGTTTGTTGTAGTGCTTTTTTTTTTAAAGCATGTTAATCTGCATAGATGTCCTCATTCCCTACAGACAGAACTTAAGCAGCATTATTTTTACCCATCAGATCATTTCCACTTTGTCTCTCGGCTGATACACAATGGTCCAGTTTAAAGCCCTTCCTGTGTTTCTCTTTGCCATGGGTAAGTCTTAGTGATATCACTGATTGATTTACTAAATTACTCTTGCTTATTTACATACATTATTTATGAATTTTAATTTAACTCTTTTGTAATTTCAAAAATCTAAATATCTCAAGGACTGCAAACCTCCAAAAGGTTTATGTTCAGCTATAAAGCTGTAATATTAAGAATTTACACCGCTCCTTTCTGGAATTTTTTTTAAATAAAACACAGACAATGTAATACATTACAAATAAGGGTGTGCGTGTGTGTGTGTGTGTGTGTGTGTGTGTGTGTGTGTGTTTCAGGTGTACTCTCAGAGACTCTTTGTTCTTTTACCTTGAAGGCAAAAGCTGGAGTTAAAGTCACTATTTGGTGTGAATTTAACCCAAAACTTGTACATACCATCTTCTGGTATAAACAAACAGGTGATTCAGTTCCACTTCTTATTGAGTGTAAAAGATCTACCACGTCAAAAATTTTTTTCTATTTTACTGAAATTGAGAGAATAGTGATGTCTATTTATCGCAAGAAAACATCTCTAACCATCACTGCAGTAAATGTCTCTGATACCGGACTCTATTTCTGCGGCTACAATGATCCAATAATCTTTAGCACCTCGACCTTTTTACATGTGGAAGGTAAATTTATACAAAGTAAATAGTTTCAGTAAAAATTAGTTGAGGTAAATTTAAGGTTATAAAATCAATGTGCTTTTCTTTTTCAGACACAAATATAACATCTTCTGAGGAGAACGCAAAAGGTACATTGGTTTTGTTCCTACAAAGACTTTTGTATAATTTAAAGTAGGTTTAAAGCAGGTTGTAAAATAATTTTCTTTTCTTTTTTAGACACAGATATAACATTTTCTGAGGGGAAAGCTACAGGTAAATTTGTTTTGACTTCTGTATATTTTAACTTCTGTATATTTTAATTTAAAGTTAATAAGGGTTTAAAGAAGGTTGTAAAATGAAAATGTCTTCTTTTTCAGCCACATATATAAGATCGCCTGTGAAGAAAGCAACAGGTACATTGGTTTTGTTCCTACAAAGACTTCTATATATAAGGGTTTAAAGAAGGTTGTAAAATGAAAATGTCTTCTTTTTCAGCCACATATTTAAGATCTTCTGTGAAGAAAGCAACAGGTACATTGGTTTTGTTCCTACAAAGACTTCTGTATATTTTAATTTAAAGTTAATACATATATTAATACATAGGGTTTAAAGAAGGTTGTAAAAATGAAAATGTCTTCTTCTTCAGCCACAGATATAACATCTCCTGTGAAGAAAGCAACAAGTACATTTGTTTTGTTATTACAAAAACTTTTGTATATTTTAATTTAAAATTAATGTAGGTTTAAAGCAGGTTGTAAAATTATATATTTTTTTTCTTTTTTAGACACAAATGAAGCTACAGGTACATTTGTTTTGCCGTCTGTATATTTATTTTAAAGTTAATGCTGGTTAAAAAATATTTTCAGACACAAATAGAAAGCAACAAGTATAATATTTTTTGTTTTCACACAATATAAATTAAAATATGATGCAGGTTTAATAATCTAAATAATTTCTTTATTGTTTGTGTCCGAGATTCAGACTATACTGCTTTGCTCATCATCCTGACTGTGTTGGTTGGTGCACCAAGTCTGATTCTTCTCTGTGTCCTGCTTTTCATCATACTGAAGGACAGAAAAACTCATGCAGGTCAGTCATATATTACACCTATAATAATAATAATAATAATAATAATAATAATAATAATACAGACACACTTTTGTAAGTTGCTCTGCCAAATACCTACACACTAAAACAATGCTGGGTTATTTTTTTTTACTACCCAAACGCTGTGTTGCCTCTGTTGGGTCATTTTTCTGGGTTATTTACAGTGAATTGGGTACTTTTTTTTTAACCCAGCTTGCTGGGTTGGAGTTGAGTTAGCTATAGTGACAGCTAACATCACAGACAAGACCACCCCTCCCCCGAAATTCACCAGCGTATTCAGTGGCTGTGTCAACCTTTGTGTCTTTTGTTGAGGGTGCTTCCTCCTCGCGCATTTAAGATGAAATGTAAACGCTAAATACAAGGTCTCTATACACACTTTCACTCACTTAAGTCACTTATGACTGAATTTGTTACTGTTACCGTGTTAACGTTACACTCAAACTTTCAGCCTGGTCTGTGTATAGCATGCTAGTTTATCTGACAGTGGCTGCTAGCTAGCCAAACCAAAGAACCCCACCTGTGTATGAAAGAAACTGGAAAAATGTCTGAGCTTTTTAGCTTTCTTTGTAGAATGCTTGCAGGGTGTATGAAGATGGTGAAGTGATGAATGAAAGCTAAATTGTTAACTATAGTGCCAGCATGACGCTAGCATTTAGCTAGATTGCTAGCGTTAGCAACCACATTAACATTACACTCTAAAAAATGCTGCGTTGTTTCTGTAAACACATTGTTGGGTTGTTCATGCTGGGTCAAAATTCTGGGTTATTTCGGGGACTTTAAACACATGGTTGGGTTGGGTAATGCTGGGTCAAATGAGATGTAGTGGGTCATTTACAAATTAACACCTGGTTGGGTTATTTTGACCCAATAACTGGTTTATTCTTTATTTCTCTAAACGGCAGCCTGCAAAATGTTTGAAATATTACTGTTATTGTGTCACCAAGTGTTGTTTTAAGAGTTGTTTAGACGAGAATGTATGTGTGTACAGCTCAAAACATCAATCGGTTATTAAAGATAGCGTCCATTTAAAAAATTGCCTGAACGATTTCGGAGATTTGAGCTCCAGGCAATCCTACGGTGCTTCGCGCTCATGTAGCCGCAAAACACAGCCTCATCTTGGCAGAAACTTCTGAAAACGACTGCTGGCTGTGACGTCACTGCAGTGGTTAAAACAGCGGATTTTTTCATTTCATGTATTTCTAACAGGTGTAATCTTTGGTATAATACGGTTATGGTATAATAATATCACGGCTGTGCGGCGCATCATATTTGCACTATACCCGGAGTCCTCAAACCCTCGAGTGTGAACTTCCAAGTCAAGTCCGCTCTTTGCGTTTTTGGAATTGACACACGGCATAAGGAACTTTCTGGATTCTTCACTTCTGAAGCGAGGGCCACGCCAGTTAAAGCTGGCAGTATTTTATGGTAAGTTTATATAAAATTTTACCTAAATTTTAAATGTTGTAGTTGTGGTAGGAGCTCATTTTCATATTTATTCGCTTTTCCGCCTTTTTAGTCACACTTTGATATGGGGGTGAGAAGAGGTCACGTTTTAATATTCTGTCCCAACAGTTGGCTATAGTGTATTTTATGATAAAAGTGCATTTGTAGCACACACAAAAAAAAAAAAAACTAAATATAATCTTAAATGTAATTTTAGGTAAATTACTAGTAATCTTCGCTAAAGCTGTGTGTGTGGAAAGTCTCTCGGCATATTTTATAATATTTAATAGGTGTCAGAAGAAGCTATTGGGATATGTGTAATGACAGTCTTAATATGTCTTCTGTTTCTGTCTGTTAAAAAATATATATTATTTTGACCCAGCAGCTGGTTTATTCTTTGGAGAACTTACTGGATTCTTCACTTCTGACTGGATCATGCTCAGAGCACTCAGTGTTTTATGGTAAGTTACTGTAAATTTTTACCTTTTTTTTAGTAACTTGTGGTAGGAGCAAGCATATTTTATTGTTTAAAATAAATGCTTTGATATTAACATTGTGTGGAATTAATATTGTTTTCCCATTCTGTTTTGTTATTCAAAAAATGAGAAAGCATCATGGATAATTCATAGCCTTAAAACAAGCTTTTTCTTTAAACTTATGAAATATTTATTATACGTTGTAAATTCACCATTAAATATCATATTCATCTAGTGTTTGTTGAGAATTTGAAAAGATGGAGCACCATATCCTGTTATCCCTCACATGTTAAATAGTGAGGTAAATTAGTGTCAGAAATATACACTAAATTCATGTTCACGTTATGTATTTTTGTGTATTGAAAAGAGAAAAGATGTTTTGCATTAAATACATATGTAGCTGTACATCCTTAACTAAAATGCTGAACGTAAATGTTAGTTATATTGCAACACTAAGTGATGCTGTATAATCCACAGGTGGACCAACATGATGAGGATGATATCTGCAAAATATGGAGATGACTGGAGGAGCATTGTTCCATGTTTTGTTCCTTGGGGATGAGACAAGAGGGACCTGACAGACCTTTTCCATTGTTGGAGGCAACGCTATTGATACAGACTCTTTGGTGAAGGCTGTTTTTTTTGTCATTGATGTTAAGAAGTGTCTTCTCACCTGGGAGTTTCTCCAGCATACTGTAGATCAGATTGATGGACACGAGTACTCATCTCGTGTCATTAAATTTTTGAGGACGACAGTTTTTTCAGCCAACATTTAATCAATAATATTTAAAAACATTTTATCATCTTTGTTTTTAATGTCATTTTTGAAGGAAGTTAAATAGTAATAGTTAAATAACAGATAGTTAAAATATTAATATTTGTGTCATGTGGGCATTATAAGATTTGTATTGAAAACTTGTATTGAAAAAAGTTTTTAAACATTGTATTAAATGCAAAAAAATGCAATTCAAATCAGACTTACAGGGGTCTTTTGTTTTTGTTTATGTTATAGTACATTTATTTTATATTTAACAAAAGGTCAGCTTAAGATTATATGGTTTTGTCTGATATTTTGGTAAAAATTGTATATGTTTTTATTCACATTTTCTTATTCTGTGACAATCTATTTACATTGTGAAGTTGTGTACATTTTGTGTCTTTGTTGAAAATAAAAAAATCAAATGGAATGTGTCAACCTAGCAAGAGTGTTAATTTTACCCACTGGTGGGGTGAAATAAAATAACCCAGCACTTTACCAATTTAACCCACTGGTGGGGTCAGATAAAATAACCCAACATTTAACATTTAACCCAGCAAGAGTGTCAATTTAACCCACTGGTTGGGTCAGATGAAAACCCAGAAATCTGGGTTAAATGGTACAACCCAGCACTTGGGTCAAAACAACCCAGCGCGTGTTCTGTCCAATAGTAACACAGCAGGCTAGGGTTGGGTTGTTTTTTAACCCAGCAGTTTTTAGAGTGTAGAACTTTATTAATCTCAGTGCTTGAGACAATAAAAAGCTGGGGTGTTACAAAACACTAATCTTCTTACAATTATGCATACTAGCCAACCCTCTTGATTTTTCCATAAACTTTTGCTTTCTTTAATTTCTTTCTTTCTAAGGTAGGAACCGACACCGTGGAGCATCTCCAGCAGGCTGAAGTGTCAAGGCCGAACCCCTACATCCTGATGTTGGGAGATAATGACCAGCACTGCTCTCAGGCATTAGTGCTTAGTAATAGTATCTTAATGATGTCGCTGTTGAACGTTTGTATTATCTCATGTTGTGCTTTTGAAAAATAAATTTTGTCTCTATGATTTGTACAATTAATTAGGTGTTGTTTATTGCATATATGTATGATTTGC
Source organism: Clarias fuscus (assembly GCA_030347435.1). Taxonomy (NCBI): domain Eukaryota; kingdom Metazoa; phylum Chordata; class Actinopteri; order Siluriformes; family Clariidae; genus Clarias; species Clarias fuscus. Next base: position 4,376,772 of record CM059220.1, on the reverse strand, counting down.
AAAATGTAGATTTTTTTTTGTAATAGACCAGTATATCAAAGTAATTTAACTGTTTAAACTGTTTTACCCATAGACATGTAAAACAAAAAAATAATAATAACCTATTTGTGAGGTAGAATTAACCCAACATTCCAGTTAATAGAATGGCCAGAGTAGAATAATTCTGGGTAGAACATTTGACCAATTTATGTAGTAGAATTATATCATTAACCCAGCATTATAGTTAAATATGACCTAGCATTTGGATTGAATATTTTACCCATCTGTCAAAATCTGTGATGGTGAGCATTTCTCCTTTGCAGAGATAATCCATCCCACCTCACAGGTGTGCCATATCAAGATGCTGCTTAGCCAGCATGATTATTGCACAGGTGTGCCCTAAACTGCCCACAATAAAAGGCCACTTTGAAATGTTCAGTTGTATCACACAGCACAATGCCACAGATGTCGCGAGATTTGAGGGAGAGTGCAATTGGCATGCTGACAGCAGGAATGTCCACCAGAGCTATTGCTCGTGAATTGAATGTTCATTTCTCTGCCATATGCCCCCTCCAGAGGCATTTCAGAGAATATGGTACATCCAACCAGCCTCACAACCGTAGACCACGTGTAACCACACTCTATGCGAAGGAGATGTGTTGTACTGCATGATGCAAATGGTGGTCACACCAGATACTGACTGGTTTTCTGAGTCCCCAGACCCCCCCAATAAAATAAAACTACACGTTTCAGTCTAAGGCACACAAGGACATCGTTGATGTGTGCCTGAAAGCCCGCCGGAGGGTTGGTTAGGCTGAACGGGTCGACCAGGTCCTCATAATGGCCAGTGGGGGTATTGAAGGTGATCTTCCACTCATCACCCTCTCTTATTCTGACCAGGTTGTAGGCGATCCTCAATGGTGAACATACAGGCATCCTGGACCAGTTCCTGGGCGGATGACATTAGTGGAAGAGGGTAGTGGTTCTTGAATGTGATCTTGTTCAGTCCCCTGTGGTCAATGCAGTTTCTGAGGGACTCTTTCTTTTCCACAAGAAAGAATCCTGCCCCCGCAGGCGACGAGGATAGGTGGTTTGTTGAGGATTGGTGGATTAAGCAAATGATTCATTGCTATATTGTTCCAAGGCTTCTCTCACGGTATGAGTGATAGATTGAAGTTGGCCCTTCAGATTCAGAATCGGGTTTTATTTGCCTAGTATGTTGAGAAACACAAGGAATTTGGTTTTGGTTGTTTGTAGCTTTCAGAGTATTTTCTATACTAGGTAGTGCAAAAAAAAAATAGTATAGTAGTAGTGAAGTAATGTGCATGTAGGGCACAGGAACCGTGGCTAGGCAGCAGGGCCTATGGGCGCAATCGGGCTACGCAGCACAGCAGTCTACAATCACACTGGTGACTCTCACACACACGTGCTCATATTCCACACACTCAAAAAAAACGAAACTCCACTGCTGCCTTAAGCACCGGCTCCTGTACAAAAAAAAACTATTAAATCACAATCTTAAACAGAATATAATCACAGCTACTAGTATTAAAGTTACCCACCCTTATGACTGGCCCATAAACACAACAAGAAAACAATAAAATAACTCCCAAAGAAAACAAAATAAATAAACAGGAAAATCTTATGGTCAGAGAGCCAACTCACACCTGTACACACTACAGTTAGCTTAAACTCAAGCAATAAGATCTTTCCCACACGTTCTCTTCTACCTGTGCTCTCGTTCCACACACACACACACACACACACACACACACACACACGACACACACGACACACACACACACGACACACACACACACACACACACACACGATATGCACGTGCATTCATTCACAAAAACAGGGGGAGGGAGAAGATGCGTGCGCACACACACCGGCACAACCATACACACACACACACACAGGGATTTATAACCCACAGGCTGTAAACCACGGAACAAATAAACTTTAAGGCATAGCCTTAAAGCGAACAGAGCATCAGCGAAAAGAATCGTAACAAAACACAAAACCCAAAAACTTTAAATATGCAAAGAAAAAAAAACTTAAACAAAAATAAAAAAATGACGAAATCGTCGCTGCCACAAAACCGCACGGCAACGCAGCGGTACACAGGAGAAGGTAAAATATAAACAAACAAAAGAACAGCCGTGGCAAAACAGCAGCGCCCTCCAAAAGTGCTCTTCATGTAGCACCTACACGGGAAACAAATCAACGTCGCGCCGCCACCAGTCTATACATAAAAGTTGCGATTAAAACCCATTATCGGCAGAGCAAACTGCATAAACGCGAACAGTATAAATACATACCATACAATTCTGTACCAGATCTCGCCAGAAGGGCAGATAAGCCACACTCCGGGAAGCTGAGAGCTCAGTTCAGCAAGTTTATTGGGAGGAACAAACCGTCCACAACACCAGATGAATGCCCGTATCCGCTGACTTAATTCTGCTTACTAGAATGTGTAAATGCCACAGAAGAAACACCGCTATAATATACAAATCCCAACTAAAATAATGCACCACGACTGACATTCTTACCTGTGCAAAAAGGGCACCCTCAGTCAAGTACCAGCACTGGATATTACTCAACGACGGAAGCAAGGGGGGCGTGACCCATATCCTCAGCCACCTTACCAACTGACTTAAATAGCCTTACACTCACCTGTGATAGGACAGTTCATTAACAGGCGGCCAACCGGAGAACAGGTAGGTAGGTAACTTCACTTATCTTGCCACAACCTACCCCCCACTGCTGCATCGTCGCCCTGACGATGGACAAAACACTCCCTCAACTCCAGGGTCTGAACCATGCCGAAATAGTTGAAGATGCCCCCTCCGGCAATACCCCATCAGATCTCACCATGCCTACAGGCCGTGGGAGATGATGCAGGTTAGAATGTTGACCCGCGGTAGCTCGCCTGGACCGTCGTGGTTGTAAATCAGATAAATCTTCTGACTCTGGTAATAGCTCACTTTCAAGGGGCTGGCCAACACTAACCGGGGCACCTACCTCGCCATCAACAGCAAGCCCTACATGCCCGGGGTCAGCTACCTCCCCAGCACCAACAACTGGAGGTGTTGCTGAATACACTACCCAAAAATCCCCCTGTTCAGACCCCTCCGAAGCCTGCTCACTCAAAGGTGACGTTGATTCTACTGCCAAGCTAGGTGTGGGTACTGAGGCAGGAGAATCCTGCGGCATGCGAACCTTCAGCAAAGAACGATGCACCTGCCGTACTTGACCCAAATCATCCAAAGGTGCAATGGAATAAACTAAACCCCCTTGTTTAGGGGCCCTTACCACCTGGTACACCACTGGGCTCCACAGGTCCTGGATCTTTGACCGACCCCTCATGCCAACATTGCGGAGGTAAACCAACTGACCCTCCAACAGTGGGGTGTCACGTACATGGGAATCATATTGCACCTTACGACGTTCTGCGGCGGCCCGCAAATGTTCCTGTGCCCCTTCAAAAGCCACCTGCAACCGAGTTTGGTGTTCTAAGACCCACTCGTGTACATTTCCACCCCCAGTTCCCTCCGCTCTGCCTAGCAGAAAGTCAACTGGTAGACGGGGCTCTTGACCAAACATCAAGTAATATGGAGACTCACCTGTTGACTGATGTGGAGTAGTATTGTAACAAAACAATACTTGTGGCAAACATGAGGCCCAATCACGCTTGCTAGAGGGGGGCAGAGTACACAACAGATTAAACCTCTCACACTGGCCATTCCCTGCAGGGTGGTACGGTGTAGTACGGGACTTCTCCACCTTATACAGCATACACAGCTGCCATATCAGTGAAGATTCAAAGTTGCGGCCCTGATCGGCATGTATCCGACCAGGGACCCCAAACTTACAAAACCACTCTGCCACAAGCACTTGTGCCACCGTTTCAGCCCTCTGATCATGTGTAGGAACTGCCAGGGTGTACTTTGTGAAGACATCAGTCATCACTAGCACGTTATCAACACCTGAGCTGGACGGTTCCAACACAGTGAAATCTATGGCCAAAATCTCATTCGGCCTAGCAGCCAGCAAGTGGCCCACAAAACTAGAGGCCACTGGCTGTCCACCCTTGGCAGACTGACACCGCTCACACTCCCTACACCAACGAGCGATCTCCCTGGACATACCAGGCCAATAACACCGTTGACGAACCAGCTCAGTTGTGCGCTCAATGCCCTGGTGTCCGTGCCCCTGGTGCAGCCATTTCAACGTGCCTTCCCTTAAAACAAAAGGCAGAAGTACTTGAAGCACTTCCTCTCTCCCATCCAGGCGGAAGATGCGCTGATACAGAACTCCCTCATGTTCCATCAAGCGATCCCACTGACGCAACACAGTCAAACTACCCCTGGACAATGATCGACGCTCCTCAAAGCTTGGAAGGCTCTTACGCCGCCAAAAACCCAAAATAGGGCCGATATCTAGATCGGACTCTTGTAGCGCTCCCAGCTCACCGGCAGAAAGGCTGGGAAAAACCTGAAGGGCAGCTTGGGTAGCCTGATAAACCGGCTTTACTTGTCCTGCCTGTTGTACCGGTACGGGAACCACGGTAGCTGGTAAAAGCTGCCCCAACCCCTGGCTAACTGCCGGAGGCTGTCTCGAAAGGGCATCAGCGTTACCATTACTCTTACCTGGTCTATATAGAATTTCAAAATCGAACGCTGCAAATTGGGCGGCCCAACGCTGTTCCGTGGCCCCAAGCTTGGCAGAGGACAAATGACTCAGAGGGTTATTGTCGGTAAAGACAAGACATTTATGCCCCAACAAATACTCTCTAAATTTCTCTGTCATTGCCCACTTGAGCGCCAAACACTCCAGCCGCATCGAGCTATAGTTTGCCGGATTACGCTCAGTGGGTCGCAAACTACGGCTGGCAAAAGCAACAGGCCGGACATTCCCTTCTTGTTCCTGAGAAAGGACAGCCCCCAGACCCCAGTGACCAGCATCCACCTCAAGGATGAAAGGCAAGGAAAAGTCTGCATATGCAAGAATAGGGGAAGTTGTAAGCTTCTCCTTCAAAGTGTCAAAACTCTTTTGACACTGCTCGGTCCACGCACTGACAAAGCTTTGACCGACTGGTTTCTTATGCCTCTCTCCCACAAACTCAGCAACCAGCTTATGTAGAGGGGCTGCCAACTGTGCAAACCCGGCCACAAAACGGCGGTAGTAACTAGCAAAACCTAAAAAGGAACGGAGCTCGGTTACATTACCTGGACGACTCCAATTTGCCACTACCTCCACTTTACTAGGATCAGTAGCTACCCCTTGAGCGGACACCACATGGCCCAAATACTGTACCTGCTGTTTGAAGAAAGCACACTTTGCCAACTTTGCTTTCAACCCTTCCTGCTTCAATCGACCCAAAACCAGCTCCAACCGTTCTAAATGCTGAGTCACTGAAGAGGAAAAAACCACAATGTCATCTAAATACAAAAGCAATGATTGGTGTCGCTGATCACCAAACAGTCGTTCCATCAACCGTTGGAAAGTACTGGGTGCATTACAAAGTCCGAACGGCATCCTGTTCCACTCAAACAGCCCGAACGGTGTACAAAAAGCAGTTTTAGACCGATCTCCCTCGGTTACTGGGACTTGGTTATAACCGCTGGCCAAGTCCAAAGTGGAAAACCAACGGGCACCAGTTAGGGCATCCAGTGTTTCCTCTATACGAGGCAGAGGAAATGCATCTTTCCTGGTCTTTGAATTTAGCTGCCGATAGTCCACGCACATGCGTAGGCTCCCGTCTTTCTTCCGCACTAAACAATGGGGGACGCATAAGGACTACAACTCTCTCTAATGATCTGACCATCAAGCAGCTGGTTAATGTGGGACTTCACCACATCATACTCCGAAGGGGGTAAACGCCTATACCGTTGCCGAACTGGGACATCATCTGTAAGGGGAATGACATGTGAGATCAGATTTGTGCACCCCAAATCATTATCATGAGCCGAAAACACGGACTGATAATTCCGTAACAGGGCCCTAACCTCATCTTGCTCCCTCAACTCCAAAGCAGATAAGTCAACCGACTCAATTTGTTCCTGCAACACTGGTTCCACTGAACAGCCTTGAGAACACACAGTAGCAACTACATCCTTGACCTCAGTCACCCCTGGAGGTAGACTTGCAACATACACACCCTGTAGGCTACCCAATAGGGTCCTTGGGTACAGTGCCACATCGACCACCCCTACATTCACAACCGGAATATATACAGTACCTCGAACCACCGGCACTAGGGACGGTGAGGCCAACAAGCCAGCTGGAAGTCCCGATTCAAGGGGCTCAAACAACATGGTGCCCCCGGAACACTGTTCAGAACAGGTAGCCGTGATAATCTTCATGGTACCACCCGGAACACAGCACGGATGGCGCCCACGCACCCTTGTGTGACCAATCGGTCCAAACATGGACTGAGATTTAACCCCATGACAATGCTGCAAGGCTTGCATCACTGAACCAGGAACCTCCACTACGGGCGGAGAGTTGAACAAAGCCGGGCCATGCTGGCTAAAAAGATCCCGGTAGCACCGGCTCAACACATTCATCCCCAGTACTCCTGGGACCTGGGCACACATGTTTCCAGGCGGGTCCTTAACCACCAGTATCCCACAACCTGGCACTACTTTGCCACACAACTCCACATCCAACTCCATATAACCAATATATGGAATGGCCAGATCGTTGGCCACACGTAATTGGAGCCACTGGCACAATTTTAACCGCTCCTGGCCCCAAGGTTCAAAATGTTCAACGAAGCAGCTCTCTGTGATAGTGGACACCATAGAACCAGTATCGATTAGGCAAGCAACCGAAATGCCACCAATACTGACCATCAACTGTGGACAGCCAGACATTAAACGAGACAATGAGCAACTACTAATTAACTCCGCTGAGCCCCCAATTTCCCCGTCCGAGCTACGGCTCAAAAGCTCGGTGTGTACTAGTTTCCTGATGGCTGGCTTGACCGATGCTGCCCCTCCACAGGCAATGACGCAGTAGGCGCAGGGGACAACAGGCCCGGTGGTGGAACATTACATTCCCTGGCAAAATGGCCAGGTCGATGGCACTGCCTGCAAACCACCGGCCCATACCGTGAAGGATGACTTCGCGGGTGCACCTCCTGAAACTGAGCAAAACTTTGAGTCAGCTGGTTCAACTGCTGCTGCTGGGCCTTTAACATCTCCCTTAATTCACTCAGCTCTGAAGACGAGGATCCACTCGTATGCGAACGCTGTTCTCCCCGAACACCATACTGAATCCCATATGATAATGGGACTGACTGGCTACGAGCTCTCGCACCCCCTGGCGTACCCTCCTGCTCCCACCTAATTAACTCGCTACGCACGTCTAAAAAGGTGGCGTGTGGTTCACGGCGAACTAATTGCTTAAGCTCATGCCGAAGTGCATTATCCATCACATATTCCACAAACTGATCACGTAATAAGACAGCGGCATTTGGTGCGGTCCCAGGGAACTGCTGTTTAACCTTCTCCATGAGACCGATCAAAGCAAGGGAGAACTCTAATAAACTCTCCCCCTCCAATTGTCTCCGGGAAAAAAAAGCTTCCTGTAACGCTACATGGGACTGTGAACAACCAAAGACTTCACAAAAAATCGAGCGAGAAAAATCTTATTTGGATCTCCTCATTCAAGATCGGAACGATACCTGATCTCTTCCCTTGCCTCGCCTTCTAGGTGGTCAACTAAGAACAACGCCTGGTCTGAAACCGACAAATGGCGAACCTGAATACACGCCTGCACCTCCTCAATCCATTCCTCGATGCCAATCCCTGACTTGCCGTTAAACTTAGGACATTTACGGTCCCTAGGTACAAATACCACTCTCTCCGGCTGGCTAGCACCCACAACTGGATGAGGTGTGACAGGCGCTTCATCAGTCACCTCCACAGATACCACACTAGGGCCAGGAAACACAAGGGGGCGCTCTTGGCGCAGCCTCTCATTGTCTGCCTTCAACTGGGCCACAAGTTCTTTAAGCTCTCTAAGTTCTTCCTCCATATGTAAATCGCCACTTACCACCCACTAGCGGGAGACCCAATGGATAGGAGAGGCGTTCTCCACAATCCGGACGGACGCTGCTGCCTTGCCCCAACTCTAAAAGAATGAAAAATAAATTACTAAACAAGAAAAACCCAATGATAAAATAATCTACAATAAATTTAATCTGGATAACCACTCTCTGCCTAGTTACAGGGAGTCCTGACGATTACGCCAGAATGTGGCGGAGCGCTAAGGAATTGACAAACTTATAATAAACAGAACATCCGATTACGTCACTCTGGATAAAGGCCAGGGACCCTGATTAAGAAAATCTCATCTAAGGCAACACAGATAAGTTCACCAGATAAGGCAAGAGACAAGGATATCTGTTACGTCCCGTAGTATTGTGTGGGAGGTCTTGTCTTTTGGCTCCCGTATCTTTCAGGTCCTGGGATTGGACATTGCCCCTGCCAATCACTGTTCCCAGCACGACAGCAAATCCATGGGAACCAATGAGGCGGCACCAGTCGAGTATAAGAACCCGGAAGTGACGCAGCCAGAGGCGCGGCTTCTTTCATTCATGCATATTATTACGGCGATTCTGAATTAAATTCTTGCGGCATTGCTAACATTGTGGCGGCGATTTGGTACGCTAAAGTACTAGCTGGGTGTGTTTTTGTTTGTCTACGCCCAGCGTGAGTTCGTGGACGTATCTCCAATTCGCGGTGTGGAGTCAAGGTTAGTAGGCCCTAGGGTGTACATAAGCAGCACGTAGAAGATAGCGCTGTTTAGGCACACTAGTTAGGAGTGAGAGCTATTTGTTGTATTTATGTTTTGGTTAGCCAGTGTAGTTAGCGGGCATCTTACGCCCTAGTTTTGTTTCGTTTTGTTTGTTAGGTAAGACTGACTGCCGCGCATTAGTTAGAAGGTGTTTTGTTTTATTTATTTCTTTGCTTTAAGCTCTGCTCATGGCTCCCACCGTTGAATTTGTCCTGCTATCTGTTGTATATATTTTGTAAATATAATTTATGTCTGTTTGTACTTTTGGTCTCCACTGTAATTACGGAGCTATTGGGTGTGTGTTTTTGTGCTTCATTCACTAAAGTTTGTCGAAGCTCATTGCCAGTCTTGAGTCTGCCTCATTTTTTTTGTAATTAGTGACGGTGTTTACTATATTTATAATTATTTTTTAATTATTTTTTCTTATGTCGGTTTCCTACCTCCCCTAGACACTTAGAGCTAACCTACCATCTGCGTAGGAAATCGTAACATAATTGGGGGCTCATCCTAAAAAAAGTTAATTTTTTACACTACTTGTAGAGGCATTCCTTGAATTTGCACTTGAAATTAAGTAATTTGTGTGTTGTTCATGCTAAGGCAGTTTAGCAGCTTGACCATGTCATTTACCCTGTAAAGCTTTATTGACAATCCCTCATGGGAGGTAATTGAAAAATGTAGGAAAGATGACTTGTTGACAATAGCTACCCACTATCAGATTCCTGTTTCAAAGCAATCACTAAAGAAACAAATTAAAGCCGAAGTGATAGATCGGCTATGTGAATTGGGTGTCTTGAAATTAGCTGAGTCGGATAGAGAGACAGATCCTCATGGCGAGGGGCAAGAGGTGCTTGGGGCAGGTAAAGAGGAGGTAGAAACAGCTGAGTCGGACACTAACGTGGACGTCGGAGCTGTTTTGCCACCCTTTGAACCATTCTCGCCAGGTACTCCCAGTTCGGGGGAGGAGTTGCATACAAAGGTGCGACTGGCACGGCTTCGCCTGGAGGCGGAGGAGCGAGCACAAGCCCGCCAAGCAGAGTTCGATCTGCGTCTTGAAGTCCGCAAGCTCGAAATTCAGGCTGATAAGGAAGTGAGGCTGCGTAAGTTGGATATTGAAGCAGCTATGAGCGCTTCGATCTCTCCTGCGCAGCCAAGCCTCTCATCAGCGAGTGATAATTTGACTTATTCTGGTGCCACTACATTTGACGTGGGTAAGCATATTGCTTTGGTACCCAATTTTAGAGAATCGGAAGTGGACAGCTATTTTAACGCTTTTGAACGAATAGCGACTTCTTTGGGTTGGCCCAGAGATGTGTGGTCATTGCTACTGCAATGCAAATTAGTCGGCAAGGCTTTGGAAGTGTACTCTACTTTGTCGTTGGAAGATGGCTTGAAATATGACGTGGTTAAATCGGCCATACTTAGAGCATACGAGTTGGTTCCAGAGGCTTAAAGGCAACGATTTCGCAATCGCAAGAAAAATTATACTCAAACTTTCGTAGAATTTGCACGTGAGAAGTCAATCCTTTTTGACAAATGGTGCACTGCTAGTAAGGCTGATGACTTTACTTCACTTAGGGAGCTAATGCTACTTGAGGAGTTCAAACAATGTCTTCCAGAGAGGATGGTACGCTACTTGAATGAGCAGAAAGTGACAACGCTATCGCAAGCCGCAGTTTTGGCAGACGAGTTTGTGCTTACACATAAAAATGTATTTCAGACAATAGCAGTTGAAATGGGTTCAGTCCCTCGGGCTGTAGCCAACGTTCAGCCGCCCAAACAAAATGGCGAGCAGTCTAAGGAGACTAGAGAATGTTTTTATTGCCATAAGAAGGGACACATAATAGCCAATTGTCTAACCCTGAAGCGTAAGCAACAATCTCAAAGAAAGGAAGTTGCATTGATTATCTCTGCTAACTCATGTTCATTGCCTGAACAAGAAAAGGAACTGCCAGACCCTACTTATTTGCCTTTCTTGTTTAAAGGTTTTGTTTCTTTGACTGGTAAGAAGGATGACCAGGTTGAGGTCCAGATATTGCGTGATACAGGTGCCGCACAGTCCTTCATATGCGCTAATGTCCTCTCCTTTTCAAGTCAATCATCAGTTGGATCCAGTAGACTAGTACAGAGCTTCAGTATGGAAGTTATGAAAGTACCCATACATCGCATCCACATTCAGTCTGACATGATTACTGATTTTGTAGAGGTAGGAGTTTGTACTGCATTACCAGTAAAGGGGGTATCTTTCATCTTGGGTAACGACCTAGCTGGTGGGAAGGTGATACCCTCACTAGAGGTAGTAGATGAGCTACCAACTCAAATTAATGCAGATGAGTTGTTCCAAAAATACCCAAGTGCATTTCCTGCATGCGCGGTTACACGTGCACAAGCAAAGAAATATATTGACATACCTTTATCAGACTCTTTCTTGGGTATAGATGCTGACTCTGGGGAACTTGCAGGACCTGAGGTTAGTGCCGGTGACCATGTGAAGGAAGTTGTAATGGGTGACATTTTACCCTTGACAGTCACTCGCGAAAAACCTATCGAAGCTCAAAATAATGATCCTTCGTTGACAAAATGTTTTAAATCAGTTGAGAACTGTAAATTGCACAATGTTTCATTCTTTGTAAAAGATGGGTTACTTATGCGAAAATGGCATAAAGGTACTTCTACCGAGGATGGGTGGAATGTAGTGTATCAAGTGGTAGTTCCCACTGTCTTTCGTCCTCAAGTTTTGTCATTGGAACATGGGTGTGGTCACCCGAATGTCAGACTGCCTTTGATAATATTAGAGCTCTGTTGTGCAGTGAGCCGGTGTTGTCTGCCCCAGATTTCAACCGTGGATTTAAACTGGAGGTCGATGCAAGCGAAGTAGGAACTGGTGCTGTTCTGTTACAGGAAGACAAGGATGGAATCAACCACCCGGTTTGTTACTTTTCAAAAAAGTTCAGTAAAAGTCAGCGCAATTATTCAACAATAGAGAAAGAGGCTCTGGCCTTGTTGTTAGCGCTGCAGCACTTTGAGGTGTATGTTGGTTCTTCTACCCATCCTGTTGTTGTATATACAGATCACAACCCACTAACTTTTATTTCTCGCATGTGCAATCAGAACCAGAGGTTGATGAGATGGTCTCTTACCATTCAAGACTACAATCTTGACATTAAGTATAAAAGAGGTATGGATAATGTGGTGGCAGATGCATTGTCTCGAGCCTAAACATTTCTATATTGTTTTGGTTTTGTCAAACATGTATGTTTGTTCTTAAGGGGGTGGGTGTTACGTCCCGTAGTATTGTGTGGGAGGTCTTGTCTTTTGGCTCCCGTATCTTTCAGGTCCTGGGATTGGACATCGCCCCTGCCAATCACTGTTCCCAGCACGACAGCAAATCCATGGGAACCAATGAGGCGGCACCAGTCGAGTATAAGAACCCGGAAGTGACGCAGCCAGAGGCGCGGCTTCTTTCATTCATGCATATTATTACGGCGATTCTGAATTAAATTCTTGCGGCATTGCTAACATTGTGGCGGCGATTTGGTACGCTAAAGTACTAGCTGGGTGTGTTTTTGTTTGTCTACGCCCAGCGTGAGTTCGTGGACGTATCTCCAATTCGCGGTGTGGAGTCAAGGTTAGTAGGCCCTAGGGTGTACATAAGCAGCATGTAGAAGATAGTGCTGTTTATGCACACTAGTTAGGAGCGAGAGCTATTTGTTGTATTTATGTTTTGGTTAGCCAGTGTAGTTAGCGGGCATCTTACGCCCTAGTTTTGTTTCGTTTTGTTTGTTAGGTAAGACTGACTGCCGCGCATTAGTTAGAAGGTGTTTTGTTTTATTTATTTCTTTGCTTTAAGCTCTGCTCGTGGCTCCCACCGTTGAATTTGTCCTGCTATCTGTTGTATATATTTTGTAAATATAATTTATGTCTGTTTGTACTTTTGGTCTCCACTGTAATTACGGAGCTATTGGGTGTGTGTTTTTGTGCTTCATTCACTAAAGTTTGTCGAAGCTCATTGCCAGTCTTGAGTCTGCCTCATTTTTTTTGTAATTAGTGACGGTGTTTACTATATTTATAATTATTTTTTTATTATTTTTTCTTATGCCGGTTTCCTACCTCCCCTAGACACTTAGAGCTAACCTACCATCTGCGTAGGAAATCGTAACAATATCCAAGAATAATTAAGTTTATTACAGTAGATATAATAATTTAATTAGACAAAACCTAATAAAAGAAAACCAATAAACAATTAGGACCAGGAGTTCCCATCGGATAAACTGGTGAGCAACCTGCACATACAGAGCTTCAAGCACAGGAACCGTGGCTAGGCAGCAGGGTCTATGGGCGCAATCGGCCTACACAGCACAGCAGTCTACAATCACACTGGTGACTCTCACACACACGTGCTCGTATTCCACACACTCAAAAAACGAAACTCCACTGCTGCCTTAAGCACCGGCTCCTGTACAAAAAAAACTATTAAATCACAATCTTAAACAGAATATAATCACAGCTACTAGTATTAAAGTTACCCACCCTTATGACTGGCCCATAAACACAACAAGAAAACAATAAAATAACTCCCAAAGAAAACAAAATAAATAAACAGGAAAATCTTATGGTCAGAGAGCCAACTCACACCTGTACACACTACAGTTAGCTTAAACTCAAGCAATAAGATCTTTCCCACACGTTCTCTTCTACCTGTGCTCTCTTTCTCTACACACACACACACACACACACAAACACGATACGCACGTGCATTCATTCACAAAAATAGGGGGAGGGAGAAGATGCGCGCGCACACACACCGGCACAACCATACACACACACACACACACACACACACGGATTTATAACCCACAGGCTGTAAACCACGGAACAAATAAACTTTAAGGCATAGCCTTAAAGCGAACAGAGCATCAGCGAAAAGAATCGTAACAAAACCCAAAACCCAAAAAATGTAAATAAGCAAAGAAAAAAAAACTTAAACAAAAATTAAAAAATGACGAAATCGTCGCTGCCACAAAACCGCACGGCAACGTAGCGGTACACAGGTGAAGGTAAAATATAAACAAACAAAAGAACAGCCGTGGCAAAACAGCAGCGTCCTCCAAAAGTGCTCTTCATGTAGCACCTACACGGGAAACAAATCAACGTCGCGCCGCCACCAGTCTATACATAAAAGTTGCGATTAAAACCCATTATCGGCAGAGCAAACTGCATAAACGCGAACAGTATAAATACATACCATACAATTCTGTACCAGATCTCGCCAGAAGGGCAGATATGAAGAGCTGAGAGCTCAGTCAGTTCAGCAAGTTTATTGGGAGGAACAAACCGTCCACAACACCAGATGAATGCCCGTATCCGCTGACTTAATTCGGCTTACTAGAATGTGTAAATGCCACAGAAGAAACACCGCTATAATATACAAATCCCAACTAAAATAATGCACCACGACTGACATTCTTACCTGTGCAAAAAGGGCAACCTCAGTCAAGTACCAGCACTGGATATTACGCAACAACGGAAGCAAGGGGGGCGTGACCCATAACCTCAGCTACCTTACCAACTGACTTAAATAGCCTTACACTCACCTGTGATAGGACAGTTCATTGACAGGCGGCCAACCGGAGAACAGGTAGGTATAACTTCACTTATCTTGCCACGGGGGCATGGTGCTGCTTTTACACAATATACAGTATGATCTGGATGTTCAATTTGTGTAAATAATTCCTTAATTGGTGCAGGAAGTACATTCTCTGCTGGGCTTTTTTGAGAATTTAATTAATATTGAGTTCCTATTTCAAGTCATGGAAAATGGTAGTTCCTAAAAACTTGAAAGACTCCACGGTTGACACAGGATTGTCGGACATTGTAAAGGGGAGTATTGTTGAAGGCTGTCTCCTATCCATCCTTGGGGATCACCAGTGCTGACTATTTGAGTGCTAGAAATAACTCCTCCCAGCCTCACCTGCTGTTTCCTGTTTGTCAGGAAGATGGTGATCCATTGGCATATGGCAAGGGGTAGAATAAGCTGTAAGAGTTTAGAGGAAAGGCTGTCCGGGATCATCGTATTAATTGTCGAGCTAAAGTCGACAACAGAATTCTTGCATAGGACAGCCCTATGCAAGATGGGCAGTCAAGATGTTGGAGGATGTAGTGCAGCCCCATGTTAACTGCATCATCCACTGACCTGTTTGCTCTGTATGCAAACTGAAGGGGAGTTAACAGCTGATCTGTGATGTTCCTTAGATTGGCCAATACAAGTCGTTCAAAGGACTTCATGACCACAGATGTTAGTTATCAGAGGTGTGGCTGTCGATGGGCTGGGGTGGGTCTGAGGTGTGCTGGTGTTCTTCTCAAACCTGCAGTAAAAGGTGTTGAGGTCCTCAGCCAGGCTTTTGTTTGCATCGGCGGGGAGGGGTGGTCTCTTCTCCACACTGATGCAGGGTTGTTAGCTGAAAAATATGTTTTCCAGCTTTTCAGTGTAGCTTCTTTCATCTCCTTTGTAAGTTTCTCCTTTGTAAGTGTGTTCCTGGCCTGATTATATAGGGCTCAGAAGGTTTTGGTTGGCACACACATACAGTATCTTCACAAAAAACTGATGTAAGATGTCAGTGTCTATCAGCTCATCCAGATCATCAGTTGCAGTTTTGAAGCAGTGGTTTCGAGTCGGGGCAGTTAAAGCAGTCTTGTAGTTCTTGCTTTGCTACACTGCTCCATTTCTTCACTGTTGTAGTATTTTAAATGTGGACACAATGCTCAATGCGTTATCCACCATTCATGTAGGGGTCAGCTCTGGTTCAGAGTTGAATCGAATCTTTAAGGATTCGAGTTAATTTTGTTAAACTTATTTAAAATTTATAGAGTACACCTTATCAACTACCCGTCCGTTTAATATGATTTAATGTATCTTACCAATTCTGTTTATCCCGCGGCCGACGACGATAATACAAAATCTGGTATTAACCTAATTATGAGCAAGGTAACGTAAGATCTGGGCAAATGTTTAAACTTCGAAATACATGATTAACACAACAATTCTTCATAAAGAAACAGGAATTTATTTGACCTAACCCACGATACATTAACCTACGCTACTTGAACACACGCACGCACACACATACATACAAACATACCAACAGTTTGCAGGGTGAAAGTTAATGAAGTTCATCTAGTACTGTTTACTAGACCAAAGAAAGTCACAAGAGCAGAGTCTTGGGTTTAATCTTACGGAGCACCATTTTCAGCCAGGTATGCATCTTTGTTTGTATACTTGCATTACGTTTCGTTCACATGGTTCGCCTCCGGCGAAGGGAATCACATTGTTGCTGATTGGTTGCTGCTGTGGTTGAAATGACGTCTTTCAGGAAAGCCCTTCGGTGAGGCTTGGTTGCCTGGTTACCGATGGCGTGCTCTGGAACAACATCTATGGGTTTCTTTGTTGCAGTTCTGGCACAAAGTCTCATTGAGAGTTCTCGAAGAGCAGATGATGTCAGCGAAGTCGGCATAGCCTGAGGGCAGGAAGCACAGGAGGAAGCCCAAGCGGCGAGCTTGCTTAACGCACCTTGTATCGTTAAGTGGGAAATGAGCACCAATTCATATGGAGTTTCCATCATTTGGCGACGCCGCCGAGACAGCAGATGTGCTCAACTTCATCGAGAAATGTGAAAATTATCTAGAAAGCAGGCCACTTCCCAGCGTGGAGCTTGTAGGAACCTTCAGCACAGTACTACGAGGACCTGCTCTGAGCTGGTGGAAGAAAAGTAGAAAAGGCCAAGGTAAAGGATTGGGAGTCTTTTAAAGAGGTATTCATGGCTGTGTTCCTACAAGATGACAACCTGACTGAAATAAAGGACAAGTTAAGGTCGCTGGTACAACAGCCTGGACAACGCCTCAGGGACTTTGCCTATGATTACCGGGCCCTATGTCTGAAGTGGAAGCCTGACATCTCGGAGGAGGAGCTGGTGAGTCGTATTCTGAACAATATCAACCCCAGAGTGGCAGGCTGTCTGAGAGGAACAGTCAACACCATGGAACAGCTGGTAAAGGTGGGTTCAATGGTGGAAACATACTGTACGGGCACTAAAGATTACTGGCAGAAAGTGGAGAGAAGGACAGGAAGGAAGCTACAGAACAAGCTCCCCTGAAACACCTAGCTGAATTTTCCATTACTCAGCCCCACGGAGCCCCCTCGCTTCTCTTAGTACCATTGTCAATGCATGGAAAGGAGGTGAATGCAGTGCTGGATATGGGAAACACTTACATTCTCATGCAGGAGACACTTAGGCGGCAACTGGATGATAAGCCTCCCGTGGACACAGGTCAATCTCCCCAGAGGTTCATCAATTCAGCCGGGAAGACCACCAGATGAGGACACAAAAAAAGCATGACTGTGGCATGACTCAGGTTGTCAGATCAACAACTTGTCAGGGGCGGGGTGACTAAACTGGAGTGAACCCAAAAGCAGACGAATTATGCTTGAATTGTGTTAAAATTATTTTACAGTAAATACTGAGGCTTGAAGGAGTAGGCACAGTGGGAGCAGAGGAGAGAAGCAGCGTGTGTGTGCTTGGTGACTGAGAGAGTGGGGAACCCTTTAGTGACGAAGGAGGAGGCGGGGTTATGACGCGAGGGAATCTCCACTAACCCAGAAGTCGAGAGCAAGTACTCCTCTCGGATTCTTGCTAGCGAATCTTCGCTGCTAACCTGCGTAGCTCGCGGTGATTGGAAGGTGGAATGTAGTGGCTGATCTTCTTAGAGAAAACGGAGGTTGGCGCGAGGCGCAAACTCTCTCCCCGATGTCCGCGAACACGGAAGTGCTTGAACGCAGAAGTGCGTGTGCTGTGGAAGCAGCAACGGGCTAGAAGAATCGTCTTTTCCAGGCGGTGGTCGGAATCCGGTGATCCAGCAGCGAGAGCGAACAAATTGTGAATACAATTCCAAGTCCTGAGAGCAAGCGAGGTCATCCACGTTAATCAGTCCGATAATGATAGAAGTACTAGAGGGCGTAGGCGTGCAGGGAGTAGAACTGGAGTCGAGTCTTAGGATCTGAACGTGCTAGGTTGATCTAGCTGACTCGTGACACAATCTTTGCTGCTAATCTTCGCTGCTCAACCTTCGCTGCTGATTGAGAAGAATCATCTGGCCTTTCCACTTATAGCTGGGCTTGACTTTTTGATCGCTACAGGGGGCGGTCTTGGAGATTGCTCAGGGAAGGTACGGTTGGAGGGTGGGTTTACACACCATTCGTTCCTGCCTCCCCAAGTCAACCTTGACCCATCTGCAAAAGTGGCCTGTTTCCACACTTGTCCACCAGCTAACTCGAACTTGTACTACGCGTTGCCGCTAAAATCTGCTCTCCCACAAATTACCTCCAAGTTTTCCTTAAACCAACCCAGTGAACTGGGTGAGATATCGAAGGCTCAACAGGAAGACGTGAAGGTAGCTCAGCTGTGCACAGGAGAGCACCTGAGGGAGGCACATAACCCTCGGATAACCTTTGAACACCACTAGGGGGCGTTATACCACATGGTTCCAGTCACGCGAGGAGAAATATTCCAACTGGTGGTCGGTCCTTATGCCAGATCCCAGATCCCAATCCTTAACCCAGAATTTCTTGCAACACTTCCATAACCTCCCGATGGGCGGCCACCGGGGGGGCGCTGAATACGTTGTTGAGGCTCCTAGACATCGCCTGGTGACTAACCGTTCGCAAGGATGTCTGGCATTATATCCGGACATGTAAGGTCTGTCGGGGGCATAAGAGGGGTATCAAAGGTCAAATGGGATGGTTGATCAACCAAACACCCATTCAGGATCTAGCTGCAGTACAAATCATCGCGGAGGAAGGGAAAAAGAGAAGAAATGCGGAGAGCCAAACAAGCCAGGTTTTAAAAGATCTACAAGATGAGCACTTTTGATCAGGCGAACTGGTTTGGCCCAAGCCACATCCACACTTCTCTGTCCAGCAAAAACGTTCTGCTAATCTAGCACCCAAGTGGGAGTGTCCACCAGAGATAAAAAGAGCCAATAAATTACACTGTATCTCGGAACAACCCACAAAAAAACAATGGTATGAGTGTGGTTACTCTAAAGCGATATTACGAACGCTTTCCTCTGACGCCGGAGGCTGAAGGGGATCTATGTAGCGCCACCATTTAAAGGGTTTTTATATAGACAGTTTTAAGTAGTTTAACAAAAAGAAAGAAACTGCTTTGTCTTATCACATTCGATAAGTTTTATTTTGTCCCGATGATGGTGGTTTGGTTCCGGGGTTGAGCTCTCGCGAGCATGCACGGCTGCAGCGCAAAGGAATCCCGATAATGTGCTGGGTCATGTGATGCAGCATAAATGTGCACCTGAGAAGAAACTCGGGTAGGAAAGATTATGGTGAGACAGCGCTGTTTACAGAGATTTCAGGAGAGAGTGAATACCGTGCCACTTTGGATTTTCCCCTTTACTGTATTAATTCCTTCTGGACTGATTCACACAGCACCTCTTGTTGAGGTGAGCCCGGCAGGAATGCGGAAGTGCAGTGAGCTGGCGAGAGGGTGTTGTGTGTAGTATGACTTGTGCAGGAATGTGGAAGCGCGGAGCGTGGGTCTTGTGAGGAGATGGAAGCGCAGAGAGCTGGTGAGAGAGGAGTGAACTCGGTGATGAAAGCAGGTGTGGGTGAAGAGAAGTTGCGCAGGTTAGTGGCTGGTTTGCAGGAATCATTCGTGGTTGAAAGCGAGCAGGGTTCAGAGCCGGGAAGACGAGAGAGAGAGTCATGATCCAACGGATAACACAGATACCACAGACCCGAGAGCATGAAAAACCAAAGCGTGAGGCAAGAGCGAGGTCAGAGAAAACAAAGCGTGGTCGAGTTTGTGAAAGCAAGGCATAGAGAACAACACTGGACAATTTGGCTTTGAAAGGCACACAATAATCTGGCGACTTAGTTGTGTCAGAGTATGGTTTAAATAGCCATGAGATAATCAGTGATAGTGCACAGGTGTGCGGAGAGCGGAAAGTGAGGCGGTAAGATGCAAGGAGCGGTTGGAAACATGGAACAGAAGTGGTCAGGTGATCATGGCAGGCCAGTGGCTTGGCGGGTCGTGACATGATATGACAACCTTGTACATTCAGTACATTCAATTCATTAACTGATTTTCATCTTATTGCCACATATTGTTGCTGAGCCTTGACATGAGCAACTGTTGCAACCCCAGAGCATAGCACTGCCTTCAGGAACTTGTACAGTGGCCACTATGCATGATGGGTGCATTACTTCATGCACTTCCCCTCTTACCCTGACATGCCCATTGCTCTAGAATTGGGTCAATCTGGACTTATCAGATAACATGACCTTTTTCATTGCTCCAGTCAAGTCCAGGCTCCTTAACAATTTTTCACGTTTTTTTTCTGCATTTTTTCTGCTTAATCTCACCAGCAATGGGTTTCTGTTAGGTTTAAATGAAGAAGTAGTATGTCCGAGCTAAGTTTTAAGCTAAGAGAAGAAGAGTTTTAGCTTGTTGTGTCCGCTGCACCTTGATACACTTACCGGTACGGGCCCGATCGACCGGCAGAGACAAACACACACACACGCAGGCATAATGTCTGAAGATCTCTGTTTATTCTCAGCAAGGAGAGCACATTTAAACGGTGCTCCGTCCTGAACATCAAAAGAACCAGTGTGTACACACTGACATACACACACTGTATTTTTCCTAAGACAATCTTTAACAGTTCACTTTTATTTTTTTTTATATATCTACTGTAATGTTTTTTTTTATATGCAGTGGAACCTTGGATTACATTACGAACATAATTTGTTTCGGAAGTGGACTTGTATTCCAAAACACCCTTTCCCATAAGAAATAATGGAAACTCATATTATTCATTCCACAGCCCAAAAAAATAAATACATAAAAATAATTAATATAAAATATAAAGTAAAAATAAAACAAATTAACCTGCACTTTACCTTTACATTTTTTTTTAAATAAATCCTGGCAGATAACTGTTTCTGGTTATGTGTGCAGGCGCTGTGTGTGTGTGTGTGTGTGTGCGTGTGTGTAATGTGCGTGCACACACACATTAACGGAAAGACTGTTTTATTTACTGCTGTAAAGTAAAAAAAAAAAACATGCGCACACACGTGTGTTATAATAAACAGTACACACGCTTACAAACACAAAATAAAATATGTTTTATGCGCACACACGTCGTCACAGTGTTATAGTAAACAGTACACGTGTGCACGGATGTTGATTATAGTCAGTGAGAGACGAGCACTACGACCCAGCAGGGGAGACGATTACTTGCAATTCCCCAGCGCAAGAAAGAGAAAAACCATTGGTTCAGTTGTGATCAAAACAAGAAGCGCAAATGTGATACATGATACTCGGTACTCGTAAGACTTGCTCATTTTTCAAGTCAAGATGTGTTAAAAATCTTTGCTCGTCTTGCGGAACACTCGCAAACCATGTTACTTGCATTCCGAGGTTCCACTGGCACAGTAGATGTTCCACAACATGTACTGTGCCAGTTTGAATTTAATGCAATAACCTTAAATGTACAAAAGGAGCCTAAAAAAAAAAATAAAGATGTAGAGAGTGAAATCGGATTTCTTGTTGCATTAGATAATAAAGAATGATTTCACAGGGGCAGGAGTAGGTAAAGGATCGACAGTGAAAATAATGACCACAGAAGATTTGTCTTCTCCAGCAAGAAAAGACTGAGAATTTATGGGCAAGAATTGAGACAGTTCATACATTCATTTTTTTTAAATTGGTCGAAAAGAATTAGCCATTAACAATCATTTTAACAGGTATTGTAGGCTTACAGGTTACTGAGGTCCAAAGACAATGACAGTTCTAACAAAAAATATAAAAAAGGACAATACAAAAATATTACAATACTTTTTATACTATTTTTGAAACACATACACAAAAAAAAATGTGTACATAAACAAAGTTTTTGCATAGTCTTGACAGTGTGCGCAGAAGTGTGCGAATTTGCACAGACATGCAAGATCATGACACCGTTGGATATCAGTCCTCTGTCTCACTGTAATGCACTGTTGATCGTTTAACCTTTGTCCTGATAATGATCCAACACTGGCCATTGATGTTTGCCTTTTTATTTTTTTCTCGGTCTGCGATTGAGCATGTTACTCTCTCTGGCTCATAGTGATGAATGCGTGTCTCATCACCAGTAATGATTCTCTTTATAACATTTTCAACCTTTTTTAGAATATAGGTCCAAATTTTGTTTGCTGATATCCAAACATTTCTGTTTATGCTCTTCTGCGAGTTGTTTCTGAACAGTCGTTTCTTAGACCACAAAAACTGATCACTGCACACTTTTTTTTTTCATGAAAATCACACCTGGGAAATCCATTTTTTTTCTCGCATTGCAGTTTCAAATGTACTGAGGTAACACATTCACACCCGCACAGCAGTGCCTGGGGAGACAGTAGCCTTCATCGAAAAACACTCAAAAGACCAACAGACGTTTTGAGACAGCCAGAGTGTGGATAATTTGACTCATGCATTGTATATGAAATTATTTTAAATGTATTTATATGCATATGCATTTACATAAAATATACAGGCATTGTCTTTCACTTGTGATTAATCTTATAAAGGAAACAGAAATACAGATAAATGATACAGAAATATTAAATAAAATATATTAAAATATAAAATATTAAAATATGTACAGCATTGTTTTTTTAAATATAGAATGCACATAATGAGAGTGCAGAAATCCCCCCAAAAATACAAGTACATAAACATCCATAAATATAAAATACATAAAAGAAGTGGCGCCTTATACAGTATGTGATGGCATTTTGCATTAATTTACAGCACTAAATGTACTTTTCAGCTGCAAAAACAGCTAATATTTCGTACAACCCCAATTCCAAAAAAAGGTTGGAACAGTATGGAAATCTAAATATGAAATCAACTATTTTTGTGGGGACAGCAGGCGGTGTTATGGATAGCAATGTTTTATGACGATGATAAGAGTTCTATAGTTGGCTCTAGCTGATTCTCATGTACCAGCACCTCACACCCTGCCATGTCCACGTAACTGCTCCACTGAGGAGCAAACTGTAACAAACGCGGCTTTCACAAGGGGCAGAACTGTGCATAAATAATCTGAACTGTTCAGAACGGGCAGATCCTCAGGCTGCTACCCTGCAGAGTTCTGAACAGGCAGAGGCGCGGCCACATGTGATTGCCACCTTAAGGCAATCAGCCTGGATGTGACACACCTGGCAGCGTGTGTATGTAAGGGTCCTGGTACCTCTGCACTTCATCCGATCATTTAGGTAGCACTGGTAAGGTATCAGGGCCAAAGAAAGAAAGAAAGAAAAAGGAAAGAAAGAAAAGACAGACAGACAGACAAACAGACAGGCGAAGTGCACTGTTGAGAGACAGAGGCAAAGCCCAAGCCTCTACCTCTCTAAGACACCGGAGAGAAGGCATGCATCAGTCCAGCGTGCACGCTCAGTCGAAAGGTGTACACAAAAAAACACAAACTCTCTCTCTTATAAATCCTCAGTAAGGGCATAGGCCCCGAGAGGATCTTCAGGTTTATTTTTAGTTATCAGAGCCCCATCCGTGCTCGTGTAGACGGCTGAGCTCTGTTTATTTCTGTTTCCAGTTTTCTTTTGTTTCCCTTTTTAGTTTCTAATGAATAATCCCACGCCATCTCTAAATGGGGATATCTTCCAATGCGTATCATAAGCTCTCTCCCAACTCCTATTTCATTCCCCCTCTCAGAAGCACTGCGTTAGGGCTCTTATAAATATTATATCTCGTGGTGCGGCTCTCCAGCGCACCACATAACACAAACACAACACAAATAACACTGGTCCTATGCCTTATCTCAACAGGGTAATGGAAGAGGTTCAAATGTCAGTAAATGTGTACATACAGCATGACTGAAAGGATAAGTATACACAATGACCAAAACAAAAGGCAACACCTTTTATGAAGAGTATTCACATCCCTGAAAATTCTGTTCTTCGTTCTGTTTGTTTTTGTTTGTTTAAGATTTTAGTGGAGTTTAACCTGCTGTTGCATCACCATCGGCTTTCTAGCCTTAAACTGCTGACATTTAACTTATTATATTACTTTTTTTTTTAAAACCTACTTAGGAGTCAGATCCTTCCTATACTGGCCTGTTCCAAGTTTGTCTCCTGACTTTACAGTATTTGAAGCCATATTAACCTTTAAATAAGAAATACAATAATTTTAGGTCGAATCTTTATGTTCTTTCTTTCTTTCTCTCTCTATTTTTCCTTTGTTTACCTAAAAATACAGAGAACTTTTGTACTCATCTGGACATTATGTAAGTGTCCATGCTAAAACAAAATGTAAGAAAACAATTATAACGGAAACAGAAAACAGATAAATGATACAGAAATATTAAATAAAATATATTAAAATATAAAATTTTAAAATATGTACAGCATTGTTTTTTTTTTTTAATATAGAATGCATATAATGAAAGTGCAGAAATTCCCCCCAAAAAATACAAGTACATAAACAATAATAAATCACCTAACTTTTGTATGAATGTATTTGTTACAAAATGTTGTTTTATATATATTTATGTAATATAGTTTCTGGTAAAATTACGTTATAGCAAAGTGTATACCAAAGAAGTGTATAAATTAGAAACTACTAAGGCCCTTAACCCTCAACTGCTCAGGTGTATAACAAGATTTAAAAAAAAAAAAACATCCCTTTTGTTTAATGCTTTCCTTGCCTGGTCTGTCAGTGTAGGTGGATTGCCATGTCTTCTTGGTTTGTAGTTGTGCCATCTTCTTTCCATTTTTGGTTGATGGACTAAACAGAGCTCCATGAGTTCTAATGGATACCTTGGGCTTCATGATGCTGTTTGTTCACTAATGTTCTCTATCAAACCTCTGAGGGCTTCACAGAACAGCTGTATTTATACTCAGATTAAATTACACACAGGTGGACTCTATTTACTAATTAGGTGACTTCTGAAGGCAATTGTAGTAAAGGGGCCTGAATACAAATGCATGTCTCTTTTTTTTCATATATATTTTTGTAAAAATAAATTATCATTTCCCTCTCACTTCAAAATTCTGTGAAGTGTATCACACAAAATCCCAGTAAAAGACATTTATGTTTGTGGTTGTAATATGACAAAATGTGGAAAAGGTCAAGGCATAAAAATCCAGCAGCAGGGTGGACTGGGACCAAAAAGTGGCCCTGGACTTCCTGGCCCACAGCAACCCACCACAGCCCACATCATAACACATTGGCTTATTAATGTGGAGATGAATTTTTAACACCACTGACTAGTATACAAATATAACGCAATAAATGAACATATTATTTGAAGTATCACTAAACATATATTAGGTCATATGTGTAAAACAAAGAAACAAAGGAAAGAATATTAAGATAAACAACACATAAAACTATAAAGACAATATTTTAGCTAGTCAGGGGGTATCTGGATGCAGTATAAAATAGATAGATAGAAGTGCAGCAGGGTTAATGGTGATTAACAAGTACCTGCTGCTGCTGACCAACACCACTCCGCTGCTCTACCCGAGCCGAGTGAAAAGGATGACAATCAAACTGAACAGGTAAGCTGTATTACAATCAGTAGCAGCATTAGCTCATGCTAGGAATTAATATTGACTACCATAATAATTAAAATGAGTAACTAGTTTACTAGCATGAGCTAACGCAGGCAGCTGTTAGAGCTGTCCGATCCTGCAGGGCTGTAACTTCCCCTCACGCCAAAGGTATAATCTGTAAATTTGAAGCATTTAATAGTATCAACCTCTAAAGCTTTTTTTCTTCTTTTCACAGAACTTTTCAGCTCCACCTTTTCTCCTCCCCCCCTTTTTATCCATGGAAATTATCATTTATTTGCGCAGAGAAATCCGCTGTCTTGAGAAAGGATCCATATTTCTCCCTCTTGAAAATGGGCGTGTTTCAGAGCACGTATGGAATAGACCAAACTAATTAATAGGGAGGGAGGGCAATACATTCGCGTATACTCTGTCGGCAGTGATTGACGCACTCATTCACCTGCGTAGAAAGGCGATGCAATATTATGGTTTCCGTCATTTTTTAAATATATTTGTGTTCTGACTGAGCTGGGTTGTGCCGACCGACGGTCCGGAGACTCCCGGTGCTCCAGATCATCAGTCTGCCACTGTCCAGTAGTTTGATACACTGTAGTTGGATGAGTTGGATATCACATTATCCACACTTCTAGTCATGCTTGAGAAATCACGCATTTCACTCTGAACTGTTTACAAATCTTCAAATCGTCTTGAAGTTTTACCAGTGTCCCCAACAAGGATGAATACCTGCAGAGGTGATGAGCTGATGTTTCTGACTTCCTCAGTATGGGCATGTGGGCAAGAATGTTACCCTCCACCTGGCTTTAGAGAAACTTCTCATGATATCCACCTAGGATATTCAACTTTCTCATGAAAGCCTTCACCGGGCTGTACATTTTAATGTATAAATGGGCCAAGGGCCCTTGGCTTGCAGTCTGGTATTTAGTTCAGTCATTCGTGCAGTCACATCAACAGCAAAAGCGAGTCTGCATCTGAGAGCTTTGTGATATACCTGCCTTTTTTTTCCACAAAATGCATGTATTTCTGCTCTCAGGTCCCATATTCTTTTAAGCACCTTGCCAAGACTGAGCCATCTGACAGCGGTTTGGTAAGCTATATCACTATATTCAGTGTCCTGCTCCTCCAAAAGTGCGACAAACTGTCTGTGATTCAGTGCTCTTGCCCTGATGAAGGTAACTATTTTAGCCACAACATCAAACACAGTTAATTTTTAGCTCTGACTTACATAACACATCCTGATATATAATTAAATGCAAAATAAAAATAAATAAATAAATAAATAAAAAATAAAAATGTTTGTTCTGAGTTTATTTCAGTCACTTTTCAGAAGTCCCACATTTTGTAATGTCAAATTTGCACAGCCATCAGCCAACCGACCAATTTGTCCCATTTTAGTCCCAGTTTATCCATGCATACAAAACAAAATCACTGAACAAATCTCTTCTATGTTGTAATCCCTTTTAATGATTGCATAGCTTTCATTAAGTCTTTTGTTAATCCACTACAAAAATGAGTAACTCGACCATGTTGTGGACATCACAGCTCTCGTCCAGAGCCAAGGAGAAAAAGTCAAATTTGTTCACTTTGTTTTGCAGCTGAAGTTTTAGATTTCCTGCGATGTCCTCAACCCTTCTCATTACAGTTCACCTGGAAAGGGGCGCATTCACAAAGACTTCTTTTTTTCTCCGAGCATATTAGCACTACAGTGTCCACCAAACATTCTTTGATAAAGCTCCCCATTGGAGAATGGCTTGCTGTTTTTGGCGATTTTGTGGGATATCACCAGAGGTGGAAAGAGTACTAAAATTTTGTACTCAAGTAAAAGTACTGTTACTTCAGTGACATTTTACTGAAGTACAAGTAAAGTTACCATTATAAAAAGCTACTCAAGTAAAAGTAAAAAGTAGCTCATAAAAAATGTACTCAGAGTAAAAGTTACAGAGTTACTTTTTTTTTTTTTTACAAGATGAGGCATTCTAGCGTAGTTCAAAAAAGATGAGCAGATATAAATCTCAAACTAGTTGTTTTTAACTGAAGGTACACCTTTGCATAATAAAGCTGTTGTCTTTCTTGTGCTTAAAAATCAAAGTGGTCACTTAAATATGGCGTTACGTCCCAGTCTAATGTTGGGCCGTACAGCAAAAGAATGGTTCAGGGTTCTATTTTAAACTGGATAGAAATGGTGGTATATGGCAGAAAGAACTAGATCCAGTCATTAACTGATGAAATAATAAGGTTTGTATTGCTTTACAAAAAAATACACACACACACACAACAGGAGGAGGATCAGTTTCAGGGTGGACGCAGGCCAAAATAATAAACTAAATGGCATTTATATTTAGTAGCTGGATTACCTGCAAAAAACAACAACACAAACAAAAATACAGGACTCCCTAAACCAAAAACAGTGAATAAATTCCCTCTTCCCAAAATAAATGGTAGCCACACCCTTACTACTGGTGAGTGCACAAACATACAGTGAAATTATCTACAAATATATACAAAGACCAACCAAAGCAAAGGGGCAAAGCAATAATCAAAGTCAATGGGAGGCAAAAAGTCAAAACCAGAATACACAACCAAATATCAAAACACCTCTCAATCTCTTTCCCGCGTCTCTCTTCGGTTCATATATGGTGGCGCTGGTTGATGACGTCACTCTCTGGCCGGAAGCGACCATGTGGAAGGTCAGGTAGATGGCGATCAAAAAAAAAAAGTTTTGAGAATGACACAAATATTAGTTTTCACAAAGTTTGCTGCTAAACTGCTTTTAGATCTTTGTTTCAGTTGTTTCTGTGATGTACTGAAATATAATTACAAGCACTTCATACGTTTCAAAGGCTTTTATCGACAATTACATGACATTTATGCAAAGAGTCAGTATTTGCAGTGTTGGCGCTTCTTTTTCAGGACCTCTGCAATTCGACTGGGCTGCTCTCAATCAACTTCTGGGCCAAATCCTGACTGATAGCAACCCATTCTTTCATAATCACTTCTTGGAGTTTGTCAGAATTACTGGGTTTTTGTTTGTCCACCCGCCTCTTGAGGATTGACCACAAGTTCTCAATGGGATTAAGATCTGGGGAGTTTCCAGGCCATGGACCCAAAATTTCAACGTTTTGGTCCCTGAGCCACTTAGTTATCACTTTTGCCTTATGGCACGGTGCTCCATCGTGCTGGAAAATGCATTGTTCTTCACCCAACTGTTGTTGGATCGTTGGAAGAAGTTGCTGTTGGAGGGTGTTTTGGTACCATTCTTTATTCATGGCTGTGTTTTTGAGCAAAATTTTGAGTGAGCCCACTCCCTTGAATGAGAAGCAACCCCACACATGAATGGTCTCAGGATATTTTACTGTTGGCATGACACAGGACTGATGGTAGTGCTCACCTTTTCTTCTCCGGACGAGCCTTTTTCCAGATGCCACAAACAATCGGAAAGAGGCTTCATCTGAGAATATGACTTTGCCCCAGTCCTCAGCAGTCCATTCGCCATACTTTTTGCAGAAGATCAATCTGTCCCTGATGTTTCTTTTGGAGAGAAGTGGCTTCTTTGCTGTCCTTCTTGACACCAGGCCATCTTCCAAAAGTCTTGGCCTCACTGTGCGTGCAGATGCGCTCACACCTGCCTGCTGCCATTCCTGAGCAAGCTCTGCACTGGTGGCACTCCGATCCCGCAGCTGAATCCTCTTTAGGAGACGATCATCTCGCTTGCTGGACTTTCTTGGACGCCCTGAAACCTTCTTAACAAGAATTGAACCTCTTTCCTTGACGGTCTTGATGAAGAACACACTACTTCTTCATTTTAAAACCTAACAACCATGAATGAGGTGTCAAATCATGCGGCTTGTTCGGGAACGGGGTACTATGACTTTTCTAAGGGGTAATTGACCACCCCAAAAAGTCCCATAGACTTTACAATGAGACCAACATCAGCTATGACATCAGCTATGTCTATGATGCCGCGGCAAGCACCACTCACATTTTCTTCTGGAAATGTGCCTCTCTAGTTATTATTATTAATATTATTAGCCGTGTTGTATGAGGAAAGAGTCATGACAAGTTTGTTACTTTTGATAACGTAGTGTTTGGTTTGATGTTATATAATTTCCAGGTTTGACAGGGTAGGATTTAGAGTGCATCTATATATATATGCGATGGGAGCAGCAAGTACTGTAAATAAACACGTAGCAATGCAATGAAGACAGCAAACTGTTATCATAATGGCTGTTGTTGTTGCTGTTAAGGGAATTGATCCCATCCAATTACTGAACTGTATTTCCGCGACTGTACTGTATTTTCAAAACCGAGCTTAAGGAAAGGAAAACATTAGCTAACGCGATCGATTGCGTTCGATTAGCGATTGCGTAATCGGGGGCGTTTTAATCGCATAACAACGTAAAAGCTATTGCGCAATAGCCATTCTTGGGCATCGCGAGTACTACAGAGTCAGATAAAATAATATTTAAAAAAATATTTTACTGACACCAATTAATATCCTGCTTATTTTAACTAGATTTTACACAGTTAGAAAATATAATTATAATTATTTTACATGATTTTTTCCCTGGTCTATGTGTTTTTCTTTGCTTTGTGACTTACGCCAAGTCATGCAAAAACGTGTTCGGATTAGATTTTACTTTATTGTGTAGGGTATAAAGTAAGTGTTAATCTCTCCCTCTCTCTTATCGTAAATTTAATATTTTCTAGACAAGATTGTGTTTTGTTACTGTTTATATATATATATAAAGAAATCAGTTGTATTTGTACCGCGGTGAATTTAGTTTGAAGTTGGACGTTGGATATTCAGATTCCAGATTTCCAGCACCTCGTCTACTGCTCAAGTTAGGTACCGTCTACAAATTACTGTCCGACTGAAAAACGGATAATATTATTAATATTATAAACATCTTTAAAATAAATAAATAAACTATTGCCTTTAAATCTATACTAAAATGTGTGTCCACCTGCCCTGCACAGGGCACAACCTTTTGTATTCAATATTAACACGTTTCATATTTATTAATAATTAATATGTAATAATTCAATGTTTTACTTCAATAACTTCCAGGTCCTGTGACCTGTTGGCTCAAAATCTATTCTAAAGTGTGTGGCCACCTGTCCTGCAGAGGGTACAAACATTTTTTTAATCTTTTTTTTTTCATTTTGCTTATATATTAATATTTTATTAGAAATATGAATACATTTATTTCAATAACTTCCAGGTCATGTGACCTATTGCCTCAAAATCTATTATAAAATGTGTGCCTACCTGTACTGTAGAAGGCACAACCTTTTTTTATTCAATATTATTACTTTGCATATTTATTAATCATATTTATATAATTTATATTGATGATATTTAAATAACCTCCAGGTCATGTGACCTATCACACCTAAATCTATTTTTAAATGTTTGACCACCTGTTATGCAAAGGGCACAACCTTTTTTATTAAATATGATTATTTTTCATTAGACATATGAATAGGTTTATTTCAATAACTTTTAAGTCATGTGACGTATTGCATCAAAACCTACCCCAAAATGTGTGCCAACCTGTTCTGCAGAGGGCACAACCTTTTTACCCCTTATTCATTAATACTTTTTTATATAAATTGTATTTATTTTATTTAAATAACTTCCAGGTCATGTGACCTTTGTCCTCAAAATCTATTTTACAATGTGTGGCTACATGTTCTGCAGAGGGCACAACCTTTTTTTAAATAATATTTTATCACTGTATATTTATAAGTAACTGTTTTTGGAATTATTAAATTGTGTATTCCACTAACTTACAGGTCATGTGACCTCTTGGCACAAAATCTTTTTTTAAATATGTGAGCACATGTCCTGCAAAAAGCACAACCTTCTTTATTCAATATTATCACTTACATTTAAGTCACTTATACTTATCTTTATTAATAACCAATGTTGAAATACAGTTGCAAGCAATGATGAGCAGGCCCAAGCACCTTGCGCAGAAATACATTGGACACAATGGACACGTGCATTTAAAGGGGACATACCAATGACATAATGACACGTTTTTTGAATGGGGGGGGGGGGGGGGGGATTTTATGTCAAAACCTTCTAAAAGCCCTGGATGCTGGAGAAAACCATCACACAATAATGTCACTCAATGTGATGTCACTCAATATAATGTCACACAGAAAGTTATTAACCACTTTTCATTAACCAATTTTCGGCATCGGTTTAAGGCGTCATCATGACTGACCCGTTTGAGATGTCAAAATGCACGTAATGCAAAAGTTGTTTAGCTCAATGTGATCTAAATGTGTATCGGGTTTTACATGTATACATCCAAGTGTGCATGAGCTATGCAGCAAAATCTTGTGTGAGGGCCTCGGGCATTGCATCCTAATGGCAGCAGTTTCTAACCTGTCTCTAATGACGTTTAGAGTATGCTAGGAAAGCCAAAAAGACCTGGCGGCTGGAAAAAATCCTTAACGAGGGCCCTTCATACACTATGATGTAATAGGGCTGATGTCATAATGCTTGGTCTCTAAAACATAATAATCCTTAGAAGAAAATAATAATCCTTAGAAGAACCTGAGGCTCCTTCACACACTACGATGTCATAGGGCTGATATCATAGTGCTTGGGCCATAATAATAACAATCCTTAGAAGAACAAGAGGGCCCTCACACACTGTAACATAATTGGGCTGATGTTCATAGTGCTTGGGCCCTAATAATAAGCTTTAGACAAACCAGAGGGCCCCTTTACATACTGTAGCATAGTAAGGCTGATGTCATAGTGCTTGGGCCCTAATAATCTGTACATGGGTGTACACATTGGGACACCCTGCCTCAAGTTAAGTCTGTCACATACATTACTGCACACTAAAATTTTTCTTCATGGATCTGACTAAAGCATGCAACGTGGCAAAAGGTAATTTTGCTTCTCATCGCCATCTGTTGGGAGAAGAGCAGCAGGATTAAGAACAGTACAACGTTTCACTGTAATGTAAACAGGCATTTCTAGAAATACTGATTTTAGCCATCTTGCTGCTGTCAAAGAAACAACTGAGACAAAGCGTGTTGAACAAGAAGGGGTTAAAATCACTGCAGCTCACAATGTCTCTAGATGCAATAACTGCTGTTTCTGCTCCTGCAGCAGCTCCGAGACACGTAGGATAAATCAAAATGATAAGATTGTCCCTGATGTGCAACCTGAGGACAAGTGACGGTATCAATGAAGAACTCCCTGAGATGGCAGCAACAATAAAACTTAAATGCCAGGCAACTCCTTCTCCTATATATATATATATTTTTTTAATTAGCACTATGACATCAGCACAGTGAAACCATGACTATGATGCATCACCATCGCCCTGATAATGCTGTTTTAATAGTTCTGATGTCATAAATGTGCAAGGGCCTTTTTGTTCTAAGGACTATTTATTTATTAGGGCACAAGCACTATGGCATCATGACATCGATGACACCATGGCTATGATTTCATTGCCTTCATTCCGATAATGCTGTTTTAGTAGTGCTGATGTCATAAATGTGTGAAGGCCCTCTTGTTCTGCTTTTGGTGGGGATTTTTTTTTTTCCTAGGGGCATTCGAGGTTATTAAAATGCTCAAAATCTCACAGAATCGGCATACAGATTGGAATCTGCTGCCATTAGGACGCCTGCAAGTCTGCTCAGGGCCTTCACAGGAGATTTCGCTTTTGCATAGTTCATACACAGTTGCACATATAAATGTCAAACTCTGTGCACTTCTAATTCTCTTTGAGCTGATCAATTTTCAACTGAACAATGGGTTCAACTCAACATGAGGTCAGACATTTATGGTCATTTGCAAAATGCACATTTATGACATCAGCAATATCGAATACACACACTATACACACACTAACTATCGTCCACCCCTAATTCTCTAATCTCTAAATGTAATGCATTTTCATGAGAATCACCCATACACACACTATATACACTAACACACTACACATTCTAAAAACACACACAAAACACATCCTCCACACATATCCTTTTGGAGGTCTTAACATGCTCAAAAGGCACACAGGTTGTGTGTTGTGCACGCGTGGCGATGGCACAGGTGCTTGGGCACGTTCATTGTTGCTTGCTACTATATCTATTATTTTTTTCAATCATCTGGGCGGTTACGGAGTGTCTTAACATGCTCTAAAACTCATGAAACACAGGTTGAAATTTGCTGCCATTAAGACACCTGAGACGGGGGCCGTCACAGGAGATTTTGCTGCTTGTACACACTTGCACAAATGCATGTGAAACCCTATACATTTCTAGATCTCAATTAGCTGAACAATTTTCACTATGCATTTCAAAGGCTCTGTTCAACACACATATATTTTGGGTTGTTTGCACCCAATGGATTTTGAAATACTTATCCTAGGGGCAAATCTCCATACCTTGTCTAATCGCCGGTACAACCCAATTTAGGTTCATGCAGTAGGCATTCATGTTTTTACTGTAACTCACAGTGGGATCAGAGGTGATTTTCCAATCGCAATAGCCTCTGGCCTTTCCAACCCAAGGACCCAAATCCTTCCCCGGCCTGTGCGCGTGGACATATCCAATCTCCTATAGATTGCCACTCATTTTTGGCAAAGCTGCCAATTTCTTTAATCTTAATGATTGAGATGGCTATACCCAAATCTACTAGAAATTTCCATGAACACGTAACATAAACGTTGGCATTTTGTTATATGCAACATCAGTATCAATCATACGCTGAGCTTTGTGTGAATATTCCTCAAGCTTCTTGGCCCTCTTCCGTTTTTCTAAATTCAACAGTTTTCAGCATGGATGGTGTGTTGTTCAATCAAAGTCACCTTACCAGTGTCCCAGGTGATTTATATAAGTGCTTGACCTTTACGGAGGTTTTTAAGGTTAGCTTCATGTGGTGTGAGATCGTCTGTGAGCTACTGTATGTAGTTTTTTTCTGGTCCACTATGTGCATCATGGAACTCTGGTCAAGCGTGTAAGGTACTGGGACACGGTTTCTTGTTGTCGACTGTGATTTTCGGCATATGCATTTCGACACCACTCTTATCACAACATCTCTGTAATCTCTGCTGCTTACATAAGTCCAATTTGCGTCGTTCATGCCCAAAAGGTTCAATGCCCAGTCCATGTTATGGCAAGGAATCTCCACATCCAGCTTCTGATCCAAAAGTGCTTTGGTTCACTTGAGGTCGATTGAAACTCCTTGAAGAAGTGGCCCAGATCATCCGCAAACTTTTGACCACCCATTTCTCTTAGATATAGGAGTTATTTTTGCATGTGTTCGATGCCAGAGTTGAAGGAAGATGGACGAAGACCGGTAGTCCGGCAGGTCCGGTCATCTCCATAATTGGAAGCTGCATGTTCTCCCAGTGCCTGTCAGTTCTTTGTTGTGTTCTTCAGTTGTGGACGAATATGTTTAGCTCAGCAGCTGCAATGGTATATTTTCTCGAACAATCAAGCTTACATTTACATTTAGGTACATGGCAGACACTCATGTGGTGATACAGAAGGCATATTTATGGAAAAATTGACAAAAACGCACATTCAACATAAAACGGTGCAAATAGGAACAGTGCACGATGAACAAAAGGTGTTAGGTTTGTAAAAGCCTACTCTTGCACTCTGTACACAGTCATACATCTCTGTGCCATTCTCTAAAAGCAGTTCCTGTTCAACTGATGTAAATATCTACAAACACCTATAATATTCACCATGTTGGTTACATAAGGCAGTATTTTAGCCACCAGAAACTAATGTCTCAGCCACCAGCATCAAGCAACACAGAGACCTGGTTCCCGCAGCAAGCTGAGGTCGCATAGCTTTTCCCGTAGCTCACCTTGAATGTAGTTTGCCTGGTTAGTGAATTCCAAAAGTGTCTTGTGGTGGTATATATACGAACACCGGTTGTGGCGCTGTCTATATACCAGATTAAGAAATGCGTTACAACACAACGTAAACTATCAAGGTGCCATGCACTGCACCTTCCTGGGCCCTAGGCAGGTGTTTTAGGCATGTCCAGCTGGGAGGAGGCTACAGGGCAGACCAAGGACTAGGTGGAGACATTATATCTCCACACTGGCTTGGGAACTGAAAGTGAAATTTGGGGTTCCCTGCTGGAACTGCTACCCACATGATTCAACTTTGAATCAGCAGTTGAAGATGGATGGATAATATGGCGCGTGTGTGTGCGCGCGCGAGAGAGAGAGTGAACGATATTATCCAGGGTTTTGTTCAAGGAGAAACCTGAGAAACAGAAATCTCATTCATTTTGTTTGTTTGCTGTAGTCCTTTTTTTATCAAAGGATCGTAATCTGCATAAATGTCCTCATTCCCTACAGACAGAACTTAAGGAGCATTATTTTTACCCATCAGATAATTTCCACTTTGTCCCTCAGCTGATACACAATGGTCCAGTTTAAAGCCCTTCCTGTGTTTCTCTTTGCCATGGGTAAGTCTTAGTGATATCACTGATTGATTTACTTATTATTTCCAGCCGTGGTCAAATAATGGATGAATTATTCAATGCTGGACACAAACAGCAACAAATCCAGATGATTATTTTTATAAAAAGCCCGAAGCACTTCATGTTTATATTTGTTCCTTCATGTCTTCTGATGGTGCTCGACACTTTTTACGTTTTAACGAAGACATGTTGACATATTCATGAATCAGGATATGTGCGCGCGTCTCATAGGTGTGTGTGCGCGCATCTCATAGGTGTCTGTGCGCGCGCATTTCTTTTTTTTGTTGTTGTTTTTTTTGGATTTTTCCCCGATTTTCTCCCTAATTTAGTCGTGTCCAATTCCTCCCCGTCACTAGGAGGCTCCCACATTAAGCCTACTACTACCACTCAGCCGGGAGGGCCGAAGACTATCGCGTGTTTCCTCCGAACCACGTGACGCCAGCCGACCGCATCTTTTCGAACTGCTCGCTCGCGCACCGTTGGGGGCGGCGTAACACACTCGGAGGACAGCGCTATCCGCTCCCTCCGTTGCGCGAGCTCACAGACGCCCCTGATTGGCTGTAGAGCCGTGATTAATGTAGGAGCACTAAGTACCCCTCATCCCTCCCCTCTGAGAGAGCTCGGCCAATCAGCTCTCTCTAGACCTCCGGCTGCGAGAGGTTACAGCACCACCCGGGATTCTAACTAGATGATAGGGCGAGCGCTTTAACCACTGCGCCACTCGGAGGCCCACGCGCGCATTTCATATGTAGTTGTGTGAGCAGTTAGTAGTATACATAGATGTGACTTTCATATATGTGTATGCAAGAGTTTCACGTGTGTGTGCATGAGTGAAGTTTGATTTAAGACCTATACGGCGCCTCACAATTTAGGGCATCTCTTTTCATCATTATGAACATAATATGAAGCAGATATACGCACATTCATCATAAAATAGTATTATTGTAAAACAAAATAAAATTCATGTTTGCTTCAGCATTGGAAACAATATTGTTTTAGGATAATTAATTATACACAATTCTTCGTTGTACTTGGTCTGGCTTTTAGATAAAGTCCCCCCATGCACCATCTGGCGGATATTCAGTGAAGCACAACACATTTATTTAAATTCCCGAATGTTGCTTAAGGGATTTCGCGGCATGTCGTGAGCCAAATTGCGGGATTTCGCGGGAAAAAGCGCGCATTCTTAATGGCGAGATCTGTATAAGTAAAATCTTTCCCTTTGTCTATATAATTCCCTAAAACACTAATGCACTTATCCAGGATTTCACTAGTGCTTTGATGCCATCAAGGTAGAAAGTTTTCTCAGGACACTGGAGCCCTGATCGGACACGCCCGTTTGCTTTTAATGCAGATAGGTAGTCTTCTGTGCCAAAGGCAGAGCGGTCTCTTGGGACCCAACATGCACATTCCTCTACTGCTCATGAGACAAGAAAGTCCCAGTTTGAATTGTACGCAATAACCTTAGATGTACCAAAGAGTTTAAAAAAACTAAAGATGTAGAGGGTGAAATCTGATTTTGAGACTGTGCTGATTTCATAGGGGCAGGAGTAGGTAAAGGTTCAGATGGATGGAGGATTGTTGTTGTCATTGTCCCTGTAATCCGCAGCTCTTGTTGTTCTTATTGGTGCTGTTGCTGGAATTGTAATTTGGAAGAACAACAACAACTCTGATGAGGGGGAAAAAAAATCCCAGAAATGTATAGTAAATGTAAACTTCCTGGCCAAAAAAAATTTACACATACCGATATTTCGTTCGACCACTACACCAGCCTCCCCCCCCCCCCCCCCTTTTAGTTTTGTGTGAAAATGATTCCTCGTGCTCCCAGAACCACACTTTTACAATGAGTCCTAGAATATGGCCATACCTTTACACATACAGTTGTGTTCGAAATAATAGCAGTCCAACATCAGTAACCAGATCAACAATTATTTTGGGGAGTAATTATATTTCTTCATGGGAAATATTTTACTTGTAGGTATAGTGAGTGGAGTAATAGAACAGTCATGACTTGCACATAATTCTGTGTAATTGAATCATTAAGTGAAAAGGGGTGTGTTCAAAATAATAGCAGGAGTTCAATTAGAGAGGTAAATTATTCTGTGAAAAACAGGTGTCAAACAAGTTCCCCTTTTTTATGCAGAAAAGATTATCCTGTGCATTTTTCTCTGCAAATTAGAGTAAAATGGGTTGTTCCGGACATTGTGGAAAAGAACAGCGTACTTTGAATCAAAAGTTGATTAGAGATGGGAAAACATACAAAGAAGTGCAGAAAATGATAGACTGCTCTGCTAAAATGATATCAGATGCTTTAAAATGGTGACCAAACCAGAAAAACGTGAAGGAAAACGGAAAACTACCATTTGAATGGATCGAAGAATACAAAAATTGGCACAGACTCAACCAAT
Organism: Clarias fuscus; assembly: GCA_030347435.1. NCBI lineage: Eukaryota > Metazoa > Chordata > Actinopteri > Siluriformes > Clariidae > Clarias > Clarias fuscus. Next base: position 4,338,462 of record CM059220.1, on the reverse strand, counting down.
GATCAGTTCCAGCATGATCAAAGAACATCTAAAGTTATACCTGTGAGTACTATTATTATTAGACGACGGTTATGTGAATCCAAGATATCGGCAAGAAGCCCCTGCAAAGTCCCATGGTTGAAAAAATTATATGATGAAGATCTTACAGTTCGTCAAACACACTGCCTGATGAAAGAAAGCTATAGTGTCCTTTTTGGGTCTAGAGGCCACAGACAGTTTGTCAGGCGACCACCAAACACTGAATTCAAGCCACAGTATGAAGTGAAGCATGGAGGCAAAGTATCTTGATATGGGGATGCTTCTCATACTATGGTGTTGGGCCTATTTATCACATTTCAGGGATCATAGATCAATTCAAATACATCAGAATACTAAAGAGGTCATGTTGCCTTATGCCGAAGAGGAAATGCCCTTGAAACGGGTGTTTCAACAAGACTACAACTCCAAACACACCAGTAAGCGAGCAGCATCTTGATTCCAGACCAACAAGATTAACGTTATGGAGTGGCCAGACCAATCCCCAGACCTTAATCCAATAGAAAACTTGTGGGCTGACATTAAAAATGCTATTTCTGAGGCAAAACCAAGAAATGCAGAGGTATTGTGGCATGTAGTACAATTGTCTTGGGCTGGAATATCTGTTCAAAGGTGCCAGAAGTTGGTTGACACCATGAGCACAGATGTGAAGAAGTTCTCAGAAACCATTGTTTTACAACTTAATATTAGTAAAGAGGTGCACAAGAGAGATTAAACTTCAAGCGTTTTTGTTTAAACAGTAAATGCATCACTTTGTAAAGATGAATGATTACACTGCAATTTTTATTTTTTTTACAGACTAATATTTGTTTTTCTTCACCTTCTGTAAGCTAATAATACATTTAGCACATTTTTTGTTCATGTTATGCTTCAGAATAGAACGTGCAGGGTGTCCAATGCATTTGTTGATTTAAATTATGGATTATTAAAAATTATGATTATGGAGCTGTACTCACTTTTTTCAACACACTACTATTATTTTGAACACAACTGTACACTGACATTTTGGGTATAGCAGTAGCTTTTCAGGTTTTAATGATGTGTTTGACAGCTCTTAACCAATTCTAGCAAATCCAGCAATCTCCTTATTTGTTTCCTTTTATTGATGCTGGACACTAATTTCACTGAAAGTTTTTTTTTTGGCCAGGCAGTGTATATTGATAGTGCCTTTGATATATATATATATATATATAATTTTTTTTTTTAAGTCGATCGATTATAAAGCACAGTTTCCTTAATGAATGCCTGATTGTGATCTGTATTTCAGGCTTCATTAAAAAGCTCCCATCCAGTCTCCAATCCAGTCTAAGCCAGTAAGTGACCTTTGGAGGCGATGTGCGACTTCCTGCCATGGTGTTTTAGCCCTAATGGTTACATCCAGCAAGGCAGAGCGTCAAGTAGGAATACCGATGTATTTCATGTTTTACTCAGCCTCACTTTCAACAGTGAAAATAATGACCACAGAGGATTTGTCTTCAACAGCATGAAACGACTGGAAATTTATGGACAAGGATTGAGACGGTTCATACATTCATTTTTTAAATTGTTTGAAATAAATTAGCCATAAGCAATAATTTAATCTGGTATTGTAGGCTTACAGGTTTCTGATTTACATAGACATGATCACTTGTGATGAATCTAACAAAGGAGAATACAGAAATATAACAATATATTAAAGTACCTTTATTTTAGAAACACATACACAAAAATTGTGTACATATACAGTACACAGCTTGACAACTCAGTTTTAATTTATCTAATGATGGAAAATATATAAAATAAATAAATATATAAAAATAATATAAATACAAAGAAAAGCCCAAAAAACCTAAATGAGGATGAGTCAAAAATGGTCCGCCCCCTGTGAAATTTATTATAATGAACGTTTAGAAAAGATTTAGAAATTTATATTGAATTTTGAAATATGAAAAATGTAGAAAATCTTTCGACATAATCTCCTTCCTTTCCAAGCCACTTTGTCCATCTCTCCACAACCTTTTGTTTTCTCTCATTTAAATTATTTTAGGCTGAGCTGTAAGCCACGAATGCACAGCTGTCTTCACTTCTTCATCAGAAGTGAATCTTCACCCTCACAGAGCTGCTTTCAGGGGACCAAACATGAAAAAGTTTGATGGAGTGAAATCAGGGAAAGTTTTTGCAGAGTCTTGACAGTGTGGGCTGAAGTGTGCGAACGTGCACCGACATGCAAGATCACGATGCCCTTGGATAGAAGTCCTCTGTGTTTAATCTCAAGTTTAGGCCTCAGCTCATCAATTAGCGTCTCACTGTAACATGCAATGTTGATTGTCCAACACTGGCCATTGCATTAAGGAATTTTCCAGCTAATGTTTGCATATTGCTCTCTCTGGCTCGTAGTGATTAATCCGTGTCTCATCACCAGTAATGATTCTCTATAAACCGTTTTCAACCTTCCTTCGAATATCGGTCCGAATTTTGTTTGCAGGTATCCAAACATTTCTGTTTATGCTCTTCTGTGAGTTGTTATTGTACAGGTACACCCTCAGACCACAAAAAAAATGATCACTGCACACTTTTCTTTCGTGTAAATCACATTTTCTTGCATTACAGTTACAAATGAACTGATGTAACACATTCACACCTGTACAGCAGTGACTCGGGAAGCGCTCAAGAGACCAACAGAAGTTTTGAGACAGCCAGAGTGTGGATAATTTGACATTTGCACATACATAAAATACACAGGCACTGTCTTTCACTTGTAATGAATCTTATAAAGTAAACAGGAATACAGATAAAGGATACAGAATGCACATAATGAATGAAAGGGCAGAAATATAAAAATAAAATAAAAACAAGTACCTAAACATCCATAAATATAAATTGCATAAAATCACCTTATATGTGATGGCATTAAATATTTTAGTTTTCAGCTGCAAAAACAGCTGCAGTCCTGCAGGTGTGTATTTGAGGTTCGTTATTTCTTAGCCATTAGCGACCTCGATCTCTTAACTATTCGCACCAATAACCAACAGCCTAATATTTCGTACAACCCGCAATTCCAAAAAAAGAAAAAAGGGTTGAACAGTATGGAAATATGAATATTGAATCAACATTTTTTTTTGTTTTTGGACAGCAGGTGGTGTTATGGATGGCAGTGGTTTACAAGAATGCAGTAGGCAGCATCAACTTTTTTGTCATAGTGTGAATGTTTGCAGTCATTTTATGTAGAATCTTGTATTTTTTTTTCTTTCTTTTCCTATTTTTCCTTTGTTTACCTAAAAACACAGAGAACCTTTGTACTCATCTGGACATTATGTAAGTGTTCATGCTAAAACAAAATGTAAGAAAACAATTGTAATAAATCACCTACCTTTTGTATGAATGTATTTGTTACCAAATGTTGTTGTATATATATTTATGTAATATAATTTCTGGTAAAATTACATTAAAGCTAATTGTATACCAAAGAAGTGTGTGTTTTAATATATAAATTTTGGAACTACATTATTTCGTTCTCTATACTATTGTGCAGCAGCCACAACGTAATGGCCATGAGTTACATTTCCTCTTGTTTTTATCCATTTGAGATGAACCTGCTCATTTCTGGTTGTTCAACAATAGTTGAAAAAAAAAAAAAAAACCCTGCAGTTTTCTAGATATACAGGAAACGCAGTGATTTGGACGCTGCATTTTGTATCTTTTACTGCAGTAATTCTGCGATATAATGCAGTAATACTGCAATACTACAGTTAATATTAAACAGCTACTGCAGTTAATATGGTAGTTATACTGCAAATAAAATATACGGGTATACGCAATTTAAATAAAGCTGACAAATTACTTACAGTATTTTTATAATCTAAATGTGTGGTGTAGTGTAATACAACTACATTACAACAAGATTATTGCGATTCATTTCATTAATTTTTAAAAATCAATAAAGCAACACACTTAAAACACTATAAAGCTAACTAAAAAACAGAAAATGAAAGCACTTTCACACGGCAATATTACTGTTCAACAGTGCTGCTGCTAGCAGACACTGCTGTCAATCAGTGTTTGACTCTTCCTGTTGAAAGGGCACTAGGTGTGCTATGGTGCATTGAGACAGACTGTTTCAAGTTCAGGGTTAACATCTGTAAAAAGGCAAACACAAGAAGTGGGGTTTTGTCGGTTGTAATGGGTATATGACCCATTAGGATTTTTGGCTCCAGTTATCTTTTTGCAGCAGCTATGCAAACAAAAATTGTTGTGGGCTGAAACTATCCCAAGCCAGTTCACGCAGTTCTGGATCAGCTGGGTTAGTCAATTGCTTTTGCTTTCGAACTTCAAGATAAGGGGATGTATTAAGCCTGAGGGTTTTGGTCATATTGCTACAGCGCAGTTGTACCATTTCTCGGATGCCAGTGAGACTGGATATGGGACTGCGTCATTCTTAAAGTTGACAAATGGAAGTGAGGAGACACACTGTGCATTTATAATGGGAAAGGCAAGAGTGGCCCCACTGAAACAAACCACTAATCCACACATGGAGCTAACTGCAGCAGTGATGGCTGTAAACCAGCTATAAAAGGAGAGCGGAGCTCCAGTTCGGTGGTGGGTATAAAACGTAGAGTGAGAAATGCTAATGCTGATTTTCGTTCTCGGATTTTCTTCCCGCAGACTCCGAGGAATCCCGCCTCACCACCGGTGCCCTGCTACTGCCCGGCGTGGAAACGCGGCGACACTCCCCCACTATAATCGGGTACCCCCGATTCACCTACCTCCTGCACCGACCCTACACTCGTTCACCTCCTCACACGCGTAACGTTTAATGTAAAAAGGACGAACAAATAATAAAGCTGCTCCACTTGGAACACCGCAACCACTGTGTCCGTGCCTGTGTCAGTTCACCACTGCCCATAGGGCTTTACACTGGTGGAGAATACGTGCCTCTGACGCAGGCCAGTCAGCCTCGGATCAGCTCATCGCACACCTACTGGAAACCAGCCGCCAGCAAAATACAATACTAGAGCAGTTCACTCAGGGGCTTCAGGCCACGACCGCCGAGCTCACGCGGCTACGAGGGAGAGAGCACCTACCCCTGCCCGACCCTCGCAAGGAAGCCCAACGGCTCCTAACTAAACTGGGCCTCCATAATGACATCGAAGTGTGTGTGTGTGTGTGTATATATATATATTTTTTATTATTATATATAAATTATTTATTTATACTTTAATGTTTTTAATCACTTACATTTTTGCATTTCTGGTAGTTTTTAAGCACTCTTTCATAGTGTGTAGAAATATGCAAGTAGTTTCATACTGAAATACTGCTGTAGTATAGGTATAATAATAACATAATGGAATATTTACTCATCCATGAAGATGAAGAGGACAACGAAGAGAAGGTGAAAGAGAACAGGTAGGAATGGACCAAGAAATATAGCAGATTGGAGTACTTCAGAATGAAAGTATAAATAGTGTGAAATATATGGTCCATTTACTCAGCCATGAAGATGAAGAGTACAGAGAGAACGCAATGACGTCAAGAGCAGGTGAAGAGAACAGGTAGGAGCTACCACACAGGATACTACCACTTAAAGGGCTCATGACATACATTTACCATTTTAATGTGTTTTCTGATGTACACTTATAAAGTAAGTTACAGTTTTTTGCGCACCAGAATTACAAAATGTTTTTTATAGTGCAGTGACCTCTTATTTGTCAAAAAATCAAGTAAAATTTAATTCATCTTGTCATGACCACTTTAAACAGTATCAAAAAACAAAAATTTGGGATTGATGATTTAAGGTATACATTTTGTGAAATATCTGGTTCATTTACTTTGCCATGAAGATGAGGAGGACAGACAATGAAGCAATGATAGAAAATGAGTTCAGAGCAGATGAAGAAAACAGGTAGGTAAAGGCCAAACAGGATTTTATGACGTACACAGTATTAAGAAACATGCAGAATAAGTTATTGTAGCCTTAAGAAACAAAGTTTGTGAAACATCTGTTTTGTTTACTCAGTTGTGAAGATGAAGATACGCCAAAATCCACGGCAACGGTCACATTTTTAAAAATGGCCTTTGATGTGTAAAAGTGCTTTGCACCACGTCAGGGTCTAAGCATACGTACTGTATCGCACTGTTCTTGTCAGAGTGCTGCAGATTATTTGAAAATCTAAGTTATTTTTGCAGCTTGTTTATTCTAAGGATTTGGACATTGACATTGGCTATTTTATATGTAAATTACATTAATTGGGGGTGGGGGTGGGGGGGGGGGGGGGGCAACCCATGATCTTGCATACCCCTCAGCAAATATGCAGGTGCGCCCCTGTCAGACAGCACCTAATTAAAAAGGACTGTGAGCTACTGTTCAGTGCGAAGTATTTCAGTTGTAGCCTGACATTACTAAGCTGTTGTTTGCTTGTGACAGCTTGACTCTGCTTGTTTTTGACTTTGATTATTGTTTTTGCCCTTGACATCCTGATTGTGCCTCGCATGTTTTTGACCTCGATTCAGCTTCATGTTTTGGATTATCTCACTTACTTATCGTCTATACTGCTCTATTCTGTATTCGGGGATGCAGGGGTTTTGGATTATCTCTTACTATTAAATAAACCAATGGCTGAAAAGAAAAAAAAAACACAAAAAAAAAGAAAAAAAGATTTTTGGACTACCATACATGCATAGATAGAGTCCTGTATCACAGACATTTACTGTAGTTAGTGATGGTGAGAGATGTTTTCTTGGGATAGACAGACATGACTATTCTCTCAATTTCAGAAAATGTTAACAATGGAGATGATGCCAAACTTTTTACACCCAACAAGAAGTGCAACTGAAACACTTGTGTGTTTAAACTAGAAGATGGTGTTTGCAAGATATGTTTTAAATTCACACCGAATAGAGATTTTATCTGTGTCCTGTGTACCTTCTGTCCTCCTCCTGTCTAGGACTGCTGTGTGTGTGTGTGTGTGTGTGTGTGAGAGAGAAAGAGAGAGAGAGAGAGAGAGAGAATATGTTGATGCTTTTCACTCATATTGACAATTGATCTTTTTTTATTACATTTTATTAAAAAAACAGTAGCACTTTCATTCATAAATGTGATCTAACAAAGGTAAAGGGCAAATATTTACCATATAGCCTGTGTGTATTGCTTGTAATCAGGATGTAAATAAAAAACATCTGTTGAGAATTTTTACATAAAATTGATTTTGTTAAATTAAAAACTACACATTCTACACTATTTTTATTTATTTATTTTATTAAAGACTCCACCAGGTCCACCAGACCCGGAACACTGGCCGAGTAACAAAAATATGAACACCGCACAAGGGTTAAATTTGTATTGATTCTGTTTGTTCCGAGGCACCGAAGACTTTTATAGTCTCAGTCCTTATCTCTGAGAAATAATGCCAAATGGAATTCAAACAAATTCATTGTATAACTGGAATGCAGCTAATTTAGTGGTTTATCAGTAAATGTAGCACATAACTTTACCGCGGTAAAGTTGGTTTTATATTAGACATTCGCCACACATTCTAAATTATCCCATCTCTATCTTGAGGAATAAACACACAAAAATTACAAATCGCATGGACGGAGAAGCTATTACAAATTAATCTCTCTCTCTCTTTTTTTTATTAATCTGTTTGTTTTTTCTTCTCCTGTTACAGCCTGCTGGAGCCAAATCCTTCAGAAATGCTGCTTACCGGCGCTTTATAGAGATGGAGGCACTAAGGGACCGTCTAAAAAGGGCATGACCAAAACCCAACCGTCTACAGAAAAACACAAGGTTAAAGAGAAATACCTCACAGAACATCAACCATTCAACTGTTACGCTACAGTATGGATTATTTTTTATTGATTTGTTTGTTTAATTGATTAATAATTATTTTTAATGTACAGTACATTTAAAAATAAATGATGACACAGACCATTCTTGTGCGAATAAAACAGATAATTTGTTAAATGACAGCCGGGGTGTTTTTAATGATTTAAAATAATAATAGTTGTAAAGCTATGCATGAAAATTAATGCACTTTGGTACAGACTGAGTTGCAAAAATTGACAAATCAACAAAATTCAATAACTTTTTTTCTATAGAAATTTCACCTGTAAAACCAACTGTACTATAATCCACTCCATCATTGCTAATAACTACAACCATTCCCTTTGCAATATTCAGTTTAATAATTTTTGTAATTATTGTTTAATTAAAAACATAATAATTTTCAGTAGCTTTTTTGTAATGTGGATTACACATGTAAATCTAACTATATTGTAATCCACTCTAACATGCTAATAACTGCAACCATTCTTATTTTAATATTCAGTTGAAGAATGTTTTTTATATTATTTTTTTACGAAAAATTGACTTTTCAATAGCTTTTTCGTTATGTGGATTACACATTCAAAACCAATTGTCCTATAATCCACTATTGCTAATAACCACAACCTTTACCTTCGCAATATTCAGTTTAATATTTTTTAAATTAATGTTTTACAAAAAAAAAAAAAAAGAATTTTCAATAGCTTTTTTTGGATTACACATTTAAAACCAACTGTACTATAATCCACTCTATAATTGCTCATAACTATAACTACAACGATTCCCTTTGCAATATTCCGTTTAATATTTTTTGTATTATAAAATGTATTACAAAAAAAAATAGGAATTTTCAACATCTTTTTCATGTGGAGTACACATGTTAAACTAATTGTATTCTCTATTATTCTATTATTATTATTAACTCTATTATTGCTATTTATTTATTTATTTATTTATTTATTTGTAGTGGATATTTCGTAGCGTGGCTCAAGCACTTTCAACAGGTTTTTAAATACTTTGCTTTCCACAACACAACATGGCCTCATGTCTGCTGCGATAAACACCCCGATAGATTTGGGAATCGCTTTAGCCCGTTCTGATTCTGGTGGAAGGGGCTGCTTAAATGCAGCTGGGAGCAGCTGCTGTGGTAGTTGCGGTTTGGATCCGGACAGCACACCAGGGTGATGTCACTTCAGATGCGTGGCCATGCTCGTGTTATTGCTGCTTTCATACGGCTTTCTCATATCACGGTGCCTACACACTGTAACCGTTTTGTCCCCCTTCTTCCGTCATTATATTTTGGGGAGAAGCCAAAATGCTCCCAATACATTTTGAATGACGCGGGAGGCTTTTCGTGTTCTTCTGCTCCGTCTAATTCATTAATTAAAAAGCAATATCGGCAGAAACACTCTGAGGTTTTCTTTAAAGAATTACGATCGTTCTGCAAATCGTGTCACGTGCACCCCTAATATATAATGTAACACACTTTCAGGATATGTCACGTATGTCAAAAGTAATACTATATATATATATTAACGTGTCAATTTTAACGCTACCGAAATATAAGAATTGAGTTTGGTAAAGCCGTTTAACTCACGAAAATACTCATAATAATTATTGATTTCATAGTAATAATATCAACTCAATACGACCATAAGACCCACGTGATTGCATATGCCCATCGTATGTCTACGTAATCATGCCAGACTGGGTGTATTTATTATTATTGTTATTATTATTAGCCGTGCTGTATAAGGAACGTTTTTACTGTGACCTACGCGCGTAAAACGTTACAGGCATTGTGCGTCATAAAGCGCGGCAAATCCTGCTGCAAAAGTGTTTGGATTAGATGTTACGTCCTTGTGTAGGGTATAAGGTAGGTTTTAATCTCTCTCTCTCTCTGTTACAAGAATTTGTTTGATCATAAATTTAATTTATGAATTAAATTTCCTAGACAAGATTGTTTTTTGTCATAGTGTATACAAAAAATTCAGTTGTATTTGTTCGACTGTTTTTTATTATTTTAATCTGTAAATAAGGTTAAATCTGTGTGTGTTTTTGACAACAATTTATTTAAACTCTATCAGATTCATTTTAAATAGTTTTTTTCTAGGTCATATGTGTATAGTTTAAGTTTTTTTTTTTTTAGATTATTGCCTAGGTTCTGTTGAAATGAAAAGATATGACACTTAATATTATACAATCTCTAAGCTTTGATATAATCATTAAAACATAGTAATGCAAAAAGCCATAAAACTGCTCTGAGCTTTTTTTGCATGTCAGCCTGTCTGGGTGTCAACTATCATCACTAGGCAGCGGCACTTCCGTTCACTTGGTGTTACCGCCGTGAAATCCATTTGTAAATGTTCAAAAGGATACCCATCCTTTTTTCCCTTTTTTCTTCTGGTGTGGAAGTGGCTTTTAGGGTTGGATATCAGCTGTTGAGGTAAAAATCTTAGACATACACATGTTATGATCATCAGTTAATGACCATTGAGCTGCTGCCTTTGTTGCTGCTTCTGCCTGATTTCATTGTAAAATACGATATTTGTTTTAAATTTGAGCTTCACATTCACAAAGAGTGATAGTTTTAGGAAGTAGGATTGCTTCAATGATTTCAGCAATCAGGTTGTTGTGTGTTATACTGTAGGTTTACCTGATGAGGTCAAAACCCCCCTGTTTCCACAGGTCTATAAAGACATGTGCAACTGTGAACATGTATGTGCTGTCCGTAAAAATGTCTACTGTTCTACCTTTTGCTACTTTGCCTGCTTCAGTTAGATATATGAGGTCAGCTGCTTGAGCAGCCAAATGTGAAGAGAGTGATTTTGCCTTTAATGTTTCATGTTGAGTTACAACTGCATAGACTACACGATTCTGGCTTGTGTCCAGACTGCTGGATGCTGATCCATCCACAAATAATTTCATGTCTGGATTCTGCAATACAGTTGCGAGGTACTCATCTCCATCTGTTGGGAGAAGAGCAGCATGATTGAGAACAGTAAAACGTTTCACTGTTATGTACTGTAAACAGGCATTTCTGATTTTAGCCATCTTGCTGCTGTCAAACAAGCTGTTTTCTGTTCAAGAAACAACTGAGACACAGCGTGTTGAAGGGGTTAAGACACTGCAGCTCATAATGTCTCTAGATGCAATAACTGCCATGGGTTCGAGCCACCTCCACAGGATCATGCTCGGCAGAAAAACACTACAGGACTGAGTTTGACGTCATGATCTCGTAACAACACTGCCTGTCCTGCACACTTCTTTTTGTTCACCTGATTGTGTGAATGGTTTATTTGGATCTGAATTGCCCAACGTGCGTATGGTTTGTAGAGCTATTTTCAGATTTTCAAAGGCCTGTTCTGCAGTCAAGTCTCTGTGGGTCCAGCAGTCCCATCAGTCTCTGTGGCCAATCTAAGTGCTCTGTGGGCCAGTCAGTCCTTGCCGTGAGCTATAGAGAACCTTCTCAATATGAACATATTCTCAGGAAAGGCGGTCACTGTGTGTTTTTTTAGGGCCCAACCACTGTGACATCAGCCTTATTACATTGTCTGTAAATGATGTCATGGTGCATGTAGTGCTCTCCTTATCTTCTAAGGAGTAATATTATATTACTAGGGCTCAAGAGTTATTACCTTAGCACCATGATGACATGACTATGATGTCATCGCCAACACTCTGATAGTGCTGTTTTAATATTGCTGATGTCAAAAATATACAGTACAGGGGCCCTCTTGTGTTTCTATGATATCAGCTATATTTCTTCATAGTGTGTGAATCTGCTGCCATTAGGATGCCTGAAAGTCTCACTTTACTGCATATTTGCTGCATAGCTCATACACACTTGCACATAATTCACACAAAAACCGGTACACAATTATAACTCATTGATAACACCCATTGGAATTTGATACACTCTTTGTAGGGAATTTAAGTGATCGCCACCAAACCGAGCCTACTGTATGTGATCTCAAGACATTGAGGATGAGGATAGATTTGATTTCTTTAATGGATCAGCCTTGACAATGCCTCAAACTTATGCTAAATATGGTTAATAACTTTCTTTGTGGCATTATATTGAGTGACATTATATTGAGACATCACATTGAGTGATGTCATAGAGGTGATGCATTTTTTCCAGCATCTGGGGAGATCTAAACATAAAATTCCCCCCTTTTCTAAAATTATGTTATAATGGTATTGGTATGTCTCCTTTAAATGCATTTGCCTGGTGTGCCCATTGTCTTTCTAGAGCACTAGGGTGTCGATGGCACAGGGTGCTCGGTCCCGCTCATTGTTGCTTGCAACTATATACAGTGGATAATTTGTTCCAGAAGCGTGTTTGTACTGAACACTCGAATATCAAAATTTTAAGAAGTCAGTTATTTTGGGTTGTTTGCAAGACGTGAACACACATGCAAGCACAGCCACATACACAACACTCACACACCCACAGAGACACGCAAGTCACATGTCAAATGCACACACACACATCACAAATTAATGTTAACTGTACACAGACTACCACACACAAATGCGCACAAACACATTCCCTCATCACACACATACACACCCGCTTCAACACACTACACACACCATACACACTACACACCACACATCCTACACACTACACACACACACACACACACACACACACACACACACACACACACTACACATCCTACACACATACTTCACACACACTTGTGTATGTGGAAGAACAACATTTTGTGATGTTCATTAACCCAGTCTTAAACAGAATGAAAAAAAAAACATTGTAGACAATCAAAAATACAAATTATAATGATAATACAAATAAGAAGGAAAACGAAAGCGAAATAAGTCAAATTAAATCAATGAGTTATGCATACCAGTTACACGAGAGAGACGAACCACTGGCTTAGTTGTGATCACATGACGCTCGCCAGACAAAGTGCATGCGTATTACTCGTGTATAAAGACCTCGCGCGTTCAAGTTAAAAATTATTCAGAAATTTTGCTTGTCTTGAAAGGAGCTCGCCAACCAAGTTACTCGCAATCCAAGGTTCTACTGTATAGGTTTCAGAAATGTAGTTAATTATTTTGGTAATGCAGAAAAAACAGATAATATTTGCACAATCAAGCATTCAAGTTTAAAACTGTTTTATTGTGTAGTGGGTCAAAATTTTTACAAAGGGCATTAAAACAGAAATAAACAGGGCAACATTTCAACAAGTACCTAAAAAAATATGAACCATTTTGCCATGGCATTAAAAAAAATTACCAACAAGGACAAATACCACATTCTATTTTGTCAACTTGAAGGGGTGAAGAAGGTACAGGAGATAAGTCCTTGTGGTCAACAGTCCAGGGTAATTATTAGGAATAAGTACATCAGAGGGACTGCTCATATTGGACACTTGGGGGACAAAGTTAGGGAGGTCAAATTAAGATGGTTTGGACATGTTCAGAGAAGGGAGAGTGAGTATATTGGTAGGAGAATGTTGGGCATGGAGCTGGCAGGAGGTAGGCCAAAAAGGAGGTACAGCAGTATATGGATGTAATAAATGAGAATAAGAAGTTAGTGGCTCCAAGTGTTGAGAATGCAGAATATAGGGATAGGTGGAGAGAGATGATGAATCTAACATTGTAGGGTGTTTTTTTTTTTTCTTTTTGCTTCCTTCTGTACTCCTCGAGCAGTTCTGTGTTGTTGTATATTTGCTTTGTCAGTCTGGCCATTGCTAAAGCTTTTTTTTTTTTTTTTATTGCTGACTGTCTACAATGAAACAAATCATAAAATAAAATATCAACAGTTTGCACATTTTAAATTAATAGTAACTTTATAAGAGATATTTAAAAGTCATACACAATATGCTTAAATTCTCATTACCGCATCTGGCCTGGCGTATGAGAATGGTGTTGTGGAGGTGCCTCAGGATGTTTTGCTAACTATAGAAAAGCCATGATGGTTTTTCTGATTTTTTTCTTTTTTACTCGCATTCCAAGGTTCCACTCTACTTAAAAAACAACAACAACAAAAAAACATTGCGTGTGGTACTGCATGCAATTGGCTCATTAACAAACATGTCGCATGCTGTCTCCGCATTGGAAAATCAAACTGCATTCATGGAGTCGTGGGCATCATCCATGGCTTTCCTCTGCGCAGTCCTACTCCTCGCCAAAAGTATGAATACAAAGCTTTATAAATAACTTTTATGTCCTCTGAAGTAGATTTTTAGTCCTAAATAAACTTTGAGTGAAATTTTTACGAGTGATTCTAAGACGCTAAGTAAATACTGGCCCTGGATGCTGATCCATCCACCAAAATTTCCATGTTTCCTTCGGATCTTGCATGGGGCTACAAATTTCATTAACAACAATGATACAATTATCGGATTTCCCCATGTGTATCTATTGAGAAAAGAGACTTTTAAAATCACTGTAATTTGAGGCATTTCTAGTAATACAGTGTTGTAAAATTGCCATCTTACTGCCATCATGTGAGCTGTTTTCTGTTCCAATAACAATTGTGACACGTCATGTAGGACAAGAAGAGTAGCTGACGTAGCTTACAATGTCTCTAGATGCAACAACTGTAACAAAAATTGGCAACAGATCTCAGTTTTCCGTCATGATCTTGTAGCAATACTGATATTATGCATCCTGCTTTCTGAATGGTCTTCGCTAATCTGTTGGATGGGTTAGTGAAGCTCTTTTCAAATTTCCAACGATTTGGTCTGCTTTGCAACCAAGTGTCCAACCAAGTGTACTTCAGGACAATAGGCCGTCATATGAGCTATAGAGTTTAAGGGAGCCTTGAGGATACCATAATCGACAGAGAGATACATGCATCTCCATACATGAGAATACATGTATGGAGATGAGCTCCATAAAAGAGGTGTGGGTGTGGCTCACCTTCTCTAACATTCAGTCTAAATAAATCAACCTCTACAACACATCTGTTTTGATCCCAAAACGGTCTTTTCAACACCAACAATGTCTTTTTCAACCTCCTGAACGCATCTTCTTCATATTCTTAACCATATTCTTAATCATGTGTGTGTGTGTGTGTATGTGTGTGCCGTGCAGTGTAGATCAGGATTCATACAGTATACTTTGTGTTTACAGGATTAGTTAGAGCTAGTGCTTTTTCTAGGAGCTTATGATTTACTGTATTCACAGCGGTAATGCACAGTTGACACTCGTTCACATGCAAAGGGGGTCAATGGCTCATACATCACACATTGAATTTCACATATTGAATTTAGTTTTGTTCAGTTGGACCTTCAAGCCTTCTCTACTGCTAGCCAGGACAATCCCCAAATTTACACAATAAGTCCCCTCCCCAATAAATTTATTGGCCAGCAATTAAATTTGATACAAATGAAAATGTTAAGATCTGTTTATGCTCAGTCTCACATTTCAGTGGCACAGAAAACTGTTCTGTGACTGACACATGATGCGCACAAAATGCAGAAATCAAATTCCTCAACCTTGACTGACTGAGCTGCCTGCACCTAGTTTTATGGCTTTTTACACAATGTAAACATTGGCATTTTACTATAAGCAACATCGAAATATTTTACATATGTACAAGTAGGAGAAAACTTGGTTTCTAAAAATAAATGGCATTAGTTCTTATAACCGTATCAGTTATGGAGTTAGCTCAAATATTTCTTCATTGCAAAGCATAGGAAATTGTGACACACCCAAACCTTCTGGCTTGTTCTCCACAGTTTCACCACTCCATCAGCCTCACTCAGTCTCACCCTCCTCTCACTGTGTCCCTTCTTAAAGACCTCGTTTTAATACCACAGTAGAAAATGGTTTTATACCACAGTAGAAAAAGCTGAAAATGGTTTTATACCACAGTAGAAAAAGCTGTTCATTCCACCATCGTCCACGTCCATGCACACATCACAATTTTCATTTATGCCGCCCCATTTGTGCGTGGACGAAAAGATGTGGTCGCCTGGTGTCACGTGGTTTGGAGGAAACATGTGATAGTCTTCTGCCCTCCCGACTGAGTGGTAGTAGTAGCCTTAATGTGGGCTCCCCCTAGTGATGGGGAGAAATTGGAAAAGACTACTGGCCTTTTTTTTTTTTTGCTTTCCTAGATTCAGAGTTTCTCACAGTGAATGGCATGTTGTTCAATTAGTCAACTTTCCAGTATCCCAGATGATGCTAACCCTAACCCTAACCCTAACCCTAACCCTAATCCCAAAACGGTCTTTTCAACACCAACAATGTCTTTTTCAACCTCCTGAACCCATCTTCTTCATATTCTTAACCATATTCTTAATCATGTGTGTGTGTGTGTGTATGTGTGTGCCGTGCAGTGTAGATCAGGATTCATACAGTATACTTTGTGTTTACAGGATTAGTTAGAGCTAGTGCTTTTTCTAGGAGCTTATGATTTACTGTATTCACAGCGGTAATGCACAGTTGACACTCGTTCACATGCAAAGGGGGTCAATGGCTCATACATCACACATTGAATTTCACATATTGAATTTAGTTTTGTTCAGTTGGACCTTCAAGCCTTCTCTACTGCTAGCCAGGACAATCCCCAAATTTACACAATAAGTCCCCTCCCCAATAAATTTATTGGCCAGCAATTAAATTTGATACAAATGAAAATGTTAAGATCTGTTTATGCTCAGTCTCACATTTCAGTGGCACAGAAAACTGTTCTGTGACTGACACATGATGCGCACAAAATGCAGAAATCAAATTCCTCAACCTTGACTGACTGAGCTGCCCGCACCTAGTTTTATGGCTGTTTACACAATGTAAACATTGGCATTTTACTATAAGCAATATCGAAATATTTTACATATGTACAAGTAGGAGAAAACTTGGTTTCTAAAAATAAATGGCATTAGTTCTTATAACCGTATCAGTTATGGAGTTAGCTCAAATATTTCTTCATTGCAAAGCATAGGAAATTGTGACACACCCAAACCTTCTGGCTTGTTCTCCACAGTTTCACCACTCCATCAGTCTCACTCAGTCTCACCCTCCTCTCACTGTGTCCCTTCTTAAAGACCTCGTTTTAATACCACAGTAGAAAATGGTTTTATACCACAGTAGAAAAAGCTGAAAATGGTTTTATACCACAGTAGAAAAAGCTGTTCATTCCACCATCGTCCACGTCCATGCACACATCACATCCACATGCTCTTCTCTGGCCATTCCAGCTATAGCTTGAACTTGATGTCTCACCATTTGTAGAAAAGTGAGTTGATGGTAAAGTGCTCGCCCTATCATCCAGAGATTGCAAGTTCGATTCCCTGGTGATGCTGTAACCTTTCGCAGCTGAAGTCCTATAGAGAGCTTTTTGGCCTCGCCTTCTCAGAGGGGAGGGATAGGTACTTAATTAACAACTATTATACTGAACTGCCTGCCACCCAACACACAGTATGAATGCAGATCAATTCCTGCTTTCTGTTCACCCAAATGAGGATGGGCTCCCTGTTGAGATGGGCTCCCTGTTCCTCTCAAGGTTTCTTCCTACTGCCATCTCAGGGAGTTTTTCCCTGCCAGTGTCGCCCTCGGCTTGTTCATCAGGGACTATCTGACCATTTTTTGATTCATACACATTCCCATTGTCATACAAACTTAAATAATTCTTTTGATTGTGTAAAGGTGCTTTGCGACAATGAAAATTGTTAAAAGCGCTATACAAATAAAATTGAATTGACTTGAACTTAATGCTCCCACATTGATCTACAGCCAATCAGGGGCATCTGTAAGCTCATGCAAGCGGAAAGAGCAGATAGCGCTGTCCTCCGAGCGTGTTATGCCGCCCCATTTGTGCGTGGACGAAAAGATGTGGTCGCCTGGTGTCACGTGGTTTGGAGGAAACATGTGATAGTCTTCTGCCCTCCCGACTGAGTGGTAGTAGTAGCCTTAATGTGGGCTCCCCCTAGTGATGGGGAGAAATTGGAAAAGACTACTGGCCTTTTTTTTTTTTGCTTTCCTAGATTCAGAGTTTCTCACAGTGAATGGCATGTTGTTCAATTAGTCAACTTTCCAGTATCCCAGATGATGCTAACCCTAACCCTAACCCTAACCCGAGTGCTTGATCTTTTTAGTGATTTCTTCTTTCAGTCCATCAATAAAGCTGTTGTTGAGGTGGGCCTCATATGCTGTAACCTCCTCTGTGCCATGACGTGGTGGCGTCAGGCCGCTGTGTGCGTTATGGACTTCAGTCAACCTGTTTTAAAGACTGTGGCCCATAGTTCTGGAACATCAACTTGACATTTGGATGGCGACAAGACTCCCAAAACTTTTTTTGCTTTTGCCATTACCCACTGTTCTCACGTAACAATTTCCATCCATGTATAAATTACACCCACTTACACCTACATCCACTTGTAAAAGTTGATTTACTTCTGGAAGTTCTTTATGTTCAGCTTGTCAGCTACAACAGTAGATTTTCTCCAAAAATCTAGCTGAAACATGTAACTCTATAGGGGACTTGAACATGTATACCCCGTATACTGGTTATACCTCAGTGGCCCCCCACCACCACAAAAAATCAAAGTCAAGACAAAAACCTGAGAAACAGAAAACTCATTAATTTGGTTATCTGTTTTTGTTTGTTTGCTGTTCTTTTTTCAGAGCATTGTAATCTTCATAAACATCCAGACCCCCTAAAACAGAACTTAAGCAGCATTATTTTTACCCATCAGATTTCCTCTTTGTCTTTCGGCTGATACAATGGTCCAGTTTAAAGCTCTTTTTCTCTTTGCCATTGGTAAGTCTTAGTGGTATCACTGATTTACTAAATTCTTCTTCTTGAATTTGCATATACATACAGTACATTGTTTATTACAGATATTTTAATAAAAAAAAAAGGTTTTTAACTACAACTTGATTCTTAAAATTCACAGAGCTCTTTTGGGGAAATTAAAATGGAACCCACAGATACTGTGTGTGTGTGTTTGTGTGTTTTACAGGTTTGATCTCAGAGACTTCAACTTTGGAGGCGGAAGTTGGAGATAAAGTCACTATTTGGTGTGAATTTTACCCGAGGCTTGCAAGTAAAATCTACTGGTTTAAGCAAACGAGAGGTTCAGTTCCACGGATCATTGAGTGTAAAAGGTTAAGGAGAACATCTCCATCAGTACCCTGTCTTTTTTTTACTGAAAGTGAGAAAATAGCTACGATTTTCTATCAGAATAAAAGTAAGAGTGTGGTGATGAATGTTTATGCTGAGAAAACGTCTCTCACCATCACTCCAGTAAAGGTCTCAGATACAGGACTCTATTACTGTGGCTACAGTAGTCCACTAATCTTTCGCAACTTGACTCCTTTACATGTGAAAGGTAAATTTGTACAAAGTCAATAGTTTTAGTCTGGTTGAGATGAACGTGGTTATAAAAAGCAATGTGTTTTTTCTTTTCAGCCAAAAATGTAAACATTTCTGAGGACAAAGCAACCGGTAATTTTTTTTTCTTGTTATTTTTTTTTTCCCCCTACAACGACTGATGTACATCATTGTGCAAGTTTAAAGCAGGTTGTAAAAAAAAATATATATATATATATATTTTTTTTAGACACAAATATAACATTTTCTGTGGAGAAAGCAACAGGTACATTTGTGTTGTTCTGGCAAAGACTTCTGTACATTTTAATTTGAATTGAATGTGGGTTTAAAGTAGGTTGTAAAATGACAATTTCTTCTTTTTCAGAGACAAATGTAACATTTTCCAAGGAGGAAACAACAGGTACACGGGTTAGGTCCTACAGAGATTCAATTCAATATATATGTTTATATATCGCTTTTAACAATGGTCATTGTCACAAAATTGTGGGAATGTAAATGAAATGTCAAAAGTCTGAATCAAAATTGTCCCTGATGAGCAAGCCTACTACGATGGTGGCAAGGAAAAACTCGAGATGGCAGTAGGAAGAAACCTTGAGAGGAACCAGACTCAACAAGGAACTAATTTGGGTGATATCAGATAGAAGGAATAGATCTGCAGCCTTACTGTGTGTTAGGCAGCTGGAAGTTCAGTATAACAGACAATGTCTTTAAGTTAATAGGGAGTCCAGTTTGTTATTGGAGCCTCTGCTTCCTTGCCTAAGTCAAATATATTCACAAAAATGCTTGGCAAAATAAATGGGTTTTTAGCCTAGAATTCTGGAGTCCTGGACATTAATTTGAAGGCTATTCCATAACTGTGGGACATTTAATGCTTTATATGTCAAAAGTACGGTGGCCGAGAAGTGCAAAACAACTTAACAAAATGAAAACAAAATACCAAATTAAAAACCACAATAACAAAACACAAAACAAAATAAAACATTAAAAAACAAAATAACAAAACCCAAATCAAAATAACAAAACGTTTTGTTAATTTGTTTTCGGTTTTGCTACTTTGATTTTGAATTTGTTATTTTGTTTTCGGGTTTGTTAATTTGGTTTTGAATTTGCTATTTAGTTTTCGGTTTTGTTAATTTGGTTTGCACCTCTCGGCCGTTCAGAAACGAACCGGGAAAGGTAGGTAGGTATAGTTTGCGAATGAAATTCTTACCGCTGATTGGACGAGACACTAGGCGAGGTCTTACGGGAAAAACGGTAATTTTATTTAGGTAAAATGGGGAAGGAAAGGGTTAAAAGGGAAAGAAAAGAGTGGAGGTATGCACTTGCAGGTTTGTTGGCAGTGCCCAGCTGGCATGTGAGCATACGGCTGGCGAGTGGCATGATGGAGCACGCGGAGGTAGCGCTCCTGCACGCTTCCGTGACGGCGACCTCGCCTGCTGGCATGAGCCAAGACAGGCCTCTCCCAGCTCTCTCTGTGCGTGGCCACAGGTGGAAGTTTCTCCTAGACATCCTTCGGCTGGGGGGCTTTCCCGGCTGGGATCAGGGGTCTTAATGTCAGTTCACTCTGCGGCCTTTTCCTCTTCGGGTTAGGGGATGAGACGGCGGGATTTACACGGGAGCTTTAGCAGCTCTTTCCCACCTCAGTCTCTGGGGCGTGTAACATCGCCCCGCATGTGTGCCACTCTTTTTAATAACTCCTGGATCACTTCGGTTTTACAATGCGGAGAAAGCCCGAGGTCCAATAATGTGAAACATCGCCAGCCGGTTCGATCTGGTGGCCCCTTCCCCTTTGATCACCTGCAGAAAGGGGTGCCACCTACTGTACATAGGGAGCCTATATATGGAGCCTATGGAGTGAGCGAAGAGTGATAACGCCCATCACAGGCGCACAGCATGACATTGCCCCTGCTTCAGCTCCGAGCTCACCATTGCTGCTGGCAGTGCCCGTCCGTGGGTAAGAACACCGCCTCGTTTGGGGTATACCCAAGGATTCGTGCCAGAAGAACCCGTGTCTGCATTCTCCACCAAAGTAATGGGTTTGACCCTTTGTGCAAGGGCGACACCACAGACTCACGGACACGAGGCGAGATCTTCGGACTGTGGAATTGTAGTTACATTTCGTATACTTAATCCGAAGGATATTATTAGATCTAGACTGTGACCTGCTTTATGAGTGGGTCCTACTACACAATGATTTACTCCTACTGAGTCTAGTATAGACATAATGCTGTACAAAGACGCAGGTGGTAAAATAAAAATTTCTTCTCTTTTAGATGCAAATGTAACTTTTCCTGTGGAGAAAGCAACAGGTACATTGGTTTTGTTCTGGCAAAGACTTCTGTACATTTTTTTAAATAAAAATTTAACCTGGACTTAAAGAAGGTTGTTAAATGGAAAATGTCTTCTTTTTTTCAGGTCAATTATTACTCCTATTTTATTAATAAAAAAAAACAACAAAAGTAGTAGTAGTAATAATAATAATAATAATAATAATAATAATAAACTCTGTTACATTAGGGTTTGTTCTGGCAAAGACTTCTGTACATTTTAATTAAATTGAACCTGGGTTTAAAGGCTGTTAAATGAAAATTTCTTCTTTTTCAGACACAAATGTAATATTTTCTGAGGAGAAAGCAACAGGTACATTTGTTTTGTTCTGTCAATGACCTCTGTACATTTTAATTGAAATTGAACCTGGGTTTAAAGAAGGTTGTTAAATGAAAATCTCTTCTTTTTCAGGTCAATTATTACTCCTAATTTAACAACAACAACAACAACAATAATAATAATAATAATAATAATAATAATAATAATAATAATAATAAACTTTGTTATATTAGGTTTTGTTCTGGCAAAAACTTCTGATCATTTTAATTGAAATTGGACTTGGGTTTAAAGAATGTTTATTTATTTATATATTTTTTCAGGCACAAATGTAACTTTTTCTGAGGAGAAAGCAGCAGGTACGTTTGTTTTGTTCTGTCAATGACTTCTGTACATTTTATTTGAAATTGAACTTGGGTTTAAAGAAGGATGGTAAATGAAAACTTCTTCTTTTTCAGATCAATTATTACTCCTATTTTAATAACAATAAAAACAACAACAACAATAATAATAATAATAAACTTTGATATATTAGGTTTTGTTCTGGCAAAGACTTCTGTAAATTTTAATTGAAATTGAACTTGGGTTTAAAGAAGGTTTTAAAATATAAAATATCTTTTTTTCAGACACAAATGTAACTTTTTTGGAGGAGAAAGCAACAGGTACATTGTTCTGGCAAAGACTTCTGTACATTTTAATTGAAATTGAAATAAATAAATAAATAAATAAATAAATAATAATAATAATAATAATAATAAACTTTGTTATATTAGGTTTTGTTCTGGCAAAGACTTCTGATCATTTTAATTGAAATTGGACTTGGGTTTAAAGAATGTTTATTTATTTTTTATTTTTTTCAGGCACAAATGTAACTTTTTCTGAGGAGAAAGCAGCAGGTACACATTTGTTTTGTTCTGTCAATGACTTCTGTACATTTTAATTGAAATTGAACCTGGGTTTAAAGAAGGTTGTTAAATGAAAATCTCTTCCGTTTTCAAGTCAATTATTACTCCTATTTTAATAACAATAAAAACAACAACAACAACAACAAATAATAATAATAATAATAATAATAATAATAATAATAATAATAATAAACAACTTTGTTATATTAGGTTTTGTTCTGGCAAAGAAATTGAAATTGGACTTGGGTTTAAAGAATGTTTTTTTTTTTTTTTCAGGGACAAATGTAACTTTTTCTGAGGAGAAAGCAGCAGGTACGTTTGTTTTGTTCTGTCAATGACTTCTGTACATTTTAATTGAAATTGAACTTGGGTTTAAAGAAGGTTGGTAAATGAAAACTTCTTCTTTTTCAGGTCAATTATTACTCCTATTTTAATAACAATAAAAACAACAACAACAACAACAACAACAATAATAATAATAAACTTTGATATATTAGGTTTTGTTCTGGCAAAGACTTCTGTAAATTTTAATTGAAATTGAACTTGGGTTTAAAGAAGGTTTTAAAATATATATTTTTTTCAGACACATGTAACTTTTTTTGAGGAGAAAGCAACAGGTACATTTGTTTTGTTCTGGCAATGACTTCTGTACAATTTAATTGAAATTGAACCTGGGTTTAAAAAAAGTTGTTAAATGAAAATCTCTTCTTTTTCAGGTCAATTATTACTCCTATTTTAATAACAATAAAAACAATAACAACAACAACAACAACAACAAAAAATAAATAAAATAAAATAAATAATAATAATAATAATAATAATAATAATAATAATAATAATAATAAACTTTGTTATATTAGGTTTTGTTCTGGCAAACACTTCTGATCATTTTAATTGAAATTGGACTTGGGTTTAAAGAATGTTCTTTTTTTTTTTTTTTTTCAGACACAAATGTAACTTTTTCTGAGGAGAAAGCAGCAGGTATGTTTGTTTTGTTCTGGCAAATACTTCTGTACATTTTAATTGAAATTGAACCTGGGTTTAAAGAAGGTTGTTAAATGAAAATCTCTTCTTTTTCAGGTCAATTATTTCTCCTATTTTAATAACAATAAAAACAACAACGACAACAACAAAAATAATAATAACAACAATAATAATAATAATAACAATAACAATAATAATAATAATAATAATAATAATAATAAACTTTGTTATATTAGGTTTTGTTCTGGCAAAGACTTCTGATCATTTTAATTGAAATTGGACTTGGGTTTAAAGAATGTTTATTTATTTTTATTTTTTTCAGGCACAAATGTAACTTTTTCTGAGGAGAAAGCAGCAGGTACGTTTGTTTTGTTCTATCAATGACTTCTCTACATTTTAATTGAAATTGAACTTGGGTTTAAAGGTTTTAAAATATATATTTTTTTCAGGCACAAATGTAACTTTTTTTGAGGAGAAAGCAACAGGTACATTGTTCTGGCAAAGACTTCTGTACATTTTAATTGAAATTGAACCTGGGTTTAAAAAAAGTTGTTAAATGAAAATCTCTTCTTTTTCAGGTCAATTATTACTCCTATTTTAATAACAATAAAAACAATAACAACAACAACAAAATAAATAATAATAATAATAATAATAATAATAATAATAATAATAATAATAAACTTTGTTATATTAGGTTTTGTTCTGGCAAAGACTTCTGTAAATTTTAATTGAAATTGAACTTGGGTTTAAAGAAGGTTTTAAAATATATATATTTTTCAGACACATGTAACTTTTTTTGAGGAGAAAGCAACAGGTACATTTGTTTTGTTCTGGCAATGACTTCTGTACAATTTAATTGAAATTGAACCTGGGTTTAAAAAAAGTTGTTAAATGAAAATCTCTTCTTTTTCAGGTCAATTATTACTCCTATTTTAATAACAATAAAAACAATAATAACAACAACAACAAAAAAATAATAATAAAATAAATAATAATAATAATAATAATAATAATAATAATAATAATAATAATAATAATAATAAACTTTGTTATATTAGGTTTTGTTCTGGCAAACACTTCTGATCATTTTAATTGAAATTGGACTTGGGTTTAAAGAAAGTTCCTTTTTTTTTTTTTTTTCAGGCACAAATGCAACTTTTTCTGAGGAGAAAGCAGCAGGTATGTTTGTTTTGTTCTGGCAAATACTTCTGTACATTTTAATTGAAATTGAACCTGGGTTTAAAGAAGGTTGTTAAATGAAAATCTCTTCTTTTTCAGGTCAATTATTACTCCTATTTTAATAACAATAAAAACAACAACGACAACAACAAAAATAATAATAGCAATAATAATAATAATAATAATAATAATAATAATAATAATAATAAACTTTGTTATATTAGGTTTTGTTCTGGCAAAGACTTCTGATCATTTTAATTGAAATTGGACTTGGGTTTAAAGAATGTTTATTTATTTTTATTTTTTTCAGGCACAAATGTAACTTTTTCTGAGGAGAAAGCAGCAGGTACGTTTGTTTTGTTCTATCAATGACTTCTCTACATTTTAATTGAAATTGAACTTGGGTTTAAAGAAGGTTTTAAAATATATATTTTTTTCAGGCACAAATGTAACTTTTTTTGAGGAGAAAGCAACAGGTACATTGTTCTGGCAATGACTTCTGTACATTTTAATTGAAATTGAACCTGGGTTTAAAAAAAGTTGTTAAATGAAAATCTCTTCTTTTTCAGGTCAATTATTACTCCTATTTTAATAACAATAAAAACAATAACAACAACAACAAAATAAATAATAATAATAATAATAATAATAATAATAATAATAATAATAATAATAATAATAATAAACTTTGATATATTAGGTTTTGTTCTGGCAAAGACTTCTGATCATTTTAATTGAAATTGGACTTGGGTTTAAAGAATGTTTATTTTTATTTTTTTCAGGCACAAATGTAACTTTTTCTGAGGAGAAAGCAGCAGGTACGTTTGTTTTGTTCTGTCAATGACTTCTGTACATTTTAATTGAAATTGAACCTGGGTTTAAAGAAGGTTGGTAAATGAAAACTTCTTCTTTTTCAGGTCAATTATTACTCCTATTTTAATAACAATAAAAACAACAACAACAACAATAATAATAATAATAAACTTTGATATATTAGGTTTTGTTCTGGCAAAGACTTCTGTAAATTTTAATTGAAATTGGACTTGGGTTTAAAGAAGGTTTATTTATTTATTTTTCAGACACAAATGTAACTTTTTTTGAGGAGAAAGCAACAGGTACATTGTTCTGGCAAAGACTTCTGTACATTTTAATTGAAATTGAACCTGGGTTTAAAAAAGGTTGTTAAATGAAAATCTCTTCTTTTTCAGGTCAATTTTTACTCCTATTTTAATAACGATAAAAACAACAACAACAACAACAACAACAACAAATAATAATAATAATAATAATAATAATAATAATAATAATAATAATAATAATAATAAACTTTGTTACATTAGGTTTTGTTCTGGCAAAGACTTCTGATCATTTTAATTGAAATTGGACTTGGGTTTAAAGAATGTTTATTTATTTTTATTTTTTTCAGGCACAAATGTAACTTTTTCTGAGGAGAAAGCAGCAGGTACGTTTGTTTTGTTCTATCAATGACTTCTCTACATTTTAATTGAAATTGAACCTGGGTTTAAAGAAGTTTGTAAAATGAAAATTTCTAATTTCTTTTTCAGATACAAATGATACATTTTCGGGAAAGAAAGCAACAGGTTTATTGATCTAAATGTTTTCTTTATTTTTTTCTCCAAGGTTCAGACTCTCCTGCTGTGTTCTTTATCCTGACTGTGGGGTTTGGTGCACTGAGTGTGACTCTTGTCACTGTCCTGATCTTCATTATACTGAAGCACAGAAAAACTCAAACAGGTAAATTATTACTCCTATTTTTAATAACAACAAAATGATAATAATAATAATAATAATAATAATAATAATAATAACTACCTTTGTTACATTAGGTCGGTCCTAAAGAAGGAGAGAATAAGGTAAATTGTTGATTAATTTAAACACACACACACACACACACACACACATACACACACACACACAATGAACGGCAGAATAATTATGACAAATTTACTCTGTAAGATCAATACCTTTCCATTTATTGTGCTAATGTAGATTTTTCTTAACCTCTCAATATCAGTCTTTATTTGAAGACAAATGACAAGTGAACTTGTACTGTCTTGGGTACATCTTTGAGATCGGCCACAAGAAAGTCACACTAATATTTCTTGGACCACCTTTTCTTTGATTACAGAATGCACTGACCATGGCATCATTTTGATAAGCTTAATTACATTAAATAACATTAATTTTTAGCCAGAGTCACATTCATTTCTCTCCAAGATCTTGTATTATGATAGGAGCATCAGACATAAAGCCTTCTCACTCACATCTTAAAGATTTACAGACTCGTGCTGTAAGATGTGATTGTCCCAAAATGGAACGCAAATGGAAAAAGTACAAAGCGTCTTTTATTGAGTTTAAAGGTAGTCAGAAAACAGTAAAAGCTGCAAAAACCAAACATTTCTCATGATTTCACGTAATTTTAGTCAAGATCTCAATCACCTAGAGGGGCACTGATTTTTTTTTTTTTACCCCGCCCCCACTAAACAATTGACGCAACCCCAGAGCATAACACTGACTCCAGAGAGTTGCACAGTGAACACTCTATGCATGATGGGTGCATCATTTTTGCAGTTCCCTTCTTGACCTGAAACACCCGTCACTCTGAAATAGAGTCAGTCTGGACTCATCAGACCACATGACTGTTTTCTATTGCTCCAAAGTTCAGTCTTTCTAACAACTTTTAAGTGTTTTTTTTTTTTTTTTTTTGCTTAGTCTCACCAGGTAGAGTAGCCAAAACAATTACTCAAGTAAGAATAGCTGTACTTCAAAATAATAATATTTTTATTTTTTTGTAAATAAATTACTGTATATTAAGAAATGCAGTGGAATATTGTGACTAAATTACGTTATTTCATTATTAAAATAATTATTATGTTAAATAATTACATATTAAAGCCTCAGCGCCCGCCCCTTATTAACCGGCCGCCACTGCTCCCGGTTTGAATTGAACACAATAACTTTAGATGTACCAAAGGCTTTTTAAAAAACTAAAGATGTAGAGAGTGAACGCTGATTTATCGCGGCAGCAGATAACAAAGACTCTGATTTGTTTAATTTCACAGAGGCCGGAGTAGATAAAGGAACAGATGGATGAAGGATTGTTGTCATTGGCTCTCGTTCTTATTGTTGCTGTTGTTGGAATTGTAATCTGGAAGAACACCAACTCTGGTAACCCCCCCCCCCTCCCCCTCCCTTGAGTTTTGTGTGAAAATTATTCCTCAAGCTTCCAGCTTTTACAGTGAGTCCTAGAATTTTACACACACCTTTACAATGAGTCCAGTAAGTGACCCTTGGAGGTGATGAGTGACTTCCTGCCATGGTGTTTTAGCCCTAATGGTTACATCCAGCAAGGCAGAGCATCAAGTAAAAATACTGATGTATTTCATGTTTTACTCAGCCTCACTTTCAACATCGAAAATATTGACCACAGAGGATTTGTCTTCAACAGCAAGAAAAGCCTGTGAATTTATGGGCAAGGATTTAGAAAGTTCAGACATTAATTTTTTTTAATTGTTTGATAAAAAATTGCCATAAACAGACATTTTATCTGGTATTGTAGGCTTACAGGTTACTGACTTCCAAAGACATGGCAGTTCACTTGTAATAAATCCAACAAAGGGTAATACAGAAATATAACAATACATTAAAGTACCTTTATTTTAGAAACACATAGACCAAAAATGTGTACATATACAGTACTGTACACAGCTTGACAATTCACTTTTAATTAATCTACTGAAGTAAAATGCAGCAATATAAAATCAATAAAAAATACAAAATATAAAAATAATATAAATACTTATATGAAAATGAAAATCCCAGAAGCACAAAAAAGCTATATGAGGATAAATAAAAAACTATTACACACACTGAAAAGACAAAAAACTCCTTCAACATAATTTCCTTGCTTTTCAAGTCACTTTGTCCATCTGTCCATAGGCTTTTGTATTTCCTCATTATTAAGATGTGAATTTTTATTCTCATAGAGCTTTTTATGCTTTTCTGTGTAGGTACACACTCAGCCACGAAAAACTGAAAAATCCATTTTTTACACATTCACACCTGCACAGTCATTACTAGGGAGACAGTAGCCTTGAATAGATGTTTTGAGACAGCCGGAGTGTGGATAGTTTGACTTGTGCCTTGTATATACAAAAATATATGTATAAAAAAAAATTACAGTATATAGGGCTTGGACAATGAAACAGAAACACCTGGTTTTAGACCACAATAATTCATTAGTATTGTGTAGGGCCTTCTTCTGCAGCCAATACAGCATCAATTCATCCTGGGAATGACAGATACAAGTACAGCACAGTGGTCAGAGGGAATAGTGGCCAGGAGAATAGTGGCCAGGCCACTACGTGATGCTGGTGGAGGAGATGTTCAACTTCATTTTCATGTTCATCAAACAACTCTGTCACCAGTCTTGCTATGTGTATTGGTGCATGCCTTCAGGATACAATGTTTGAACCATTGGGTGCACATGGTCCTCCAGAATGGTTCGGTAGTCCTTGGCAGTGACACACCCATCTTGGTATTGGGTCTAGGGAATGCCATGATATTGCAGCCCAAACCATCACTGATCCACTACCATGCTTCACTCTGGGAAAGATAGTAAAGGTGGACTAATCAAAGAACAATACATGTTTCACATTGCCCACAGCCCAAGATTTTCGCTGTTGGCACAATTGAAACTGACGTTTAGCATTGGCACAAGTGACCAAAGGTTGGACCAAATTTGTCCTCTTTTGAACTCTGATATGTCACCCATAATGTTGTGTGCATTGCAATATTTTGAGCAAAACTGTGCTATTACTCTGCTAATTAAACCTTCACACTCTGTCTGCTCTTACCGGTGGAATGTGTCATCAATGAACCTCCAACGCTAAATTGGCCAATGTTTCAGTTTCATTGTCCAACCCCTGAAAAAAATAAATAAAATAAAAAATAAATAAATGAATAATAATAAAAAAAAAACTATAAATTTAAGGCATTGTTATTATTGCAGCCATTTGCTAAAATCATTTGTTATTTTTTTTCCTTATTAAATGTACACACAGCACCCCATATTGACAGAAAAACACAGAATTGTTGACATTTTTGCAGATTTATTAAAAAAGAAAAACTGAAATATCACATGTTCCTAAGTATGCAGGCTTTTTTGCTCAGTATTTAGAAGAAGCACCTTTTGATCTTATATAGTAGCCATAAGTCTTTTTGGGAAAGATGCAAAAAGTTTTTTGCACCTGGATTTCGGGATCCTCTGCCATTCCTCTTTTCAGATTCTCTCCAGTTCTGTCAGGTTGAATGGTAAACGTTGGTGGACAGCCATTTTCAGGTCTCTCCAGAGATACTCAATTGGGTTTAAGTCAGGGCTCTGGCTGTTGAGTTGTTGTGAAGCCACTCCTTTGTTATTTTAGCTTTGTGCTTAGGGTCATTATCTTGTTGGAAGGTGAACCTTCGGCCCAGTCTGAGGTCCTGAGCACTCTGAGCACTATCCCTGCACTTGGCCGCATTCATCTTTTCCTCGATTCCAACCATTCGCCCTGTCTCCGCAGCTGAAAAAACACTCCCACGGTATGATGCTGCCACCACTGTTGGGGCTGTATTGGACAGGTGATGAGCAGAGCCTGGTTTTCTCCATACATACTGCTTAGAATTAAGGCCAAAAAGTACTATCGTAGAGGCCAAAACATATTCCTCACCATCTTC
This sequence comes from Clarias fuscus, assembly GCA_030347435.1. Taxonomy (NCBI): domain Eukaryota; kingdom Metazoa; phylum Chordata; class Actinopteri; order Siluriformes; family Clariidae; genus Clarias; species Clarias fuscus. The sequence goes on along the minus strand of CM059220.1, from coordinate 4,307,900 downwards.
ACGTCATTCAGGTGTTTTTAATGTGTCTTATACTGAGGAGAGGCTTCCGTTGGGCCACTCTGCCATAAAGCCCTGACTGGTTGACTTACTACAACTTTCTCCAATCTCCCGACTGCATCTCTGGAGCTCAGCCACAGTGATCTTTGGGTTCTTCTTTACCCCTGTTACCAAGGCTCTTCTCCCCCGATAGTCAGTTTGGCCAGATGGCCAGTTCTAGGAAGGGTTCTGGTCATCCCAAACGTCTTCCATTTAAGGATTATGGAGGCCACTGTGTTCTTAGGAACCTTTGCAGCATACATTTTTGTAACCTTGGCCAGGACTGTGCCTTGCCACAATTCTGTCTCTGAGCTCTTCCGGCAGTTCTTTTGACATCATGATTCTAATCTGGTCTGACATGCACTGTGAGCTGTAAAGTCTTATAGACAGGTGTGTGGCTTTCCTAATGAATTCCAATCAGTATAATCAAACACAGCTGGACTCAAATGAAGGTGTAGAACTATCTCAAGGATGATCAGAAGAAATGAACAGCACCTGAGGACCATGTGACCATGTGAAGTTTTTCTTTTTTAAATTCTGTGGTTTTCTGTCAATATGGGGAGTTGTGTGTACATAAAAAAAAAAAAAATTATGAAAAAAAAATTAATGAAATGAAAAATGAGGGAAAAATGAACTTAAATGATTTTAGCAAATGACTGCAATATAACAAAGAGTGAAAAATGTATCGTGTTTGAATACTTTCCATACCCACTGTACATAAATATGCAAACTGCATATAACAGGCTGGAAATACAAAACATATACATATGCAAGTACATAAAATACACAGGCACTGTCTTTCACTTGTAATGAATCTAATACAGGAATACAGAAATGTAAAATAAAAATATACAAAATATAGGGCCAGTGTTTGGGTGCCTGGTGTAATCATACCCTTTCATGTCATACTGTGAGGTAATAATATATCTGCTGAAACAGTGGAGCAGTGTGAGGAGTGGCACTAATGTGACCTCACATTCCTTTTTTCATTCTTCTATTATTCAGGTCATCAGTTGCGCAGTTGTACAAGGTATTCACTGCCATATTTTGTACTTCATGCAGACTTCTTGTTTGGAACAGCCAGACTATTCTAGCAGCTGTGCTCTAGCTGCTATGCATGTGTAATCGGAGTAGACTGGAAAATGGCTTTAATTGATGGCATATGTTGCTCTAAAAAAGAACATCTTTTTCTGCATTAATGGTGCCCTCACAGATATGCAGTTGACCCATGCCATGAGCACTGACACACCCCATACTATGACTTTGGCATTTGGAGCTAATACTGATAACTTGGATGGTCCTTTTCCTCATTGAACCAAAGGAACACAAAGGTTGTTTCCAAAAACTATTTGAAATAATGACTCGTTGGACAAAAAAACATGTAGATAATTTATTCATGCGTCTGTTGGCAAATCAGCGAGCCTTGCCCCAGTCCATGGTCTAGACGTACTAGGCCTTATACTATATATTTTTTCGACAAATGATTAAATTCTCATGTAAATGATCAAATAATGAGGAGCTGTAGAGTTTTCTATATAGTACATGGTGAAAAGACTTTGCAGGTGATTCATTTTCGGTTTAATTGCCAATTTCCATACTGGCCCAACTTTTTTTGGATTTGGGGTTATAGTTTTTAAAATACATAAATAAGTGTTAAAAGTCATACAGTTTCCTCTGGTCTATCATGGAGGACAAACAGAGCTTCAAAGCAAGGTTAAATGATTGCAATCCAAAATATTAAAGGATTACTAACTTTAGTATTTACTTGACTTGACACTAACTTTAAAAACAGGTTCAATAAGACCTTTACTATGACCATCCAGGTTAATTGGTTTATCTCTCATTTTAATGTGACGTAAAAAAAAATCTAGACACCTGTCACACACAGCAGATAACGCTGATATAGGTGTTTGTATCTATTTTCTCATGGTCAAAACACGGTGTTACAAATAGGCTATAAACTTTGTAAAAGACAACCCATAATGTAAGAGTTTTATAGTTAGCCCTAGCTGATTCTCATGTACAGTACCAGCACCTCACACCCTGCCATGTCCATGTAACTGCTCCACTGAGAAGCAAACACAACACAAATAACAATGGCCCTATGCCTTATCCAAACAGGGTAATGGAAGCGGTTCAGAGGTCAGTAAATGTGTATATACAGCATGACTGAAAGGATGTTTATACCCAATGACCAAAACAAAAGGCAAAACTTTTATGTACAGTATTTACATCCCTGAAAATTCGCTCTTTGTTTGTTATTTTTATAGGTTAGTGCATCACAATCAACTTCTTGCGAATGAGAAAGATGAAAAATTACTAATGGTTTTTTCTTTTGGTCTGAGTAATGTGTTTGACAACATATTGCACTGTTCTGTTCCACTGATCAGAGATTACTTGTTTACCTGCAGATTTTTAATTAGAACATTTCGCCTTTGAACTGCAGCTCATGTTCCTTAATATTTTCTGACAAAAGTGTTATCTGCCCTCATCTCACAATTGGCTGGTGACTCTGGCAAGAGAGATTTCACCTTTCCACCCATTTCTTTTGTTCCAAGTTTGACTTTACAGTACTTGAAGCCTTGTCAACCTTTAAATAAGATATAAAATCATTTTATGTAGAATCTTTTATTCTCTTTTTTCTTTCCCTTTCTTACCTAAAAACGATATACAGTGGAACCTTGGATTGCGAGGATAATTCCTCCTGGAAGCATGCTCGTATATCAAAACACTAAAACCAAAAGCGAATTTCGCCCCCCAAAATAATGAAAATTCAGATTATTTGTTCCACACGCCAAAAAAATTAATGCATATAAAGGATTAATACAAAATATAAAGTAAAAATAAAACAAGTTAAACTGCATTTTACTTTTAAAAAGAATCGCGAGTGTGTGAGTGTGAAGGGGCACAGTGTCCAATGGCATGAGCACACACACATAATGAAATCAGTGCAGGCTGACATGTAGAGACAGAGAAAATGGATCTTTAACCCCTCTAATGAGACTTTCTTTTGGTTTACACACGGGTTGTACACACACACATAAAAACACAAAATAAAAGAGGCTTTACATGCACACACATGGTCACACTGTTATAGTAAACAGTACACACATCCACTGATGTTGAGAAAAACCATTGGCTCAGTTGTGATCATGTGACACTCGACATCAAAACAAGAAGTGCATGGGTGCTACATCGTAAACCAAGACTTGCTCGTTTTTTTAAAAGTCAAAATTCATAAAAAAATTTAACTTAAAAACCTACCTCGTCATGGTGAACACTCACAAACCCTGTTACTCGCAATCCGAGGTTCCACGATACTAAATTTTGTACTTATCTGGACATTATGTTAGTGTTCAGGCTAAAATGTAAGAAAACAATTGTACTAAATTACATACCCTTTGTTTCAAATGCTCTGTTATATATGTTTATGTAATATAGTTTGTGCTAAGTGCTCATTAAAAAAAAACTAATTATAAAACAAAGAAGTGTGTGTTTTATTTTTTTTTATTTTACCCACTTAGCATTTTTCAGCAATTACTGTAGATTTTGTAATTTGTAGTAATCTGCACAAGTCCTGCCTGAATCCATCATATAAATAAATGATCCCCTAAAAATCAGTAACACAAATTATTTAGTAGTGCAGCAGCCACAACATAATGGCCATGAGTTGGGGTGAACAGCAGCTCAGTTACATTTCCTCTGTTTTTATCCGTTTGAGTTTAATCTGATGTTCCTGCTAATTTCTGGTTGTTCAATAATAGTTTTTTTTTTTTTGGATTTTCTCCCTAATTTAGTCGTGTCCAATTCCTCCCCGTCACTAGGGGGCTCCCACATTAAGGCTACTACTACCACTCAGCCGGGAGGGCCGAAGACTATCACGTGTTTCCTCCGAACCACGTGATGCCAGCCGACCGCATCTTTTCGAACTGCTCGCTCGCGCACCGTTGGGGGCGGCGTAACACACTCGGAGGACAGCGCTATCCGCTCCCTCCATTGCGCAAGCTCACAGACGCCCCTGACTGGCTGTAGAGCCGTGAATAATGTGGGGGCACTATGTACCTCTCATCCCTCCCCTCTGAGAGAGCTCGGCCAATCAGCTCTCTCTAGACCTCCGGCTGCGAGAGGTTACAGCACAGGGATTCAAACTAGCGATCTCCGGATGATAGGGCGAGCGCTTTTACCACTGCGCCACTCGGAGGCCCTGTTCAATAATAGTTGAGAAATAATGCCAGCCTATGGCATTTTTACATTATTATGCTTCACTACATCACACATTGCTATAACAAGAACCCCGCCATGTTTCTGACCTTTTGTACCAACCTATAAGGCAAACCCTCACGAAGGCTAAAGGGTTATATAATTATAAAAGTAAAGTAAAATTAGGTAACAATGAATCATTTAATAATTTAAGTCGTAAAGTTATGATGGGGGAAATTTTGTCTTGTTTTAATAAAACACACAGCTTGGCATACATTTTATATGCTGTCTTTAAAGATAACTCCAACTTTACGTCTTTTAATAACAGCAGCAGTGCAGCTTTAAAACAGTGATTTGGGTTTGTCACAACTGACAACATTGGAAATATTAAATCAAACTTTGCACATACAGCACCACAGATCATGCACAGATCCATACATTTCCCCACCACATATACTAAAACATAGACATCATACATTGTAAAAAAAAAGGAAAGAAAAAATTATATAAAATATAATTATTTCAATGTACACAACTTTTTTTTCTCTGTTGTTGTTACTGTAAGATTCTCTGTTATAAACAGAGGCGTACTCGTGTTTTTCAGACTACGCGGGCATACGTGCAGCAAACTGACAGGTGGCACTGATGCTTTCACAAACTGCTGTATCACTGCTGTATCCAGCATCACTTGCTGTAAATTCTGTCCTGCACGATGCTGTTCCAAAACCAGGTTTTGATGTTTCCTGTCAGGAAGCTGCATCTTCGCTGTTACTAAAAAATGTCTGTGGAGACAGCATATGAAATGATTGTTAATGGATCAGTTACATACCAATGTCACAAAAAGATATTCCATTTTTGTTCAAACGTATCTTTTATGAGATCTGTATCACTCAGTGTTACTAAAAAAACTCTCTAAAAAGTACTCTACTAAAAAGTCTCTCCTCTAAGCATGTCTCTGCCTGAACACCAGAGCTCTCCTACATTTTGGTGGAAATGGGAGTGATTTCCTATTTTAAGAAAGGAGGAGAAAATTGTGTATCACTGAAAATTCAAATCAAATTTTCCCATTATCAGGGCAAATAGATTTTCCTGAGACCCAGGAAAATATGTTCCCCTGGTTTAAATAAATGTAAAAAAAATAAATAAATAAAACTCACAACTTTTTTTTTATGAAATGTGAATATGTATGAATCAAGATGATGAGATAGTCCCTGATTAGCAAGCTGAGGGCAAGAGAGACGGAGGCAAGAAAAAAATCCCTGAGACGGCAATAGGAAAAAACCTTGAGAGGAACCAGACTCAACAGGGAAGCCCTCCTCATCTGGGTGATAACGGAAAGCAGGAATGGATCTGCAGTCATACTGCGCGTTAGGAGGCTGGAAGTTCAATCTAACAGTTGATGTGTTTAAGGTTAAATGAGTACAGGACCGTCTTCAAGGTAAAGTGGAACCGCCCCCAGTCAATAGACGCAACCAAGACAGGCCACACGGGGGCCTCCATGCGATGAGATCTCCAACCAGGACGACACAGTCCGAGTCAGACAGGTCCAGAGGGCAGAGGGGGTCTGGATCACTGCGAGCTCAGGAGCGACATGTATAGCTCGACAGAGAGACAGGGAGGAGAGAGAGAGGAAAGAGGTTACAGTCACATAATGTATAGGGTGAATGTATATTTAGTGTTGAGTGCAAGTAGGGACTCTGACATCATAACTAAAAGGGAGAGCCAGAAGGAAACACAGACATGATGGGGAATTGGAATGTAAAGCGACCAATCACTTCACCGTCAACAAACTTGAGTGATCACTGAGAGTGGAGAGGACAGCATCTAAACATACCAGTTCACCAGAATCCTCTACGTCCATGAGTCCCCCAGATCTGCTCCTTTACCTAAGGCACATCTATTTACAAAAATGTTTGGCTAAATAAATCGATTTTTACCCTAGACTTAAACACTGAGACTGTGTCTGAGTCCCGAACATTAATTGGAAGGCCATTTCATAACTTTGGGGCTTTGTGAGAAAAATAATATATGCGATAATGACAAGCAGCCTGCAGCCTTTGATAAAAGTAGGTGGTGCGGATAGTAAGACACTAGCAGTTCAAGCATTAAATGGTCTGCAGCGCGAGACCATTTAATGCTTTATTCGTCAAAAGTACTATTTTATGCGAAATTTTACAGGAAGCCAATGCAGTGTGAATAAGTGTGTGATGTGCTCGTATCTTCTGGTTCTAGTGAGGACTCTCGCTGCTACATTCTGGACTAATTGAAGCATGTTCATTCAAATTCAAATGCAAAATTCTAATTAATTTAAAATTAAAAATTTTATTTATCACATACACAGTCATATACAGTACGATATGCAGTAAAATGCTTAACTGACTGCCCGTGACCTTAGTGGAATAAAATAATAGGTTTAGCTATAGGAACATAGCTGCAGAAAATAGGACAAAATAAAAACATATTTAAAAAAATATATATAAGAAATATAATTAAAAAAAACTTGTCAATACAATGTAGAAAAAAATAAAGATGAATTTAAATGGAAATAAATGGAAATGTCCAGGAAGTGTGCAAGTGTGTGTGCAGATGTCCATGGTCCATGAATGTCCATAATCTGCAATGTGCCAACGTTAGATGGAAAGTTCAGGGTTAGTGCAAATGTGCATGAACATGCAAATGTACAATGTCCATGAATGTCCGGGGTATATGCAACTGTGCATGAGTGTACAGAAAAGTAATGTCCATAAGTGTCCATTATTGTGCATTGTGCAAAAATGCAGAGATGATTAGTACTGTTTAGTGTCCATAATTGTGCTTTGTGCAAAATTGCAGAGATGATTTAGTCCTGTGTAGTGAGTGTTTATGCACCTAGTTTATGTTTTCTGAAATTAGAGCAGTGCACTCACTTGTATGAGTGGGTGAATATCAAAAGGTTTAAGGAGAAGTTGCAAGAGGATGGAGGGAGGGATGGATGGAGGGATGGATGGAGGGAGGGAGGGTGGGATGGATGGATGGATGGATGGATGGAGGTCTTAGATATTATCTTTCACAGGGGTGATTGAGAGTTTTTTTTTAAATCAAAATAGAGGAGTAAGACTAATGATAAGACTAATGAATTTAATATTTTTGTTTTATTGTATAAATACATAGTATAGCCTTTTGTTTAGGAATAACTTGTCTTTTATTTACAAACCCTACTGTCATTCTCCTTTGTTGTTAATAATATAATAATGATAATAAGAAAAAGAAGAAAAAATGAAGAACAAAAGTGGCAGTAATAGTCATTTACTATCTAATCTCATCCGGAGATCGCTTATATGAATACTGGGCGATGCTGTAGTAGCCTTGATGGCGGAGTGCCCCAATGACATCAAGAGCCGTTAAGGCTCTAGGTTACTGATTGGAAGGTCGGCGGCTCAGGCCCCTGCTCGGCCAGGTTGCTGCTATTGGGCCGACATGATGGCTCTGCGCTCTGACCCCAGCTAAAAAGAAAACGGAGAAAGAAAAAAAAATCACTCTGCAGTATATGTGACAAATAAAGGCTTAACGTATGTAGGCTTTTTTATGCACAAAATGGATTTTTTATTTAAGATGTAGCTATATTTAATATTATATTTAAATATTAATATATAATATGTTTATACCCTTATTATTGCACTTTAAAGACATAGACAGACTTCTTCAATTCTAATAAGTGGTATAATATATAGAGATACAGTAGAGTCTTTGACTAAAAACGTGAACTGAACATTAGGCCTGTATACACTCAAGCTTTTGTAGGCAGGTTTAGAAACAGCAGTTCAAAGGTTTTCCTCTCCCTACCTGCTGTGAAAGTACCAGTGATGTTTGGGAATGTTTCAAAACACTGTCTTTCAAATTTAAGTATGGGAAACAGATATTCCTGGGCATCAGTTCCCCCCTCCCCACTTGCTAGGGAAATATCAAAGATGTCTGAAATTCAACCAGAGACATATGTACCTATAAGAAGTTTACAGTGATCAGAATGTTAAAAAAAAAAAAAAAATTAATTTGAAGTTGAGCAAGTCTCTTCTCTTGGAGTTACTCTCCAAAGTTGAGCAAAGGAGAACATATTTTCCTGGGCTGCAGGAAAATCTATTTTCCCAGTTAACATATGCAGTGAATTTCAAGCTTTCATACTTTGTGAAATTAAAGGATAAGAATGAATTCAGATGCCTTATTAAATGTAAAAATGCTGTGTTCCGCCCTTCACCTATGCCAAGTATGTCTGTTTTTCATCATATTAAACCATATATCATGGATTTCAGGAAATCATGTTTCCCCATCATATTTGGGCGTTAAGATGCACATGAGATACTGTGTGTTTGAAATGTACACCCAGGATAATGTTTCAGTGGGTGAAAACAGTATTGTGATTAGCAGTTATTTACTAACCATTACGAAGGCAGTCTGATCTTGAGTTACTTGCTATAATCAATTGTATAGTATAATTTTAAATATAATTAGGATAAATCAATATCACATCTATCACCACACATATCGCTAATCTACGTGAAATATTGCAAAACTAGTCGCGTTGTCGTATTTGCCCAGCAAACCATTAATTTGCAACGATTTAAAACGCCTTAATCACCTCGAAAGATACAGAATAATAATACAAAAAAAAAGGCATCCTCATATTTTGCATAGGTTATTTATTTAATTTATGATGTTCGTAAAAGGCATAAAAAAAGAGAGGGGAGCCAAAATCCACGTTCGCGCGCACAGCCTTAGGTAGTGGGTGAAGTTATGATTTGAATCGGCACGCGCACACTGCGCGCGACCGGGAAGTCGTTGGAGTAACTGAATTTAACCGAACACTGGTACCTGGAAGATGGAGGTCCGCAGCGCTATGCTAGTTCTCGCAGTTATGTTTATGTTATTTTCTGCCTTTCCTTCATCAGCAGGTAAGTTCAGAATCAGAAACTGGGATATCAATTAAACAGCTTTCCCATGTAGAAAAAATATAAATAAATAAATAAATAAATAAATAATAATAGCTGAACTTAAATGTTATGTCAGAGTTAATAGAAGAACATGACTGTCAGTTAAACATCAGAATCTTGTCCCTGATGTCCTTTGACAGCTCTGTAGTCTTGCCCATGGTGGTGAGGTTTGAATGAAAGATAGCGAATCTCTGGACAGATGTCTTATTATAAACATAACAAGTTGTTGTTAGGAGCTCCATCTTAAATTAATCTAAAGGGGATTGAATAATTATTTCCCCTCTGTATTTTACAGTTGGGAACATGGCTTTGCAGTAAGTATATTTAATAACTAAATATAATAGCTTATATATATATATATATATATATATATATATATATATATATATATATATATATATATATATATATCTTATGACATGCCGTTTAGGAAAATATTCATGAGAGAACTTAATGAAAACTCTGAATATATTGAATGAAACGTGAGAATATTGAATGGATTCCGAATATATTGAATGAAAACGAAGTATATATTGAATGAAACATGACGTCATCGAAACATCTTTAGAAAGGATGAGTGAGTCGGCGAGAAACTTGGTTGCTGCGATTCTGAGAAATGAAGAGATGGTGAGCACATTGATGAGTGCGTGTACGGCCCAAAGTGGTGGCACAAGCCGCACTCAGTATCAGACGACAGATGAAGAAATATATTCGCTATTTCACCGAAGACCGGTGTTATGCGCTAAAATGCCCCCCTGCCACAGATTGCCTCCCCCTACATAATCTCTATCAAATATTATATTACAACATAAATTCGTAGGTTTATTGTTATCAAATATGATATAACTATTATAATTAACCCTTGGCACGTGACAGGTGTCGAGACCATGAATACAAATTCTCATATGTTTATTTTGTGGCACATTTATTTTACAGGGATTTGTCATGTAATACGAAAATGCTTGCACTAAATAAATATTTATGATGGAAAAATTTTACGAAATTATTTTGATTATTAAATAAGCAATATCAAAAATACATCTTGTATATAAAAAATAATAATTTATATTTTTTTCCCTATACAACATGTAATTTTTTATAATGCTTATTTTATAAACAAATCCATTTGGTCTAATTTGTAATTTCTAAATCATAAACCTAGAAATTTCTGGTCTAATATAATATTTGACAGAGATTACGTAGGGGTGCAATCTGTGGCAGGGGGGCATTTTAGCGCATAACACCGGGCTTTCGCGGTGAAATAGCGAATACATTTCTTCATCCGTAGTCTGATACTGAGTGCAGCTTGTGCCACCACTTTGGGTCGTACACGCACTCATCAATGTGTTCACCATCTCTTCATTTCTCTGAATCGCAGCAACCAAGTTTCTCGCCGACTCGCTCATCCTTTCTAAAGATGGCGCTGTGTTTCGGTGACGTCATGTTTCATTCAATATATTCAGACTTTTCATTCAATATATTCAGACTTTTCATTCAATATATCAGTTTTCAATCCATATATTCAGATTACATTCAATATATGTATATTTTCAATCAATATATTCGGAATCCATTCAATATTCTACAGTTCATTCAATATATTCAGAATCTTCATTCAATATATATAGAGTTTCATTCAATATATTCAGAGTTTTCATTAAGTTCTCTCATGAATATTTTCCTAAACGGCATGCCTATATATATATATAATCATACAGAAGACAGTACACTGTCTTCCATAATACTGTATTGCAAATGTCAAAGTCAAAGTGAACTTTATTGTCAATACACCACGTAAACAGAATTCATACAGCGGATCGAAATTGCGTTCTTCATACTCCAAATGTGCAAAGAAAAGGATTTTATAAAGTAAAAAAAAAAAAAAAAAAAAACCCTCTACACATACAAATAACACAAAAACTCTCAACAACATACAGACACAACAAGTAGCAGGAGTGCACACAAATTATAACAGTAAAACAGTAAACTGAGACATTTAGAGTATTGTAGATTGCCACTTGAATGCTACAGTATCACGTGAGAATGTAGTATGAAGGTTGAAGTGAATTAAGTGCATAAAAGTGCGTAATGTAAAGTGCAAATGCTAAATAGCCGCAAAGAGGTACTTGATGTATCTTATGGGTATTCATGATTTTGTTATATTAAATGTAAACATGTCTATGGAACCATTTTGAGGGAGTTGATAAGTCTGATGGCTTGAGGGAAGAAGCTGTTGCTTAGTCTGGTGGTCTTGCAGCGCATGCTGCGGTAGCGTTTGCCTGATGGTAAGAGGGTGAACAGGTCACGAGCTGGATGTGTGGGGTCTTTAATGATGTTGACGGCCCTCTTGCTGCAGCGGGACGAATATAAGTCTTTAATGGCTGGTTGTTACAAGTACACTAAAGGTGATAATTTACAAATGCTGAATGCATTTTATACACTATAACATGTTTTTGAAACACATTACATCACATTACATTACTGAGGCAGATTTTATGCACGAGTTCAACAGATGTAATTTACACAAGGTTACAAAAAAGCACGCTATAGTTTATTTGTGTTCAACAAAACGTCAGGTTGTCTCACAAAATAAAATGTAAACTGTTGTCTGACCAAAGACAGGTATTAGTATTAGAATATACAGGTACAGTATAAGTTCAAACCTGGTGTGTTGATTCTAGCTGTTACACAGAGACTGAAAACAGGCCGAGAGCTCCGGAGCATTATACCAGAGGGAAGGTACACAAGATTTAGGAATAACACATTAAACAATACATTCCATAGCTTAAACTATGTACTTAATTACAAATTACCCAAAAAAACCCATAAAATTTACCTTATGACGATGAAAATAAAATAATAATGATGCAGCTTCCACCCGTTAATTCAAACTAGAAGCGGAAGAACTCGGTAGCCAATCAGAAAGCAGACAGTCAGAATGTGCCCGCCTCCAGTTTGTGATTGGCTGGTGTTGCGCCGATTCTAGTATCTGGTTGGCTGGAATAGTTGCAGCGTTGTAACGTTGCTGCGGTTTGTGCAAGTGTACAGCTTTATGATGGTGAGCACAGAAGAGAGAGAGAAAGAGAGTACAATGATTATTTCAAGCATATATATATGCTTATATATATATATATATATTTACTGATGGTACAACTTTTTGTTAATATATTTGCAATGTACTATTGAAGATTTCAAAATATTTGTAATACACAAAAGTGTATTTTTTTACTGGGTATATATATATATAATAAACCAGGTGTGTTGGAGGGCAGCTGTTTAACATTAATGAGAAGGAGATGGAAAGAGGATTGGAGTTAGAGGGGAGATTGACATACTTACTTACATTTTACATTTTATATTCTATATTTTATATTTTATTTAATTTTATTCTCTTAGGTCAGGGCAGTTGCCTAAGCATTTCACTGCATATCGTACTGTGTAGGATTGTGTATGTGACAAATAAAATTTGAATTTTGAAATTTTGAAAATTTTTGACATCTCAGAGTACAGTGAGAGGAGTGTTATCAGAAGGGAAAAGACTAAGAAGCAGGTCCATTTCATAGAAAGTTTCCTAGAGGACCAGTAGGGTGGTAGATAACAAGGATGTGGCGGTCAGTTGGTGGAGTCACCTTAACAGCATGAATTTGAACGAATGACAAGGAAAAAGGTGTAAACTACCATTTCTTCGACAACAGGAGACTCATACCACCACCTCTACCAGTTTCTCATGGAGAGTGAGAGAATGTCTAGGCAGAGTATAGGGCAGTCGAGTTCTGAGGAGATATCCAGATATCAGTTAGCATTAGAAAGATGTCTGACTTGTTCTTACTGTATTTTGTAAATAAATACACATTTCATTGTTATAAATTGAATTAAAATTTATCATTAAGTTTATGAGTAATTCATAACAGTTATGCAGAAAGACTAAGCCAAAACATGAACTTCGATTCTTTTTTTTTTTCTTTTTTTTTTTTTGCAAATCAAAACAGTTAAAATATATCAAGTTTTTACATTTAACATTAGGTGGCTTTCAGTTCATAAGTGTTAAAGATGTCCTGTATAATTTATGCAACTTAATAGGTTTATTTAAAAAAAAATGTTATAGAAGAAATATTTTACCTTTTACAGGAAAACACTCACTTCTGTACAAGCACATGCTTGTGAGTCCAGGAGGACCATTCACTGCGGTTGGTCTTATGAATGGGGAGGAGTTCTTTAAATATGATAGTACTTCTGGAAACATAAGTTTAAAAAACAACTGGATCATGAAGGTCGAGCCTGCCAATTCATCGTTTTGGGAAAGAGAGACTTCCAATTTGCAGGATGAACATGAGTGGTTTAAACACCAGCTCCAAGTTTTGGAGAGCGTTCCTCAAGGTAAAACACTATCAGTTATTTCATCATTAACACAGACACTTTACTTTACTAACTGTACTTTGTAGACACACTAAGGATGTACATTCTGAATTCTTTTTATTTGGGATCGAACACCACTGTGAACACTACCAGCGATTCTTGAAAATTATGTCATGAAGAGTTAATGACAAAATGGAAATGCATTCTTCCAAAACTGTATGAGCCCTTCTTTGCTCTTCCTGTGAGAATTTTCATTGTCAGTTGGATTTTATTTGTCCACTCCAGTAACCTGGAGAAAATGTAACAACCATAACAGATCACTTATCTGACAAAACCAGTTTAATGACCAGTTTTCCTGGACAACCTCTTGTTCTGCAGAGGTAAATGTTTCCCTGCTCCGGCACACCCAGTTTAATTCAGAAAAGACTGTTAATGAGCTGATAAATTCTCAGTTCTGGGAGCTCAGAATACAGTAAATGTGCTACAGTATGCAGGGTGTCGATTAATCTCTAAAAAAAAAAAAAAAAAAATTGATGGATTGATCAATTAGAAAAGAATACTTGCAGCCCTACTGCAGGACAACATGCAGCAACACAGCATTAGTCAATGACATTAAAAAAGTCCTGTGGGGTGTCAATAAAGGAGGCTTTAGACATCACACTGTGCAAAAATTAGGGTTTTCTGTTGTGTCATGTGGGTCTATCCTTAAACTTATCATTACTTTTATGCAATATAACTTTTATCACTACTGGAATATGGGGATGATGTTGCAAAAATGTAGAACTCACATCAGAGAAATCATCATCATTATTATTATTATTATTATTATTTTTTTTTTTTTATTATTATTATTTTTTTTATATATATATATATATATATATATATAATTGGTGACAGAAACAACCTACCACAACCATAAAATATGTGATCTTATAAATCTGTGTTGTATCTGTGCTATTCTGGGCGTGGGTTAACACTTCAATTAACAAAGCCAATCAAGCGATAGCTTATGTGTATATACAGAGTAAGTGGACACAGAAACAATCATAATGCACCCACATGCACCTACACCCTCAATACACACACCACAACGAGACTCGTCATGGTCATACAACATAAAAACTGTTGAAACAGTTTATGTCGGGAGGGGGCAGCCAAAATTTTTTAACAAGGTCCAATTTTCCTCCCGACAATAACGGCGCTGGCGACCACGTCTGAATTCATAAAGAGCTCCCAAAAAAGGTTATAAGCAGCTGTTATTGTCTTCTCCCGAGCTCGGCAGGGGTCATAACGAATTTGCGTCAGTCTAGATTCGGGAGTACATTCGGCTCAGTGGAATGGGGGCCAAATCTACTACATGATGGCTTCAGAGACACACAGTCCTCCTTTTGGAGTCAGAGCCCAGGCCTCAACCCAATAGAAATGCTATGGAACGCCTTTAAGAGAAATATTAACACCAGAGGTCCTACGACAATTGCTGAGCTGAAGCGGTTCTCTATGGGAGTAAGATCCAAAATTCCTCCTGAATGGTCTAGTCCACAGGTACAGAAAGCACCTGGGTTATTGCTCCCAAAGGTGTTTCAATCTGATTAAACACTGTTTTACTTTTTTCCACTAGAACTTTGCATGTTTGAAGGATGTGTTCAATAAAAACACAAAAGATCCTGAATGATTGCTGCTTAAAAAAAATTTTTTTGTTAATATTTTGGACTTTTTTGAAACTCAGATCACATTTCATGACCAGTTTATTCAGAAAACCAGAAAATTGCAAATGGTTCATTTCCTTTTTTTGTTTGTTTCTGTAGATGAATAACTGTCACATGTAACTGAAATCCAAGTCTAATAATCTGTAATGACCAGTAATAAAGCTCTAAAGAATATATATATTTGCATAGAAATTAAACTTATCCTTCTGATTATTAATTCCTGGCTCAAATTTTCACTGAACACACACACAAATTCACTCATATTGTATGTTCTTTTCCCCTCAAAATTATGCTATTATCTGGCATATGTCAATATAATGGTCTATCTCTCTCTCTGTGTGTGTGTGTGTGTGTGTGTGTGTGTGTGTGTGTGTGTGTGTGTGTGTGTGTGTGTGTGTGTGTGTGTTTTACTACAGGTAATAATAGACTCGTGAGAAAATATGGGTGTGAACTGAATGACAATAATAATCAGTCCCATATATATGATAACTTTCTATTGAACGGAGAACACATTTTCAGTCTGGATTTAAAAACAACATCATGGAAATCAACAAAAGAGAATGAGACAGGTATAAAGGATTGGAATCCTGGTAACAAACATACAGGGTACTGGCTGCAATTCCTGCAGGAAACGTGCTGCGAACGTTTAAAGAGATACTTGGAGCACTTTATCTCTACAGGTAAAGTGTGTGACCTGTTCCAGTGAATGCAGCTCTATGAGCAACACACACACACACACACACACACACACACACACACACACACACACACACACACACACACACACACCTACAAACATATAAACACACACACATACAAAGTAGACATTAACATCTACATTATTACAGCACACATACATTTGTAGTGTACATACTTTAACACCGTCCTTTATTATAGTGCACAAACATGTATAGTGTACATATCCCAATATTTTTCTTTACATATCAGAAGCACCAGGAATTCCAGAGATACCAGAAAGTCCAAAGATTGTGGTGATTGTTGTTCCCATCATCGTTGTTCTCCTTGTTCTCGGTGGTGTTGCCGTTGGATATGTAATCTACAGGAAGAAGATCCACGGTAAGGAACAAATAATTTAAGGAGGAAAAAATAAATGTCACGGTCCGAGCAGGCGAGGTGGATTCAAGCGCAGAGCGCATGTGGAAAACAATGCTAATTATCCTGTGATGTACAATGTGCAGATTGTTTTATGAATGAAAGCTCTTGCAGAATGATGCTGAGGCATGGTGTCAGCCTTGAGGAGAGCCAGCGTGACACCATGCCTCAGCATCATTCGTATAGAACGTAGTTTATGAGGGCCTGGAACACAGCTGGGGCATTAGTTAGGCCGAATGGGGCCACCAGATATTCGTAGTGGCTGGTGGGGTTGTTAAAGGCTGTTTTCCATTCGTCGCCCTCCCTGATTCTGACTACTGTAGCATTCTGAGATTAAGTTTGGTGAACACATGAGCATCTTGGAGTACTTCAAAAGCTGTAGACATCAAGGGACATGGGTACCGTTACGTTACTGTGATTTTGTTGAGCCCCCTCAAAGAGGACAAAGTGATTTGTCTGAGAAGGCAACTGATTTGCTGAACACCTGTTTGAGGTCATGATATTCGACAGTGATCTGAAAAAGGCATGGAATCTCTTCTTGTGATGTGGTCGGTGTGTTTCTTGGGGGGGTGGAACAGAGGCAGGAGGACAGACAGACAGGGCTCCTTTTGAGGATGCTGTTACTAGCCCAGTCGATATGAGGGTTGCGTTTCTTGAGCCATGGGAGACCCACGACTACTAGGGCGTGGGGGCTTTGGATGATCAGGTGGGAGATGGTTTCAGCATGATTACCAGAGAGAGTAGGGTGAGTGGAGCTGAGCAGTGAGTGACTCGTGGAAGCTTACTGCCATCTAGTGCCTGAACATGAAATGGCTGGCTGAGTGAGTGAGATGGGCTCTTGAGATGGCTGATCATGGATGCTGCTATTAAATTTTGGTCGGCTCCAGAATCTATGAGGGTGTTAATGACGTGAGGCTGATTACCTTAGGTCAAGGTTAACAGGAACAATGTTCGAAACGAGAGGCTTCAGCTTAGGGCCCCCTTGTACTACCAAAATTACCTGGGGGTTCGGGCTTTTACAGTTTTTGCCTATTGCTTTCACACTTATTGCAGAATTTGGCCCACCATGTCAAAACTCTACACACAAGCCAATCAGACATAGACACTTGGAGATTAACAACTCACATCTTTGTCAAAATGAAACACTGCAATCAAAACTTAACACTCCTTTCTAAAAATGAAATACTTGCAACAAAACCATACACACAAGTGCCATTTGAAGTACCCTTTTATATCACCAGCAACACACAGATGGGCTTTATATAAAACACTCCAGACTTTGTGTTTACATTTTTTATTGTATTTTGCTCTTCTGTAAAAGCCAAAAGTAATTTCTTCAGTAATCAAACAATACTTTTTACCATAAACAGACATTCTTACGGAAATTTAGCAACAAAAAGTAAAAAAAAAAAAAAGCTGAATACTGTACATTTCCATCTGTAATTTTGCGTTGTTGCAACTCATGAAGTCAGATTGCATTTTATTTTGAAGAGCCGCTCCCTTCCACCTTGAGAAGGTCGTCCAACCATTCTGTCGAAAATGCCACCACAAGATGTCATTGTTCGTGTTCTTTTTCACATACTGTACTGTAACTTCAAACTGTACACAGTACTGTAACATCACAATGGTATTCTTTTAGATATACTTCACAGCACTACCCATTTCTGTATGGTACAGTTACATACTGTATTACTGAATGATACAGAATCATGTGACACATACAGTAGATAGAGTATAAACTTGAAGATATACCGGTTCTGCAGTCAGAATGTTCTTATTATCGATGCTACTGTGTCCCGACTGAGGTTAGGGTGACTCTTTGCCCAGCCTCCCTCATGGACAGGTCACGATTTATCACATGGTCGACCAGAGCAAGGGTGGATCTAGAATTTTTTTCATGGGGTGGCATTAAAATTATGAGGGGTGGCAACACTGAAGCAAGTATCCTTGCATGGTTTTTGTGGATTCAAGGAACGCTATTCTTATTCGGTGTATACACTAGGGTGCACATTTTTGCATTGTCCTATAAAAATGAAATAAAGGCTGATGTGTGATTGACTTGACACTGGTATCTGGATTGGAACGTCAGATGAATTAAAAAACTCTTTTATTTTTAGAACACTAGACCACTAATGCTGGGGTGGCAAATGGGGGGGGCAAGGCTTTTTCTTAGGGTGGCAATTGCCACCCCGTGCCACCCCGGTAGATCCGCCCCTGGACCAGAGTAGCCCTGATGTCATCTGATACACGTCTCCGCTCTGGTCCTCATCTATGTCCTCGTCCTCTTCCTCGCCCGACTCATTTCTCTCTGTCCTCCTCTCACTCTGACTCCTGTTGCCTCCATGTTTGCATAGTTCTCAAAATGTCTTATCTGGGGTCTATTTGTAGTCCTAAGGCTCAGACTGATTGGTGTTGTGTTTTTTGTGCAAGTGCTTTCAGGTGTGTATGCGAGTGACCACAGTTGCCAGGTGAGCATTGCTTTGTGTGCAGTAGTGTTTTCCCAATGATAACAGGTGATTTTGGTATTGGACAAAGTGTCTAATGTAAGAAAACGTGTGCCGTGTTTCGCAATAAGTTTCTTACATATTTGTGAACAAAGTGCAAACTTGAAAATGTGATTAAGCGACGGTTACACTGTGTTTAACGCTGTGTTACAAGTAGTTTAAGTATTGAGCCTTTGGTTTAACCATTCGCTTTTAGTGTGTAAGCGATTGGCAAAAACTGTAATTGACAAGATCCTACTAAGTGGCCACAGAACAAGGCCCTTGGCATAACTTGAGTAATTGACCTGCCATCTGTTGTCCTGAAAATTAAAGATTGAACACCCGTCTCAATTCTATTGGTGAACGCCTCGGAAGTGCGCCACTGCTTATGAGAACCTAAAAGTGGGCCTTGGTTCTTCAGCGCCGCCTCCAGGTGCGCGATTTCTGCTTGATCCATAAGTGGCCAGTTTGTACTGTCACGGTCTGAGTAGACGAAGAGGATCCAAGTGCAGAGCACATATGGGAAACAGCGCTGGATATCCTGTGATGCACAATGCGCAGATTGTTTTGTGAATGTAACCTCTTGTGAGTGATGCGGAGGCACGAGAGAATGCACAAGTAAAGAGCAGGTGTGTGCTGAATGCAGGTCTGGTCCGCAGGGAGTAGTCAAAGTCGTGAACTCAAACAAAGTCTGTGATCCAGAATCATGGTCGTAAAACAAGAACAAGGGTCGATGTCTAGAAATCCGAGAAAGCAATAATCCAAAACCTGTGAAATCCTTGAAACTATGTGTGGGTCGAGGTCCGAAAATCAAGGCCGAAATGAATGCTGGAAAAATGGGCATAAGAGCACAAAATAATCTGGCAAGGAATGGTTGTTTAATAGAGCGTTTTAGCCTCCTGAGACCCAGCAATTCATTTTTGTCCTCTGTGGGGGACATGATACTGTGGTCTTTATTTGAAACACCATGCATGCAGTGTGTTTATGTCCTAATGTACTGGAAAGAGTACACCCTGGGCTTTCTATTGATGTCAAACAAGTAGGGGTGTGGCCAACAGATCACATGTTCTAAAATGTGGTATTGCAGCAAGCACATTCAATGGCAGTAAGGGGGTTTAAGTGATAAGATTTTTAAATACAGCATGTAGTTATTTATTCTTAACATATTGTTTTTTATTTGACAAGATTTTAACTACATTGTATTACAATTTTATAAGAGCATGTTAATTTTAAGCCGTTCAAAATACACATTTTACTCCATATCCTTAGTAGGGGACAGTGGGACCTGCTTTTTCTCATTTTCAACCACTGCCCTGTCTCAAATTGCCCATTACTGCCAATGCGATAACCAGGGACAGATTTTTAAAACTTCGCCAGTCCACCAAATGACCTTGCCAACAAGGGTGCCTGAATTGATCAAGAGCACTGAAAGCTGGCATAGATGAGCAAATGATTCCTATTACAGCCTGGAAATCCAAATCTCACAGGTCCCAGTGGTTTGGTGCTTAATTTTGAAGTCTACAGGGGTCAAATCACATTTCAAGACATGTGTTGTTGTGACAGAGTTTAATAAAAGCATGGAGTGGACCACATGACCAGCCTCTATCCAATGTCAAGCAGCAGGAAATGGCCCGTACCATCCTATGTTTCTTTGATCTGGCTGAGACAAACATTGGATCCAATACAGACCAGAACACCAGGCCCCTAGGAGCCTGGCGTATATGTATCTTATTAGAGCCCAAGCACTACGACATCAGCACTGTGTCATCATAGTGTGTGAAGGGCCTTATTGTTTTACAAGGATTTTTTTTTTCACCATTTTGGACTTTTGGGGGGTCTTAACATGCTCAGAAATTCATGAATTGGCAGACATTTGAATCTAATGCCATTAGGATGAGATTATGCACTTGTATTAAATGCACACAAAATCTGGTACACATTAAGAGCTCATTGAGCTAAACAACTTTCACATTGCATGTCATGGGCTCAACTCAACAGGAAGTCAGTAATTTTGCGTCTGCCAAAATGCACCCGAAAGAATTCAATACCTTCTTCCTAGGGAAATTTTGCAATTGACACCAAACTGGGCCTATGTGATCTAAAGAGATTGGGGATGTAGAATTGCAGAGGGATTTTTGATATCTCAAACGAGTCAGCTGTGACGATACGTTAAACTTACACAGAAAAATGGTTAATAACCTTCTGTGGGACATCATATTGAGTGATATCACATTGAGTAACATCATAGTGTAATGCTTTGCCCGAGTGGTGATTGCGCAGGGTACTTGGGCCCACTCATTGTTGCTTGCAAATATATTACTTATTATATTACATAATACATGTTATAACTAATAAATAAATCACAGTTAAAAAAAATCTGTGAGACATGTTTCTCACATCTCAGAGA
Source organism: Clarias fuscus (assembly GCA_030347435.1). NCBI lineage: Eukaryota > Metazoa > Chordata > Actinopteri > Siluriformes > Clariidae > Clarias > Clarias fuscus. Next base: position 4,286,635 of record CM059220.1, on the reverse strand, counting down.
CTTATGTTATATATATATAAAAAAAATTCAATATGAAAACTTTTTTTCTTTCGGGTCTCAGGAGAATATAGAGTTGCAGAGCAGCAGTCGTCGAGCCTGTGAATAAAGCGGCAAAAGGTAAGTGCTGAAACGGAGTGTGGAAAGGAGTCCCAGGTGATCATGACTTTTGACAAGTGGGCATGACCTGGCACTAAAATGATGTAACAACTGTATTAAATGTACAGTTTTTAATATTTTACATATATATTTATATTTTTTATATTTCATATATTACATTTAGTATTGTTTCAGTTTAATTACGGACTTTGTTGTAGTTGTAAACTTTGCTGACAGCCATTTTAAATCTAGAATCACTTGACTTAATCAATGTAGTTATGTTTTAACATCACTTTCATGTTTCTGTCACATAGCCTGTTATTGATATGACAATTCATTTAGGCTTTTTTTCATTTTTCTACAGTTATTGTAAGATCAACAGATGAAACTGAGATGCAGGACATAGACTGATTACTGCAAAGTTATTGTTTTAGTTGTGTTATTGTTTTGCTAGTTTTAGTATTGTAGTTGGAGGCTACTATCATATTGTAGTTAGACTGTATGATAGTTTTAACAAGTTGTTGTATGTAGTAGATAGTATAGTAGATAGTAAATGTACATATAGTCAATAATATAGTATGTAGTAGATGTATATAGTAGATAGTATATTAGATAATAAATTTACATATAGTAAATCATATATTAGAAGTATATAGTAGATAGTAGTTTTAAAATGTAGTTAAGATAGTTGATCTTAGTAAGTAGTTGATAGGTGTTAATAAAAAATATTAATTTGTTCCTGAAAAACAAACAGTGATTCTTGTTTCTTTGACTATACAGTATGTGGAGTCACTCTAATGAACATCATACAAATTTTGTTAAATAAGGACAGGTTAGATATTCGTTCATAAATTCAAACTCTACCAACAGGAAATAAACTCACCATCTTTGTTGTCGCATCAATACACATCAATACCCATGAATCTAGTAATGCTTTCCTAATCTCATAGGTTGGAAATGCTGTTAGATGACCGTAATCAATGATCGTAGCCTAATACTGTAGCATTGGCATTACACTTATTATTACTTACTATTATCCTTTTAATATTGTGGAATATTTGAGAGAAAATGTTGTTCCTGCTACATCATGGCAGCACTTCCCCACTGAACCTCCAGGAGGCACTAAAGCACTGCAGTGTACATAAAACCTCATTCATATGCCCTGGATATTTGCTGAAGATTTTTACTGAATAAATTTACATACATTTTTGCAATTCCTCCAAATGCATTCTTAACCAGTCATAAGTAATGGAATTGTTGTCTGTAGGTAAAAAGTAGGACTGGTTTAATCTGGTCCACTTATTACACGCCAACTAATTATGTCAACATACTTGTCCGATATGCAGTGACATACATCCTTAAAAACAGACTTCAATCTTATCTCCACCCCTTCAGCGAGATTTTGTGAAAGCGGGCGCCTTGCGAGACCCTGAGTGACCACATCAAATCTGTGTTTACAACGGCTGATTCAGGGGATTTCTTTTGAAGAATGTGACAACAAAGCCGTCATAGCAAGATTATAAGCAGGCACACAGAGGCAATATGTCTGAGCCTGAATGAAGTCAGCGGATGTTTGCTGTAGCAAACAGGATTATGGATCATTTATACTGGCACAGATGTCTGTCAATATTCTAGAAGAGCGAGTGAGTGTGACACGAGGATAGAGATTGGTCTTCACGTGTTGATAGAAATGTCCTGAAAGCAAATTTCAGAAATGAACATAGCAACTGCCTGCACATTTTCAATTGGAAATTGTTGATAGCTAGCTAGCTAGCTTATCATGCTTATGATGTCGATAGCTAGACGGATTAGTGCTTAGTGCCCCACTGTCGTCGCTTTTGAGTTAGTTAGCTTTTAGTTCGTTTTAAATGTGATTTAAAAGAAATACAATATATTTGACTTTAAGTGGTAAAAACCCAATTCTGATCAGAAGGTATTCATCTATAACAGCAGTTCCAGTTGTGCCATTATAGAAGAATGATAAGTTGCAACTTTGCTTTATCACACTGCTACTTCATAACTATTCAGAGTCATATTTAGCTACTCATCATGTACTTTCATCACCTCAGTCTTACACCACTTACTTTTTGCACTGTTGTATCTCAGTTTGCACTATTCTGTTCACTGGATATTCATCCTCATTTGCCTATATTTTGCACATATTCATCTGATTATATTCCACATATATATATATTCTTTTTTGACTGTACACTACTACATGGGTTTTTTTCTGTTACTACCCTTGCTCCTGAATGTTTAAAATTTCCTTCAGGATCAATAAAGTATCTATCACTGATAACATCAATGCCATGTATGATTAACAAATGACCACTGGTTATCATTTATATACTGGAGACAGGATCATGGGAACCCAAGGCTCACTCATGCCTGTCGAGAGCAAAGACCATCGTCTGATTGTATCTCACAGATCACCAAAAAAGTCAATGCACCCAGTACACTACAGCCCACCACACACAGGGCCCAGCAAGCAAAGAGCCCAAGGCCACTGGCTCAGCCTCCAATCTCCTCAGATCCCTGTCCGATTGAGCACCCATGAGATGCACTGCACACCACACAGCAGACCCCGAAGATCTTCTGGAGACATGCTCTGAGGGGCCAAAGCTGCCCCGCTGGCACAAGGGGAACCCACACAATACTGGGCACAATGTTTTAGGTTGTAATTTTATGCCTGATCGGTGTATCCCTGCGTTTAAATCAAATGCCTCAGGTTGGCATAAAAAGAACCGCTACATAGTCTCTTGATTATTTATAAAACATGTCTAAATGTGTTTAAAAAGCAGTTCGATAATTTTTTACATTTTTCATATTACATAATCCATATTATGTATGCTATTCATAATAGGTTATACATTTACAAAATGGCATTGACACATCCACAGCCTCCCCAGTAACCTCACCATAAGTTACATTAGTGTTCTTGCAATCTCTAGCCTGCTTTCTGTCATTTAAATTCTTTGCTATGCAGAACAGCGCAACAGAAGGCTTTGTGCCGTGGTGTAATCATTGCAAAAGCCACATTTAAAACATCTATTTGAGGCAGATCTGATCTGTTAAGTGCACCCAAAGCCTCATATCGCGTTGTAAGTACTCTCGCATTATGGGATGATGGACCACACTCGGATTTCGTCTTTCAATTTTAATGCATATTGCTTCCTTTTAAACAAAACAACAACAAAATACACCATCATAACATGAGCAAGAGTTACATCACGATGATATTAAAACATCTGTTCAGGGGTATAACAAGTGTTTCTCGTTCAATGAGCTGTTTTTGTATTCTGTGATTTCTACATCCAGAACTATATAGTGTGTATATTTTTAATGTGATCTTATTATTCCTTGCTTTTCGTAAATCTAAAATGACTACGTGATCAAACAGGTCTACATTTAAAAATATGATTTTGACCCATTTATCGATTGCTTTATAAATGACAGCACTAATTTTCCTCTACTCTGGAGAGCTTTGAGATTTGCTGAGAAGATTCGTTTGCCAGTATAACGTATGTGTTCCTGTGACCTTTGTGGTTTCTCAAGCACACAGTGCAATTAAAACCCACATGCAAAGCACTCAAGTGCTTATGATTTAATGAAATAATTAGGCAGGTTGCAGCTTTAAGTCTCATTACCTGAGTCAGAGGCAACGGAAGAGCTAAATTACTTCCTACTAAATGATTCCATATTTAGTCTGCACTTAAATGGCAAAAGTTTGAACTGGATAAACAAAGCAGTTAAATGTGATCTAAAGTAACAAGCTATTTAGTGTGAGTTTCTACATATGTTTCTTTATTGGAAAAAAAAAAAAAAACAATCAAAAAGTTAAGAAAATGAACAATGAAAGAAATTATATAGATATAAATAATATCTTAAATTCACCCTGCACAGCTAGTTTATATTATCAAGCAAAAAAAAAAAAAAAAAAAAACCAAGAATAGGGAAAGTAAGGCAGATACAGAAAAATGAAGAAAAAGCGCAGGGCTCTTCTAATGTAGTTTGGATCTCCACCACCGTTTGTAATTTGCCAACAACTAAACATATCCACTAACCCTGGCAGTTAACAGTTTTGCTGATTTCGCTTCATTTGAGAAGAAAAAATAGAAAGCTTCGTTGGACACTGGCCCTCCAGCGAGACTTTACAACATAAACAGAAGCGTTTGGGCTATCTTTAGCAAAGGTTCTCAACAGCCGTCCTGGAGGACCCCCTGGCCTGCACATTTTAATGCTATCTCAGCTCCCAGCACACATGATTGAACTAATCAGCTAATTAACAGCCTTTCCTTAATTGAAGTGGCAGCGATAGAGCAGGGAAAACACTAAAATTTGCAGGCCAGGTGGTCCTCCAGGACCGGGGTTGAGAACCACTCATCTGTAGAAGTGTGTGTGATTGTAATCAAGTGTTTATTTACAAGTCTGGCTGCCTTGAATGTGGAAATGCATGTAACTGAGGGGAAATAAAATTCTTGGATTTGAAGTTCATAGCTGATACTGATACTGGCTTGATGTCAGCCATAACCAGGTTCAAGTTGAATCAACATTTCAGTCTATTCATATTGGAAATATTTTTTATCGGCACTGGTGGCTCATGGGTAGGCTTATTGTGTGCCAAGAGGAAGGTTGGGATCACATTGATGCCAGTGTGGTAGTGCTTTTCCCAAGCCCAGATAAAAATGTGAGGGTTATGTAAGGAAAGAGAGTGTATATAATCCATGTTGTGACTTTTTAATTATCCATGCTAATGCATTATATGAAAGAGATTATACATTTTGACAGAGTAATCTGATTAGACGAGAGGCATTCCACGAGTATCGATATAGAGCATAACAGCACTGGGATGTTTAACTATGTATTACTTCACATCACAGGTGTTCTAACAAGGTCGGTACGGATGGCAGTACTGGAAAGAAGGGAGAGCAGCTGCCAGGCAAAACCCACAAAAACTATCACAGAAGCACTTTCAGCATGACAACACATCTGATTACGTTGTGTCATCTTAAAAAAAAAACAGTTTGTCTCCTTAATTGCTTCTAAGCCATTCTAAATCACCTGTTAACCATCCCTTTTGTTTTGTTCACAGCTAACGTGAGCAACATGGAAGTGTCTTAAGTCAAGCTGAAATTCTCACTCAGGGACATGAATGTCAACCGTGCATCATGGAAGTCTGGATCAGACCAGCTTGGAGTAAAAGCATGACCAATGGTTCAGCCGCCTATAAATAGAAGACACTTCCAACACAGCTAATTAGCATCTAACACAAGGCTGAATCCCAAATTTCTGTCTAACCCCTGATCAAGGGGACTATTTGATGTGTGGAACAAGTGATCGTCCACTTTACATAGTGCATTAGCTTTCCATTTAACGGTATTTGGGATTGAACCACAGAACCCGGGGGTTAGCTGATATTCTAAGCTGATAGGTGAAATAGATGGAAATATAAAGTAAATCTCGTAAGTTTCTCAGGACTGTCCACCACCTCCTCACCCTTTGGCTACATGGTACTGGTAAGAAACTACTTTAAAACTACTTTCACTTCTGTTAAATATATTAACTGTCTTTCATCACAGCTGTCAAATCTTCAGTACTTAGCCTGCATCAATTCTTTATTCTTCCTTCTAATCTAATGTTGTTCAATAAACTGCAAGCAACGTGCATTTATTTGGTTTGATAACTACAGAAGAGAGAGAGAAATAGAACCTAATAGAACTAAATGTTACCATTAGCAAGCTCCTGATTTATAAGATCACTTAAAAAACAAAAAAGATGTAAAAAAAAAAAAAACATGTTCTTCTGTAGAAAATATAAACTTTAACTTTGTAACTTTAACATAATGTATTACATCAACTATACAGTATACTGTATTTTCATATGCAGCATGTTTATATAGTTGCTATACAGTAGTATTGAGCAAAAGTTTGCACCCCCCCACAGTTTCTGGTTGGAAAAGTGGAAACAGCTGTATACAAACATAAATAAAATGAGTTTTGCCAGATGTTAAATCCAGTCTGGAGACCAATTTGCTCTGGAAGTCTTACATTTTTTAAATAGGTTTTACAGGAATTTTAAACAGTTTAATTTAAATAAACATTTCATTTTGTGGATATACTGTCTATTTTCTCCTGTAAAGTACATTAAAACCTATACATTATGTAAATGTTTGCATCCAGCTGTACAATGTAAAATGTTTTCATTTTCCCTGTTCAGGCAAGTCATTTTTCTGGGTTGTCTTTTTAAATGCTCGGAGCTAATTTGTTTTTGCTACACGTAATTACAGAAAATGTTTAATGGCACAATTTAATACACTTCTGATCAAACCCGAGTCAAAACTATGCAGCTGGAAAATAGGATTAGAAAAACAAAAGTCTCATAAGCGATACAAAATCAACAAAGCAACCTGTGTGAACGATTAGAGTCAGAACCGCACCATCAAGAGCTCTTGGTTTTAATCCATATTTATATTACACTTTTCTTTTAATGTCATGGATTTTAAATCCTGCAACTTAAATTCTTAATTACACCGTGCCTGCTTGATTTCACCCATAATTGATTCCAGGCTTGTTCCACTGGGGGGCAACACTATCACCCCCCCAGAGTGACACAGGACAGCAGGGGGGAAGAGTCTGGGCTTCACCCATCCTGTTTGGCTGTTTGACGTCTATTGTTGCTGCTCCTATGGCTGCTGAACCATTGGTCATGCTTTTACTCCAAGCTGGTCTGGTCCAAACTTCCATGATGCACGGTTGACATTCATGTATTTGAGTGAGAATTTCAGCTTGACTAAAGACATTTCCATCGACCACCATGTGGACCAGACATTAGCCTGCGATAGTGGATACGTTTGGGGAGTTCGCCATGGGGCATTCATGTAATGTGTCCAGACAAGTGAAGTTACACATGTCACTGCAGTGCAGTGATGCCTAGCATGCTAGCTTGGCCCAAATCCCTATTCCTACTATCTTGTCTTGTCATTAGATGTTAAAGAAAATCATGAACACCAAAATGAAGATGGAACCTGTTGAGCTTTTTTTGCATGACCATTCATGTCTTTCATTCATACAACAGAGAGGAATGGACAATCCAGCAAACAATCATGCACATCTCTCCCTGTAGGAGAATCCCTCTGGCATAATTATTAATCCAGCTAATTAATCTAACCTTAAGATCAGCAACTAAAAGGAAACATTTTAACTCGTATTTAATTTCCAAAGCCGTGCCATTTAGATATTCTTATTGTTATTAAGGTAATTTGTTCCTCACCAATGCACACACACACACACACACACACACACACACACACACACATACACTCACACAGCAGATGGATAGTGGCTCCAGCAGAAGTTCCTCTGTTCAGCTGAGAGCACTTGCGCTGATGATAGATTCTCACACTGATGCGCTCTTGGATGGATGATTTCTGTAGGACTGTAAATGCGGAGCAGCATATGGACATTTATTTTCTCCCATTTACATAGAAATTGAAAGTGAAACTTGGTTTTCGGTTGCACTTATGTTTTATTTTCATTATTGCACCAGGTCATTTTACTCAGGACAATCACTGATGTGTTTGATTTTGCTCCCCCGATAAAAGCATTTAACACAAGGATACATTGAATTGTAATATAATGTAAATGCATTGAAAATGTTGGCATGTGACCACATGATGTGTGTGTTTGTGTTTTGGGGGTTAAGTGGAATTTTTTTTTTTTTTCTCAATAACTAATTCATTAACTGAGTGGTGTTGGTGAATGAATGTGTGTGCAGTTCAAACAGACTGTGTCTTGCATCTCTTCTGCAATTTGGCGACACGTTATTTGTTGATTTTCAAGGCTCAGTGGGGTCTGAGCCACCTCTGCCTTGATCATCATCCACGGACGTACGGCCTTCTTTATAACGTTCCTAGCGTTCAGATGTTTTACTGTGCTTGAAGTCTTCTTTAAATGTTAATCAGTTTTACACCTCTATTAATGATACATTTCAGTTGGACTTGAAGCACACAGCTTGTCTCAGTTTACAAAAATGAATAAATAAATAAATAAATAAATCCTGTCTTCAGGATGCACTTCTTTGTTTGTAAAACTCTGTTAAGTTCGACATTGACAAAGAAATAAAACTAAAAACTACTTCCATAAATATTAAGTAACTTTGCAGAAACCCAGAGAGAGTGGAGCTATGCCTTTTACAGAGATTTGTGGTTGTGGCTAATCAGCTAAATTAGCTTAGCTTTTTCATTTAGGACTGGTTAGGGTTTTTTTCCCCCCCCTCAAACACCATTTAAGAGTTTTATTATTATTATTATTATTATTATTATTATTATTATTATTATTATTATTATTATTATTTAACCTGTTTAATATTTTAATAATAATAATAATAATAATAATAATAATAATAATAACACTCCTACAAGTTCTTACTCCTACACTTTTACAAAATTATTATTAATTTTATTATTATATAATCAATTATATTTTAATTTTGGATATGCCATTAAAACTATTAATACATATTAACATAAATAATCTTTATTATTGTGGGGCACTGGGTGTTCTGGTATATTTCTATAACTGCCAGCATTGACTTTTACAGCAATCTGTGCTACATTGGCTTTTCTGTTGGATTGCACCAGACAGACTGGCCTTTGACCACCACAGGCGTAGATGATCCGGACGCCACACGATCCTGTCACCAGTTTACTGGTATATAATTGATAGTCAATGTTAATGTATTAATGGTATGTGGTATTAATGTTATGGCTGGTTTTATTCTCACTATGTAACATTAGCTAGCAAATCAAGTTTGAGCATCACTGTTATTTTCTTTTTTTTAATAATATCTCAAAAACGTTCTATTTAATACATTTCTAATAATGACAAGTCCAAGTTATGAATTTGGTTGAATTAAAAAAGTAGAAATAAACCCAAACACTAAATACTAAGAAAAGAAACACTAAGTAAACACTATATAGTATTTTACAATGTTCAACATAGCTGCATATTGATCACAAGTAACCAATATCTCAGCATTATAATCAGGGCAGAACTAAGGCTGAACAAAGTCTAACTAAATAACTGGACTTTTAATAGCATCCCTGAATGAGGATGTAATGGGAATTCAGTAAGCTAATAAACAGGAAGTGGGTTAGTGGTCAGTAAGAGCAGGCTAAAGCCAGTTTTACTTCGGACATGGGACCTGCGGGAACCGATTTTTTAAAGCTATGCAAACAATATCAATGAACATATAATGGAATTGAATTACTGATAATAGAGGTTATATAAGAACAGTAGCCCCAAGATGACGATCAGTTCAGATGAACAATATGTGTTATTTATACTTTACAGTATTACAGTACTGACCCTGTACATGTAATATGATAATCCTGCTATCCCCTGCTATCTGACCGGACACTGACTGGTTAATATACCAATGAAAAATGACAGATTTTACTCTGTCAAAACCAAGAAAGCAGCAACATCTCTTTGATATTTTCTTGACTTTGAGAAGGAGTAGCTCAATCGTCATGACCTGACAGTTATCGATGCAGCTAATAGTCTCGACTCTTCATCATCCGTGACCCAGGCCCCTGTGGGAAATGGATTTAGTGTGTGTATGTGTGTTTGTCTGTGTATGTGTCAGAAAGAAAGGGAAGGAGGGGGAGAGAGAGAGAGAGAGAGAGAAATAATATGCAGTCATGCACAGACATTAGTGGTGTGCCGGCAGATATTGCTGCTTCAAGGCTTCATGTATAAAAACAAATAACTAATCTTTGTGTTTCTGGGATATCACTATGGGAAATATGTGATTTTCTTTGAACTTCTTTATTGGTATACATTAAAAAGGAATGTCTTTTGGTTTTGAAGCATACCTGTAAAAGACTTATCAACATGGGGTGGGACGGAGGTCAGGATATAGGTTCAGTATGAATTTATGGTTGTAAACCACTAGTTTTACAACTAATGCTCTCTCTAAATTATATTAAATATGATTCCTTCTTTCCTAATTTATATAAACAGAGACATCCCACCATCGACACCAAAACTGCCCCTCACTCTTACACACTATGATCGTCAGGCTGTGCTCAACATCAAAGGATGTAAAGTACCGCTCGCCTCTTGCGACCTTCTCTGTAAGACCTTTCTGCTGTAAAACACTGTGAAGTACCTGAGGAGCCTGCACTGTGATTGAGCTCCCTAATATTTTTTGGCTCCTAAAAGAAATAAAAGCATTAAAAACAGAAAGGCATTATTCTTATTACATTGTCTTGTATATTGCTTTGTTCAGTGACTCTAATTTGTAAACCACCTTGGGTATATGCAGAAAAATATAACATGAAAAACATGTACTATTATATACTGTATATACTAGCGCTACTACCCGTCGTTGATGGGAAAATAATTTTTAGAAATAGATAAAAAGTTTAAGTTACAAATAATCTGATCAGTATTAAAGTAATCAGTGATATTATTATTTCAGGTTCAAGCCCACATACATGTCTGTCTGTCTTTAATGTCTGTCTGTTCAGCAAAGCTTTCTGCATAATGTACTAAAACAGAGAAATTAAATGTTGTAAGGTTGAGTATCTTACGCCTTGTTTACTTCTTTCTATGTCATCCAAATACACTCCCTGTTCGGTAATTGTAGAGTGAATCACAGATGAGAAATCGAAATAGTAGATTGTATAAAGATAAAGTTTTACTTAAAACAAGTTAAAATTCACTTAAACCACTTCAGTGCTGTTATTTCAGCAGTGAAAATATGAAGTAATACGTGTGTGTTTGTTGTGAAACTTAAAAAGCGAGGTGGGGGGAGGGAGGAGGAGTTATACTGTGTAAGACGAGGCAAAAACATATACATGTATATACAAATAACGGAAACACTTATCTGTTGGGATTTATTTTAACTTTTTTAAAGGTAAAGTGCAGGTTAATTTGATTTATTTTTACTTTATATATTGTATTAATTATTTTTCTGTATATATTTTTTGGGGGCTGTGGAACAAATTATTTGAGTTTTCATTATTTCTTATGGGACGACTTGATTTGGTTTATGAGTGTTTTGGAATACGAGCTTGCCTTCGGAATTATGCTCGTAATCCAAGGTTCCACTGTATTTCACTGCACATTCAATTCCTTAATGCAGTCATATAAGTGATAAAATGAAACAATTTTAATAACTAAACTGTGATAAGGATTATGTATTAAAGTATTGTAAAAATTTCTACAAAAAGCACAACTACTGAACTTGGAAGATTGCACATTTTTTAACTAAAACCATAAAGTCAAAGAAAAGTATCAGCTACTTATTACAGATATTTCTCCTATATACTGTACAGTAGCAGTAATGTCTGAACATCTACTGTAGTGTAAGTAAATATATGTAAATTTTAGGTTTGCGGGTGATATGACAGGGAATATCAGAATGGGGCAACAAGGGGTCTGAATAACCAGCAATGCAATGTTGGAGTCCTCAGTGGACATCCATTAACCTGGATGATCGCTTTGCCTTATTTTAATCATAGTGTTAAGGAAAGAAAGTATGGTCATTGGGCATGCATGATTTGCCAAGGACAGTCAAGGTCTCCGGGAGTATAATATAACATTAACCTCCCTTCACCCACATCTTCTTTCCCGATCCTAAGCCTTTGTCTTCATTAGAGACCCTGACAAGTTTTCTCAGTAGCTCAGCTATTAGCACAGACAGAGCTCAAAGGGCTCGGTGGAACTCCATCAGAGTCGAGTCAGAGGTGTTTGGATGTAAAAAAAACACAACGAATTTTCATTCATTTTGTCCACAAAAATCTTAGCCACAGTCACTCGCAGAGGTCGGCGCAGACGGAGACGGATATTGCGCTTAGATCCATAATCAAGGTCAAAAACTAGGCGAGACAAGGGTAAGGAGATAAAAGGAAGCAGAAAGAGGGGTACAAGATAACACAGCTTTCTTTTACACATGCACGACAAACACAGCATGAATATTTATGCAGGCAGTTCTGGAATTATTGGCACCGTTCAAGATAAAGGACAAAAATGGCATACAGTATCATTCTTCTAAGGACCTTTTTATTAACAAAATGATATCTGACAACAACAACAACAAAAATTCCGGAAAGGTATTTTATTTAAAACTACTTTCTTCGGCAGATGTGTGTCTATGAACATGTGGCCTAAAACGAATGACAACAGCTTGCCCATAATAATGAATAATTCTGTCATCAGAAACTCCTGCAAAAGTTTAATCTTGTAAATACAGTACAAGATTGATCACTCATGTCTTTCTAAGTTTCACTGCACAAATAATATAGCGTCTGCTATCTATGGTACACTTTTCTGTCTACAAAACGGTGAAGGTTGCAATAGGGTCGACCTTCATTTATTAGCACTTCCATATGCCGATTTCAAGTGGGAGTAAAAACCCCACAGCGGCTTAAGCTTTCTAAAACAGGATGAAGTGACTGAATTAAAGAAGTTCTTGTCTTTAAAGGTTATTCTAAAGTGTTGTGTGACACAGTTAGCAGTGAGAGCAAATGAGATAATAAAATCTGGAACAAGGCAGGAAGACACAAGACAAATGAAGATACTGATCACTCCACGGCCTTGTTAGTCATTAAAAGAAAGGTCCTGAAATGGTTATAAAGGCGAGAGGAATCTACAAACTGGTTTTATATGAAGTTTCGCATCATACTGTATATGGTTGTGAATAATGCATTATATGTTACTAGAGAATTGTTGAAATGTTGAAAAAGGTGATGAGCATGCACTTGGTTGAGCTGAAGACCTGCCTCACCTTTTACAGTCGTGGAGATGATGGGCTCTTCTACTGTGAAGGCTGTTGTTTTGTCTCAGGGTCGTACCCATACACTCAAGTTTTGTTACCAGTAATGATCCTCGACATGAAGGACGGGTCATCCATGGAACGCTGACTTCATTGCAGACTTCGACGCAATGTTCCTTCTTCTCCTGGGTCAGCAGCCTGGGGACAAACTTGGCAGCAACACGTCTCATGTTTAACTCACACATGAGGATTGCCTGTTTTGTATGACACACCGACAATGGCAGCACTGTTGTGAATGCTAATCATGCGCAAGATGTCTTCTAATGATGTTCTTCTGCTTTTGGAGCACGCATGTGACTGAAAACTCCTCGAACGACTCATTGCAGCATCGCGCTAAACATGCTGAATCACGAGGAATTTTGCACTTTATTCTAACGTGCTGTGCATGAAGAAATAGCAGACGTGGATAGCACATGGGCAGAATAGCACCAGATGCACAGTTGGACGATGTCTTTTGGCACACTGACTTATGAAGGTTGGTGCTACCTGCGATTTGTGCTTGCGACCTTGTGCTGCCATCTGTTGCCGTGATACAAAACTAGTCTTGAAACCTTTTGATAACACTGGTTTTGTCTGCAGCAGCATATGGGGATGTCATTGTAGTGCTAGCAATAGCTGCTAAACCAGCTAAAACTACACATTTGTATTTCTTTCTGGGTCTCCCAAGCATATTTTGCTAAAATTGCATTTATTGTTTGAATTAAACGAGTGGTTGCACAAATATGACGTTTTAGCAAAAGGCTTGAGCAAAGACGAATCAATTCCCGCATGTGTGCCGTTTCAGAGCATGGACGCGTCCACATAATAAAAGTCAGATAAAAGTCACTTATAATTATGAATGTAAATCGTCATGACGTGCAAATCCAACCTGACCAAAAACTTGGAACTGAACAATGCTGCTTGTAAAGTGAAAATTAATCAACACCTTCTTACCAATCAGATCACAGATTTTTTTTAACAGATTAAAAACTAGAAATTACACAAATGTTAATAATATCTGCTTGTCCTTACATTGTGTATAGCTTATGCTATAAATGATTTTATAATTTATCTTGATATATTTATCGCTAGATGTTTTCTCATATTGAATGATTTAATTTATTAGTTACAAACCAATCGCATAAGAGAGGTACCAAATTAAAAGACCAGGCGTGATCTTGCATTTCAGAGCAAACTGTAAGGGAAGATCCAAAGACTTTCAATTCAATTCAATTCAATTCAATTTTATTTGTATAGCACTTTTAACAATTGTCATTGTCGCAAAGACGCTTTACGCAATCAGACTTATGGAAGTTCGTATGAAATGTGAATGTGTAAGAATCAAAATGATCAGATTGTTCCTGATGAGCAAACAGAGAGTGAGGGCTAGAAAGGAACCTTGAGAGGAACCAGACTCAACAGGGAACCCATCCTCATTTGGGTGATAACGGATAGCAGGGATTGACGTGCTGTGTTTTAGGAGGCTAGAAGTTCAAGCCCAGCCATGAACTTTAACCTTCATAGTTAAAAATGTACACATATTTTGGACATGAGACCACGTTGTAAACAGATTGCGGGGCAAGTTGTATCACTAACACATCACATTAACATCCAAAAAAGGTTCTTAGTGTAATATCTAAAAATTAAAACATTGTTGTGTTTTGTTTACTGCTAACTGAATGTGAACCATCACATCAAATCAGGTATTAAGTCGCATTTTGGGTGATTTTTCTTATGCACATTTTCATATGCCTGGTTTAATAAGCTCTGTTTTGATACCAAGTTTATTATTGTATCACATCCAGTTTCTGAGACATGGCCAGTGTGACTTTGCATATGAGGATGGCCTTAGAAAAATCAGTTGAAATCCTATTTTTAGAATATTTAAATGAGGATTTTATGATAATGTAATAAGAAAGAGGGCACACTAGACTTCATTTTGTCTCCAGGATTTCCCTGCTACTCCTAAAATAACTTGACCAGCTTGGATGCCATTCATTAAAGTGCTTTAAAAATTAATTTGGATTAAAACTTTCTCAATTCTGTTGAAGGATCAGTAAGGTAAGGTATTCATCTGTAACGACGCGGGTCGCAGAGCCGTGCTTAAACTGTTCAGAACGGGCAGATCCGCAGGCTGCTACCACGCAGAGTTCTGAACAGGCAAAGGCACGGCCATTCATACACGCGGTTACCAGGCAACGCCGCCATCAGGCAATCAGCCAACGAGCCGCACCTGGCGCCGTGTTTATTTAAGGGTCCTGATGCCGGCGCACTTCGTGCGATCATTTAGGTAGCACCGGTAAGGTATCAGGGCCAAAGACGAAGAAAAAGAAAGGGCTCTTATCATTCAAAAAAACATTGCGTGGTGCGGCTCTGCATACCGCACCATGTAACATTTATCAACAACGTTTATTTATTTGAGACACTTCACCTACTGCCCTCAGCTGGCCGTAGTGCAAACCTAACCTGTGTGACATAATACCTTATTTGATACGGTGGGTCACAAATAGACAGAAAGAGAGTAGTGCTTTTTCCCTTGTGGTAGTCATACACCATCGTCCAATCAGCACTGAGCATTTGATTATCAACAAAGACCGCCCCTTTTCATCTTACGTTCTTGTTTTGAAAATTCTCCTTTGTTGATACAGTTTGAACTTTTCGGCAACTGTACATTAAGGCTCATTATAAGCACTCTTTTAAAAATTTGTACACTTTTAACACCAGCAGTCTGACGTTGGTGTTTGAAACGAGAGGTCGAGCGAGCCGGGGGTTCATTCCTTGTGTAGCTTAGTATTTTCTCGGTCGCTGGATTTGCATTACATTGTCTTTGGTGAGTCACAGTGCAAACCCCTGGCACGGGCTGTAGCTGCTCTTTCATGTCTTTGTAAGAATGGACTGTTGTGTGATGAAAAAGACAGCAGACAGAACCAAGACATGGCTCTCGCAAGAAAGAGGCGAGCTGTCAGAAATTCTGAGCCCTGCCACATGAATGAGACTTCCTAATGTCGGTAGCCTTGAGGTTTCGGGCTTTTCTTTCCATAGCAGTCTGTGTGAGCTTTGTTCCTTTGGTCTTTGCTGTCTCCTGTAGTGCAAGGCTGTCCAGGGGGGCCAAAGTGCCATGTTTACTGACAAACATTGCCTGTACCATTTCAGCAAACACCGTGTGGACGAGAGAGAGAGAGAGAGAGAGAGAGAGAGAGGGATGCGAGGACTTTGCGTAGGGAAGAGAGCAGGTGTGCAACCGAGTTTGAAAGCTGCTATGATAGTGTTTTAGAGAGTAAAGCTTGCTTAGTATTCTCTTCACTGCTGTCCTTGTAGCTGTGGAATTCTGGCCTTATCTCATAGAAGTATCTCATTCATTATTTAAAACTTCAGTCTTTAATAATTCCTCAAGGATATTTTGCTTGCTTTTGCTGTTTTCATTCCCCAACTGTTTCTAATCAGCAGCCCAATGTGCCTTTGATGACAGTGCAGGGATTTGGCAACCTCATGGACTCCACTCCTTCTGCAATAACATCTCTGCCTGCGTCGATTAGCTATGCTTTTGAAAAGCCTCCGTAATATATAGTGATTGCTACATGCATGAGGCACTGCTGTTTTATATCAAATCGATATAACTTGTTTTTTCTAATATAGTGATAAATAAAGAACCAGCTTTTGCCCGTCCTCAGAGATGAGCTAATGGTGTAATATACCATGCACAGTCTAAACCTATTAAATAATTAACACATTTGAATTATAGATTTCTAAGGCTTTTATAAAAACACCAACAGAGGGCCTTGTGGTTTAATAAAGTGTTTCTGTTTTCTGTTTCTTTCTTTTCTTTTTTTTTTTTTGGAAGAGCAAAAGATTTTCAGCAACATTTGATACTCCGAGATGCCGTCCCAGATGTTTGCTTTTTTAATTTTATTTTGATAACAAAACAAGCAAACAAACCACAGTTACCAAGAAATATCAAGAATAGAGACTACTCCAAAAATGTATGAAACATAAATAAACATACCCCCATATATATATATATATACAGTTCAGACCAAAAGTTTGGACACACCTTCTCATTCAAAGAGTTTAAATTTGTATTATGGCAAGAAAAAAAGCAGCTAAGTAAAGAAAAAAAAACGAGCGGCCATCATTACTTAAATAAATGAAGGTCAGTCAGTCCGAAAAATTGGGAAAACTTTGAAAGTGTCCCCGAGTGCAGTCACAAAAACCATCAAGCGCTACAAAGAAACTGGCTGACATGCGGACCGCCCCAGGAAAGGAAGACCGAGAGTCGCCTCTGCTGCGGAGGATAAGTTCATCCGAGTCACCGGCCTCAGAAATCGCAGGTTAACAGCAGCTCAGATCAGAGAGCAGGTCAATGCCACACAGAGTTCTAGCAGCAGACACGTCTCTAGAACAACTGTTAAGAGGAGACTGTGTGAATCAGGACTTCATGGTAGAATATCTGCTAGGAAACCACTGCTAAGGACAGACAACAAGCAGAAGAGACGCGTTTGGGTTAAAGAACACAATAAAGAAAACTCACTGAATGAGAAGGGGTGTCCAAACCTTTGGTCTGTACTGTATAAAACCATGGTGAAGCATGGTGGTGGCAGCATGATGGACTTGTGGTTGTAGTTAAGATGGCATAGCTGGATTTACCTTCTGGCATGACAATAACCCAATGCACAAGTTCAAGTCAACAACAGAACAGCTTCAGAACAAAAAGAAAAAGAAAAGAAAAACAAAGTTTTTGCAATGACCCAGTCAAAAGTGCACTGTTCACAGATTTCCTTACAAGTTTCTGGAGTGTTTTTCATGGAATAGGGGAATACCATTTTCAAATCAAGATGTTCTATGTGTTGGTAAACTCTTACCATGTGAGGCATAATATTCTTTAATAAAGTGTTGATTAAGGTGTCCTGAATCATTTTTAATATTTCTAAACTTGTTTTGATTCACTAAAATGTATGTTGGTTGCTATCACATCAAAAGTGGACAAAGCTCTGTTATGATTTATACTGGCTTTATTTTTCACTTAGCAAAAACCTGTAATTCTGAACAGGGGTGTGCTGACATTTATATCTACTGTATATATCCAAATGTAAAGTTGGTACAGCTGTTCTGAAAAAGTGAGCAAATACTGAAAAAGTATTTGTCCTATCCTGATTTAGTTGGCATATTTATCACACATATGATTCAGATCATCAAACAAGTTTAAATATTAAACAAAGATAATCTGAGCAAAATGTCTTATTGTTTCTAAATGATGATTTCATTTATTGAGAGAAATGCTGTCCAAACCTGCTTGGCCCCATGTGAAAAAATTATTTCCCCATAACCTAATAAGTGGTTGTGCCACCCTTGGCGCCAATAACTGCAATCAAGTGTTTGGGACAACTGGCAATGCATGTTTCACATCATTAGGGAGGAATTTTGGCCGCAATTCTTTGCAGAATTGTTTTAATTTAGCCACATTGGAGAGTTTTCATGCATGAATAGCCTGTTTAAGGACCTCAATCGGATTTAAGTCCAGACTTTGACTAGGCCACTCAAAAAACTTCATTATTTATTTTATATATATATATATATATATATATATATATATATATATATATATATATATATATGTGTGTGTGTGTGTGTGTGTGATATGGTGTAGTGCGGTCACTTGCTGTTTCTCATTTAATGTACGTGTATTGTGCTGCCAGTGTACTCGCTGCTAGTGGGGCAGTTTGTCAGGGTCGGGAGGCAGTTGAAGTTGGGGATGATTTGATTGAATTTGTTTAGAATATGGTGATATTTTGTGCATTCAGTGAAGAAGTGCAGCTCTGTCTCTATTTTGTTGAGCGTGCACCTCTTCACGCGGGTTGCTGGTGTGTTTCAAATCATTGTCTTGATGCATAACCCATGAGCTTGAGGTCACAAACTGATGGCTGGACATTCTCCTTCAGGTAGAGATTTTCTGGTAGAGAAAATTCATGGTTCCATCAATTATGGGAAGTTGCCCAGCCGTATCCCTGTCAGTCCATGACAGTTGTTCTTTAATAATTGTTCTGAATGCCAAATCTATCTGCGAAATGCTGTGCATTAGTCTGGAATACATTCTTAATGGGTTGTCAGCCCACCAAAATCCATCATGCATATGTACACATGTAGACATATTTAAACAGTCCACTGTAACATGAGGAAAGACAAAGCCAAACAAAAAAAAAAGAAATCTAAAAATCAGGAACAGATCATATCACAAAATCACAAATCAATCACAGAATAAACAAAGAGGAACATGGAGATTAGGATAGAATGGAGAACCAGGAGCTATAAGACAAAGAATCGAGTGTATGTATAAAATTGTGTAATTGTAAGCAGTTGTAAGAAAGAAGGCAAAAATAAAATTACATATTTTTAATATCCAGAATTTTAATCAAATTCTAATTTAGCTTAACACCTACCAATAAAGTACTCCAGGAGCACCCTGACTGGGTGTTAATAGTCTTTCCAACTAGAAAGCAATTATACAGACCCCCCTTAGTGCTGATTGTGTTTATGAATATCTGGGTAATAAAATAAACAAAGACCACAACACTGACTCCCCAAACACAACCACACTCAAATAAACATAATTATGTGTTTTGACTCAGTACAGCATGAGCTGAATTCTATTAATCCAAATCCGTGTGGATAGCGATGGTTAGTATGCAAAATAACATTATACATAATGAACCAAGCCATGCCATGAGCCATTTGATGTGATACAGATCGGATCCTGGATCTGCAGATACGCTCACAGATGTAATAGGATGTATTTCGTTTATATGGGATCATGTTTCATTTTTCATGTTTGTTTTTGATGGCAGCGGTTCTGTGTTGCTCGGGTACTGTAAGCTCCGGTCAATTTGATCTGCTCTGAGCGGCAAATAAAAAGTTAGCCATGTCTGATATGATACGATAAAGAAGTTTAGCTGAAACTTCGGGGCAGCTAGCTGACCACGATTGTGTGTCATACAAGATACATGTCCAGACCTACAGTAAATCATACCTTGATCACCATGACCTCAATCCCAGTTGAATTACTCAAGTCCAATACTACTGTCTTGGGTAGTCCGGATAGTCATTTGATATATTTGATTTTGTGCAGGGAAGGAACATGAAACTATCAAAGCTTCAATATACTGTATGTCTGCAAGAGGGAGTTCATGTGCAGCTCTGGGAGCACCGCAGCTCTGTAGGAGCACGATAGCTCTGCTATCTAGGTCTCAAATCTGATGCCATGCTCATTCCACAGGCACTGATGGAGCTTGCCATAAGCTGTGCCTGCTATAACTAACAACCCGCACACTGCACCGCATTCCAATCGAGCCACAAGCACTGCTTGAGTTGACCCACCATTCCTCCAGAGACATAAAGACTCTTTTATATCTTGAAACCAAGGTTGTGAAATGAACTAATCTCCAAATAGATTTGGACACTTAATGCAGGATAGAACGCTCAACTTGAAGAGATGGCCAGTCCTAAATAATTTGCATCTAAGACAAAACACAGACAAAACACACATGTGATCTATAACATATGTCACTTATTACAGGATCTACATACTGTATAACTCCAGCTGTTTAGCAGAGGCTATAAATTAAAACTGGGTATGTCAAATCGTTTTTCTGTACTCACTTACTGCATTCAAACTAGAATTTTCTTGCACTTTTTCGCATTTAGTGGTCATCTTACACAGTAGAAAGTTTAAACCAGAACTTTTAAATTTGTAGATTGTCCCTGCTGTGGTTGCTTCGTTGCAGGTCAGCGACACTGCAATTTGTCATAGACATGTGAAGAAGTGCTCTGTCACTATGCACCGAAGATCTAAAACACATTACCTATAATCATTCATCAGGCTCTATCTTTCGCTGAATTAAAAAAGAACAAAAAGAACACTTCCATCTAACTTCAATTATTTATCTTACTTTTCCCGGGTTTAAGAAAGTTTGTTATTTATTATGTATATAGTATTATTATTTTTTTTTATTATTATACTAATTTTATTCGGCGGCAAGGTGGTGTAGTGGTTAGCACTGTGGTCTTGCACCTCCAGGGTCAAGGTTCACGTCTAGTCTTCTAGTCTCCCCGTGCGTGGTGAGTTTACATCGGTTTCATGTTACAGTCTAAAGATAAGGCTAATACGCATTTCCAAATTGCCCATTGTTCTGTGTGTGTGTGTGTGTGTATGCATTTGTGTGTGCCTTGCAATGGACTGACCCTGCCCTGCTCCCTGACCCAGGATAAGTTCTCTGAATAAGTTCTATGAATGAGTGAGTATTATATTTACTTTTTATATCCTATTTTTTATTATTATTACAGATGTTTGGACAGTCTTGGTAGTGATGGGAAGTCCAGGTCTTTTTAGAGAGTCGGTTCTTTTAGCTTGGCCCACTAATAAAGAGCCGGCTCTTTCAAAATGCATCCACATAATACCGCATTTCCTGCTGTTACTCACTTATGCATCTTATGAACAGAAAAAAAGAAGAGAGAAAAAAAAAATGCTCCGGTCATTCATTTTAAAGAGCCTTTTCTAAGAGCTGTATCATTTTTTCATAGAATAGCTTGACTATGAAAACATTAGTATGATATTGGAAGTTGGAAGTACAACAAATAAGACTTGGTAACAATATTTAAAAACCTTAGTGTATACAAGCATAAATCATGAACAATATACAGTGGAACCTTGAATTACGAGCATAATTCATTCTGGAAGCGGGCTCTTATTCCAAAACACTCGTAAACCAAATCGAATCTTCCCATAAGAAATAATGAAAACTCAAATAATTTTTCTGGGCTGTGGAATGAATTATTAATACAAGATAAGTGTTTCCGTTTGTGTGTGTGTGTGTGTGTGTGTGTCTGTAATTCGCCCCCTCCCTCACCTCGTCTTACACAGCAAAACTCCTCCTCCCTCCTCGCTTTTTAAGTTTCACAACAAACACACACACAACGGAAACACTGTTTTAACGGGAAAAAAGAAATCTCTCTAATGACACTCATGTGAGCGCAGACTAACGGAATCACTGCTGTAAAGTAAAAAAAAAACAAAAAAACAAATGAACCAGCACCTTACCTTTGAAAAGAATCGTGACAGAGCAGAGTTTCTGTGCAGAGCAGAGTGTGTGTGTGTCTGTGTGAAGCCAGGGAGGGGGGGTGTAAAGGCGAGAAAGTGTGTGTGTGTGTCGGTGTCAAAAAACTCGGCACTCGTAAACCAAGACATGCTTGTTTTTCAAGTCAAAATTTATTAAAAAATTTTGCTCGTCTTGCGGAACACTCGTAAACCGAGTTACTCGCAATCCGAGGTTCCACTGTACACCGATCAGCCATAACATTTGAAAGCATTCCTATTTTGACCACCTAGGTTTTGGGTTCCCTTTGTCCCACTGGGGCTGGTCTGGACCTTTGGGATGTGCTGTAGTGTCTGGCACTTTGGATGCTCTGGGTTGGGCCCCACAGCCTTTTCATTAATGGCATTTGGCAGACATCCTTATCCAGAGTGACTTAAAATTTTTCCCCTGAGAAATAAGGGCCTTTAAAGGCCTTGGTCAACAAAATTGGCAACATGGTGATGAGGTTTAAAACCCTTTAGCAGTCGGTGGAGCCGTCGGCGGGTCCAAGTGCATTTTTTTTCTGGTAACCATAAAAAGAACTTAAAATGCTCCGTCATTTTTGATCATATATATAAGTGTAGTACATGATTTAAATCTGCAAAGGGTCTACTTTTATTTATGTATACTCACTATATGAACAAAACATCGTGCTTTTGTAAAATAAAGAAAATAAACAGGGTGCGCTTTCAGCCGTCTCAGTCTCCGTGAATATCTTTCTGAAACCCGTCACTAAAATGAACTGAAACTCCGCGAATACTTCACACGAGAAATATATCTAATTAAAGCTTAAAGGATCTACTTTTAAATAAAGCAAGTTCAATAAAAAAATAAATATTCTCATTTTTTGTAATCCGTATGAATGCGAGGAGAGGCACAGTCTTTCCGTCGCATTCATTATCTGATAATGACCGGAGGCAGGACACGCCCACATGCTATTCACAGGGAAAACATGTAGAAGCACGCTACATACAAGACCACGCCCCCTGCACGCGCACACATACAGGTTCAGTGAGTTTCCTGCACGTGTAGAAGATGTTGACGCGCTGTATAGGTTTCTGAAGCCCTACAGAATGTTCTGGACAGTGGGAGGAGTTTATCTTTTCTTCAGAACAACACTGAAACTCCGACAGAAAACGGGTGTGTTTTCAAGAGTTATTTGCTCCAATGGAGGAGGAGAATCCAGCAAGCTGTTACCATGAGTGAGGTATTAAGTCTCATATAATTCCTATTCTGATAATATAAATCTCATCTCATTTTAATTTTACATATACATAGTTTAGGGTAGCACGTAGAAAACACTGCTATTCGGGCTACCATACTGCCTTATGTAGCTTAGCACAAACCTGCTAGCTCCCGGTGGCTGAAGCTAATGCCTTATGTGATGGTTGTCAGTATCATCTGTGGTGTAAATATTCCAATTTATTTTACCCAGTTTTGGATACATTTAGCTTACGGTAGCTATTTGGTCCAGTTTTTGGTTAGCTTATGACACTGCTATCTATGATGTTATTTAGCACAAACCCTTTAGCTCCCGGTGGCTAAAATACTGCCTCATGTTGATATTCAGATATAAGAATAAAAAGCCCCCCACTTTATTTGTGTTTGTTGTATGACATACCAAAGCTTGTGTTGTCTTTATGATGGTCATTAGTGATTGATGATGATGATATACAGTAGTTTATTTTATTGTGTTATCATGCTCATGTTGTAATTTTCTTTTTTTCTTTTTTTTATAAACAGTTGTGACAGTGAAAATGATCAGCCACCTGTTTGATAAAAAAAAAAAAAAAACACCCTCAGACTCCTAAGGGTTAAATCTAGGACCTTCCAATCAGTAGGCCAATACCTTAACCACTGAGCTACCCCTGAGTAAATCAAACCTGCTCGTCCGGTGCATCCCATGGTTGCTCAATTAGATTGTGGTCTGGTGAGTTTGTTGGCCAAGTTGACATCCTTGGGCTCTTTGCCTGCTGTATATAATTGACAATCAATGCTAATGTGTTACGTGGTGCTACTTTTATGGCTCATTGGTGTACAGTTTCACTTATTTTCCACTTTTTGTTTCACTTCAAATCAATATTTCTCCTTTTCCTCTTGCTGTTGCTCTCATTATCACTGTTTTCACTCCACTTGGGAGCCAGTAATATTTTTGAAAAGAAATTAAACAGAGACAACGCTACAACACTCAAGAGACATGTAAGCTCTTTGTGCACAAGAGATACATGCATTGTGTCTAGGAAGCTGTTGTGTTCATCCGCTCCATTGATTGTGATTTCTGCACACTGTTATGAACTTGAAGGTTCCCTGGAAGGATTAGCTGTCAGACAGTGCGTAAACAGACATCAGTCAGCATAAATCCTATAAATAAAGTAGACATTCTGCTGTTTAGAGGTAATACTTGCAAAAAGTGTGCCTGGTACAGTTCATTTAACATTATACCAATATAATTGAATCAATCAATTTAAGGAACGTTACAACCTAATTTTACATCATCATAGAGGTTTGAGGTTTTTGCTGGGATTTGAGTCACCAATCTTGAAGGCCACTAATCCTTCAGTACCTCATGATCAAAGAATTTTGTTCCAATGTACAATTTTGTCTTTGATTTTGTAAAAACAAGCCTAACTTCCTGGCACTTGTAAATAAAATAAAAATCACATAGCTTTCTGGTTTGCACTTCACATTCATAACTCAAGGTTAATGTTAGAGACGGAGTTCCTTTTTCATATATAGATTTCCATCATCGTCTCGAATTGCTTTGAGTGCACAACAGACAGCTAGCACATCTGTTCATTTCCTGTTCCTTCCATTCTTCACATTCTTCATGTTGTGTGTATGTGTGTGTGTGTATATGTATGTGTGTGCGTGTATGTATATGTTTATGTATGTATGTATGTATGTGTGTATGTATGTGTGTGTGCGCGCTTGTGTGTGTGTGTATGTGTATATGTGTGTGTATGTATATATATATATATATATATATATATATATATATATATATATATATATATATATATATATATCCTTCCAATTTCTTTAGAGTAGGTGCTCTTATCCTTGAGGGAAAAGACTGAACAGACACACTTCGTTTCTTTTTAGTTTCTCATTACTCTAACACAATCCATGTTTTTGTAATAGACTTTGTGAAATCAGGTGCTCTCATTTACTCGTCCTTGCCTCGCCTCATCACGTCGCACTGCTTTTACATTTTCTGATTTGACAGAATCGTATTAGAGTCAGGGAAAAAATGTGATTAAGATGTTATTTTATGATAGCACAGGTTATTTCTTGTTAATAAACGGCATGCTGGATCATTTTTATCATGGCATTTCTTTTTAATACTATATTGTGTTTTTGTTTTCCACGTTAGATGAACCACAGTTTGTTTCAAAAGCTGAACTTATGAGAAATTCCCAGTGAAAAATCCATTGGCAAAAATGAACTCACTCCATCAAGACCCTGATTTACTTGACGTTGTCACTTTGTGGGATGTTTAAACTGAGTCATCTAGGCTGATTGCCACTATTGATTGCTCTGTTAGCACACATCGACAGCTCATAGTCTAAGAGGAATTGTAAAATCAAACTTCATCAGGCAGCGTGTCAGTTATTTATTGGTGCCTAAAACAAGGACCAAACAGGAAGGTGAAAAGTAGAGGTTTAAGTCAGTGGCACAGTTGTGTGTGTTATATATACATGTATGTAAACACTCAAAATTATGCCATACAGTATACTGTATGTTACAGTATCTTATTCCAAAGGTACCTGGAATTGGGTGGGATACACTAGGCAGCAAGTGCACATTTTGCCCCTGAAGCTGATGTGTTGGAAGCAGAAAAAATGGGCAACTTTAAAGATTTGGCCAACTTTGACAAAGGCCAAATCGTGATGGCTAAATGACTAGACCAGAGCAACTCCAAAAACCACAGCTCCTGTGAGTTCCCAGTCTGCATTGGTCAGGACCTACCATAAGTGCTCCAAGGGAGGAAAAACTGTGAACCAGTGACAGGGTCATGGGCAGCCAAGGCACATAGGGAGTGAAAGCTGGCCCATGTAGGCTGATCCAATAGAAGTGCTGCTGAAAAGCATGAAAAGGCTAATGCTAATTCTCATAGTGAGGTGTTAGAACACGCAATATTGTACATTGATGTTTTAGTTGCAGAAGATGGGAGGTCCTACTCACTATTAGGCTGATGGTCATTATATTGTCACTTATCAATGTGCTTATATAAAATGACCGGACATGTTCCTATTCTGCAACCCAAAGTGTTTTTCCACTGGTGTGGTACTTCCATCTTAAGTTTTGATGTGTAGTGGATTCTAAAATGCTACTCTGTTCATCGTGATTGTAACCAGTGCTTATTTGAGTTACTGTAGTCATCCGGTCTCCTCACTATAAACTTCACAACCACACCCCTTTAAACCCCTGCCATGCTGTTGTGGGTAATTAATCAACATTTTGACAACTTTTGGCCGTTCTAAATAAGAAATTATAGTGTGTTGGTTATATAGAATATAAACATGTTCGAAAGCACTTTTCAGTAGGCTTGTCATTAAGGTTGGTGGTGCTAGTGGCTCCCACCATCCTTGCTGTCTGTTTAGAGCTCATCATGAATAAGTGATGAAATGGTAATAAGAGGCAGCAGAACCTTTTTTCCCAGAGACTTCTTGGCAGGAGATCAGGGACTCGTCTGTATTAAAATGCAATAACAGTATATCAGGTCAGGTCCCTACTGCCTTCAGATTTTTTTTTTTTTTTTTTTTTTACTCTGTTCATCTATGAGGTTTTTGCCTTGCACAGATGTAGGGACAGGAACATCTCTACAAGTGTATACAGCTGTGATTGGATTCTGTTACACAAGGCTTTGTCCAAGTTTGGGATCATTGCCCACATTCTGGGCAAGAGAAGCCCACCGCGAGTGGACGGGTGGAACAAATCGAGAGCGGGAATGTGGAGGCAGATGGAGCTTCTGGCTGTTTTACAACCCTAAAGTGACTGTGGGACATTTAGTCTTTAATATAGTGCAATTCCATCAGTGAGATGAGAGAGTAATGTGAAGGTGCAGACGTGTATTACCTTCTACCTGCTGAGATGTGCAGCCTAGGGACAGAGCCATCATCATAATTAACGCTTTATTCTTAATAAAAAAAAAAAAAAATCCAAAATGTGGATTTAAATCTCGCTTGCGTGTGCTTTGGTATATTTTGAACAGAGCCTTGGCTCGAGGCCAGCATTTCCTCTGAATATGTGAGCATTTTGAAAGAAAAAGGCTTTAGAATACTTTTCAATTAGCTGCTTCTGAGTATAAGCAAACTAGTTTAATCTATTGAAGTGTACTGGCCTAATTCTCACAAGGCCACAAACAGCACACTCTTTGTACCCTTTACCGTTACACAGACGCTTTCAAAAATAACGATCTAACCTTCAATTAGACCCAAATCTCATCAATTACGAACACATCAATGGAGGACAAAGTAAAACTAGAAATTCTATAGACGTCTGTTCAGGAAATGGACTCAATTGGCTGCTATTTAGGACTAAATATTTTAGGAAAGGACATAATTGGATCTCCTAAGACCATTTTATAGCTGTCCTTCTCATCTGAATGATAGAAATGGATGCTTTTATTTCTTGAGTGCTCTATCTAGTTGAACGGATCCATTTTAAAACCTTTACTTACCAAATTGCGTACAGCCTTTATATGAATGTTCATTGTGTAAATGATGGTAACACAATGAACTGACATCCTGGAAGGGAGTGTGGGAGATCTTTGGGCATATCCATATTTATTCGAAGCACTGTAGTCTTTGGCTAAGTTCCTGCCAAATGAAATTATATGACATCTATTTACATGTAATTATTTAATAAATGCGAGATTTAATTAGTAAAACGTTAGACATGAATCGTAGGTTTATTCCAGTGATTAAATTATCACTGTTTCTCCAAACACATTCAAAACATTTATGGTGAAATAGTGAAAGACAGAGTAAAATAGGAGCCTTGTACTGTACCTCTTTAATGTCGGAACACATAATGGTTTGCCATTACTGTATATAGCTGGTAACTTCAGGTCAGTGATGTCAATATTTATCATGGGAAAGTTGCAATTATTCAGAGCAGGGATACGCAGCTGAATTGATTTTCTGGGATTTTTCCAAAAAATCACCTGGATGTACAGTAAGTTCACACCTCTGGGATTGATTGATTGATTGATTGATTGATTGATTTTTCATGAGTTATAGTGTCAGAGATTAGGCTTTTAATTAGCATCTAGACCACAGGCTTTAAATCGGGGACAGATAATGTAGAGTGAGGAGACAAATCATGCATTTTGATTTGCTGTCAAATGTAATATGATGTAACAGAAAGACAAGAGAAAACTAAAGGGGGGGAAAAAAAAAAGAATTCATAAATGTATGAACACATTTCCTGAAACATATACTGCCAAAAGCTACTACACTTCTATTAAAAATAATTAATTCTTCTCAAAGCATGAGCTAAAGTGTAGCTGTGTCTTTGTTCTGGGTAAACACTGCAATGTGTGTGTAACTCTCATGCGACTGCTGAACGGTGCTTGAGGGGATTTTCACATTGCCAAATTTTTGCTAGAGCTCCCTGAACTGTCCTGAAATAAAATCCTTGACAGCTCTTGATCACTCAAATATGTGACACCTTATGGCTTTAATTACGATGAAAGGGTCCAACAAACTTACAGGTCACACCAAGGAATTCACTACAAACCATACCTTACTCATGCTCGCCCGTCAAAAACTATCTAATAACTTAACTAACTAGTACAACCATTGTTCGGTGTTGTCAAGATGTCTAATTTATTACCAGCAACCTGGATACCTGTGCACTAAGGGTTACCATACTAGGTGTAATATCTGCGCAGAGTGGGATTTAGCTGTGGATTTAGTATCTATTAGAGCAGTTTTAGTGCAGGGTTGGATTTAGCCAAGGATTTTACATCTCTTAGAGCATACTATTTAGTAGTTTATTGCATTCCAGTAGTGACAGCTCAAAGCTGTCCAACTCGAACATTAAACTAGGAATTTGACATACTGTATTTTTGGACTCTGTGATCCATTATGAAGTCTACGAACCACTTACAACCCACTACAAACC
Organism: Clarias fuscus; assembly: GCA_030347435.1. Taxonomy (NCBI): domain Eukaryota; kingdom Metazoa; phylum Chordata; class Actinopteri; order Siluriformes; family Clariidae; genus Clarias; species Clarias fuscus. The sequence continues at coordinate 4,257,467 of CM059220.1, read as the reverse complement.
TCCTTTTAAATAAATTATGAACTATTAAGATGTTTTAGTTGACAACTACATTTTAAATGATCTGCTTTCCTTTTCTACCCCTAGGATTTCGCCTGCACTGTTACAGTAGATCCCAAAGTCTGGCCCTTTGATTGTTTATGATCTTGACGTCACACTGCTTCAGAATCAGATTCAGGATGTGGGAAAAGTCTATAGCTATGTGAATACTGCTGAAAGTAACCTCAGTATTAAATCATCTGCTTAACTCTGAGCACGGCCCTAAAATAAGCGGCATAACATGATTAACAAAGGTTTCAAGTGTGTGTGGGTTTTTTTTTAAAAATGTTTTCTTACAAGAATTATCTCATAAAGCAGCTCGCTAGAGAGAGAGATACACATTAGATTAATGAGCACATTATCATAATAACAGCTAAATCTGCGGCACAGTGGAACTGTTATTAAAAATGAATAAGATGTTCAGAAACAAATATGTTGTTCTAGTTGTTGTGTGAAGATGCATAGTTAAGTGCAACAGTTTGTATTCCCAATGGTTTCTCCATTATAAAAAAAAAAAAAAAAAAGCATAGTAAAATGTATGTCTGTTTCACAATTTAACAACAAAACAATATACTTCCCAAAAGTGAAAAATGAAAATAAACAAAATGATCAAAATATTTTTTCAGGTCACACACAGGATTTGAAGAATGATACTATAAGCTGCACTTAAGATACAAAACAGGCAAAATCAAATAATTTTTTGATAGATTTTTTAAATTAACATAAACCATTTACACCATAGCACTGTTGAATTATTAAATCTGATTGGTTAGAAGGTGTTGATTAATTTTTCCTAGAACAGCAGGTCTGACAGTACATCTGTCTACAGATTACAGTTTTTTTTTTTTTTTTTTCCCCCACAGTTTTGTAAAACATTAACATTGCAACAACATGGACCAAAATTTTGGATCCATTTTCCTTATGAAATTATTAAAGTCTGAGTCCAAGACTAAAAAAATATATATATATATTTTTTTTACTAAGTACATTCTGACTTATGGACCCACTTTGTATATTAACAAGTAATTCACAGGGACTTGTATCTGGTTACCATTAACTGTAACTATAAACCAAAACTGTAATTATATATAGCGTTCTGGAAAAAGATGCTGATTGCCCTCAGGCTGCATCACACCACATGATTTCCTTGCAATGGCATAAGCCCCCCAATTTTTTTACTCCTTATTTCATTTTGTCCTGTGGGTGTGTAAACTGTACACCAGTTGAAAAGCTTGGCACTTCAGAGTACGAGGGGAAATCTTTCACTACTAAGAACTTTGACTTTACCTTATAGGCATGTTTTAATATTAATAAGAGAATCCCATACACCTGAAACAGGAGTCACAGCTTTAGTGCATTTGGTGTGTAGTTGTGAAGCAGTGTGTGCTGTTGTGTAGCCAAACTCTCGAAGGCCTTGCATCAAGAACGCGAGTTCTTTATGTGATTTGTTTGTGCCACAGGGAGGCAGTGAATTGATCTCAGTAGGGAAGAACCATGGGATGTTCTAGACCCGGTAAAACAAGGTCGACTTTTTACTCTGAGAGATTTCTCTCCTGAACACAGACACAAAAAGGGTTAAAAACAATCGGGTTGAAATTGGGGAGAACCTGACATTAAATTTAAATTATTATTGGTCAACCTTACAATATTATTATTTTTAAATCAAACGTGTTCCAGCATGATGATGCCCATATGCACAAATCGAGCTCCATGTAGACAGGGTGTGTTAAGGGTTGATGAAGGGGGAAGAACTCCCCTGTGTCCTGCACAGATCCCTGACTGAACTCAACCCAACTGAACAGCTAAGGAATTGACTGGTACCGGAGACTCCTCAACATCTAACCAGCTCATTAATACCCTTGTGTCTGAATGAACACAACTCCCCACAGTTATACTAAAACAAAATCTAGAGGTAAGCCTTCTCAGACGATTGGAGCACATTGTAACAGCAAAAGGGGAATAAAGCTTGAATGGGATGTTTAATGTTCACATATGATTGTGATGTTCAGGTCATGCTTCAAATACTTCGTCAAATAGTGTACACTGTATATTGCAGCATCGTTATTACAGCGACTTAAAGTTGGTTTGAAATTGAGGGGATCGACTTGGACAAATCTAAAAAGGATAATGTTGAAATGTACATCCCAGTACACTTTGGCTAATGATAATGTTGCAAGCCCCAGGCAATCGGAATCCTGTTTCTGCACATCGGATGGATCCATGTCACTGATCAGTGCAATTACTGTCTCTCGGTGCTGAGCCGTTTTCTGCTCTTTGCTCCCACTGTGGCTGCTGTAATTGTCTGATGCTAATTGTTTGTACACAGGCCTGCGTCTTCTCTGTATTAATAATGATAGCGGATATTTAGTTGATTCATTTGAGTTCGTTTCGATGTTGATGAATGAGGCACTCCACAGAAATGAAATACAAATTATTTTTTAATCATCCTTAACGATACCCAGTAATATTAATGAATATTAATAAAGCATGTAATTTCAGATAATGATTCACATTAACACACCAACCAAGTTACACACCCACCAAAAAATTGCAGCCTAACAGATCTAACAGAACTTGTTACTGCTTTACCAATCTATTTAAATGTGTAAATGTTTGCTCAAGAACAAAAAATGTTCACTGAATATATATTAATTTTATTTTGTGATTGTGTATGTACATGTTGGATATGCATTTTATGATAACCATAAAAGTGCATAAGTGGCAAAGCAAAAATGGCACTGAATGTAATAATTATAGATTCCATATAACCATATTCACTGTTTGTACGTCATCCATACTGTACCAACCCGTCACCTGTTAAGTGTATTTAAGCCCATTAAATGTCTTGTTTAATTTTTGTAGCCTCTCCTACAGTAGAGTCCTAACAATTTGTATGTTTCTTTATTGCCATTTTCTAGCTCCTTAGATATGTAACCACTTATGCCTGTTTTCATTGTGAGTTATTTCTTTTGGAGCCCATTGCAGTCGTTCCCATGAACATTCCCAGGAACACCCGATCTTTGGAAATTGACATATAACTTGTGGCAAAGACGAAGCTGAACTATACACATAATCATTCATAAGCACCACTTGCACATTACAGGAACTCAGCTGAGACGTATGGCTGCATCTCCCCGTACAGTCCTGACCTCGCTTGAAGCCATTTCCACATGTTTGGGCCATTAAAGGAGTTCCTGGGAGGCCAGTGTTTCAGAAGCAGGTGATTGGGTGTACTGAGAAAACTTTCTACCATGATGGTTTCCAAGCACTAGTGAAAAGCAGGGATATGTGCATTAGTGAAGCAGGGAAATATATGGAGAAATAAAGGGTGTTTTTCTTTGTATATTTATATATTGGCATGTAGAACATCAAAAAAAAAAAAACAGACATGACATGATTTTTTTAAATTTTTTTTTACATTTTCCCCTCCCAAATTATGCACAAAATGTCTGTATATTAATTAATTCATTTGTTGTACAATTTTGATTATTTTTTGGAATTTATTTATTCTGTACTATCTAAATATCTAGAGGTTTTGTGCACATACACAACCTGTATGTAATGTTAGTGTTTTTTCAATGTTTTTTTTTTTTTTTTTTTTTAAACAGTCGCCTGTACATCAATACTATAACTGTGTTACATATTCTTTGGCTTCACACTATAGTGCCACGTCAATAATTAATTGTGCCTATCAGCCGTTCACCCTCCCGCACACAATATCGATCGAGGGTCACACACTCTTTACTCAAGCACCATGGGATAATCACCCCCTTTTCCGAAAGCATAAACCCAACTGTAAGGTGTAATTTATTCAAATCTCATCGCTTTCCCTACTGACAACATAAAAAAAAAAAAAGCCAGTAGGGCATTTATTTGTTGTATATTTGTGGGCTGAAAACTGGGGTAATATTTCCCATCCTGGTGTAGAATGCATCCAGACCCAGTTTCTGAAAGCAATCATCACTGTTCTCTCTCTCTCTCTCTCTCTCTCTCTCTCTCTCTCTCTCTCTCTCTCTCTCCTCCAACCACACACATACGCACCAAATACAAGGCTGAGATGGCCTTGGGGGAAAAAAAGGTAATGTTTTTTTTTTTTTTCCCCCACTCCATCATACCTACATTGGCATTTCCAATATCTATCACCAATTCAGCAGCCACTGGTATTTGGTTTTCTCCCTATGTTATTTTTGTATCTTGACTCTTGACCTTACAGAATTATTGTTTTTCATTAAGTGACACCATAATGAAGACTTGAGAATGAATTACGTAAAACCAAAACCTTGTATTTATACTTTATTTTGTGGAAATTACTTTATTATTCTATGTATTGCTATCTGTTGCTAATGCTAATGCATAACTTCCTCTTCCTGCGATGTAGGGCTACTTCAAAATCTTCAGCTATGAGCTGTTTTTTTTCCTTCTTTCTTCATTTCTTTCTTTATTTCTGTGAATGGGATTGTAAAAATCTGTAATGTCATTAGTCATGTGGATAGCCGGTTTTTTTTTTTTTTTTTTTTTTTTAACAGTCATACGGTACAGTAAAATGGTGACGTTGTGGTAAGCACTGTCGACTCACATGTGCAGGGCCGTGGGTTAAAATCTCACCTCTGGTCTGTGTAAGTGCAGTTCTTCTTATGCTTGGTGCTGTGCTTACTCTGTGTACTCCGGTTTCCCTCCAATAATCCAAAATCACGAGTTACATTGTAGACTGATTGACATCTCCAAATTGCTTTTAGATTAGCACTGGTTGTGTGGTTGTAGACTGCAATGGGATGGCAACCTTGTGCCCTGAGTTCCCTAGCGTAGGCTCCATGCCCCTCCTGACCCTACACCAAGGATCTGGTGTAACTCTAGTCGTGGAGGACCAGTATATAACAAAGGTTTGTGATTCTTCTTCTCAAACACAGTTGATTCAGTAAATCTGTTAATAACCAAGTTTAGGGGTACGTTTAAGAATGGTGCTGATGAATTATGCTGGACACTGGCCTCCTATACTGGAGTTGAAGATCATTGTTGTAGATATAGACAATAAAAAAGAAAAAAACACTTTATGCATAAAAAGCTGTTATAAATGAGAGAAATACAATGTTTAGTCAATTAAGTAAGTAAATTATATAGGTGCATAAGTAGAAATATCAACTCTATTGTTTGTTCTTGACAATATTTTTACATTTTAGGTAATTTTGAAAAGCTATTGAGGGAGGGATGGTGCAAGGAGGATGGTTTGGGGACAAAGTTAGAGAGGTCAGATTAAGATGGTTTGGATATGTACAGAGGAGGGATGAGCAGTATATCAGGAGGAGAAGAGGAGGAGAAGAGGAAGAGCCAAGAGGAGGTTTATGGATGTGTTGAGGTGCCCCCTAATGGGAGCAGCCAAAGAAAGACGAAGCTATTGAGGGAAGCAACTGGTTTTAATACTGCTTTAACATTTTTTTTATTCAGACAAAAAAAAAAATTAAAATGCTCAGCTCACCTCTTTCCATTCTCTAAATAACCCCAATCTTCTCCTTGAGACTCCCATTTTTTTTTAAAGGTCTTTTTTTTCTTTAACTTTTTTCAACTTTCGGGCTCTATTAAAAAAAAAAAACTGTTGCAATCAAAATTAAAGGAGTATTAAAAAGAGAGAAAGCAACAGAGAGAGAGAGAGACAGGGCAATTGCACTGAAGCTTGTATACCTGCCTGCTAGAAGTTGTAATCTTAAATGAATTCAGTGGATTTTCATCTTTCACTTTTTTTCTTTTTTTGTCAACACTTTGGTACAAAATGGCCTGTGGTTATTTCAGTCCTAAAACTACAGTATAAGCCTTCATGGTGAAGCTGTTTGTAATAGATTTAGTCAAAACCCATCTACATGGTTTGTTCGAGCAACCTCAGTAATCACATTTAGGCAGAACACATGTGCCCATCTTCAACAGCAGGAAGTAGTCTCCATGTAATGAGAAGTCCAAGCAGAGGTAGGTCATCAGGTTGGATCACATGCGTCCAGGAAGTGGAAAGGGTCAGGATCACTGATATCTCAAGAGTTCTATGAGTGGCGTGGAGAGTGGAGCAGCCTCCAAACATATTGGTTTACCAAAACATTTTACGTGCAGGGTCATTCCAGGGCACGTATTTACGAAGTATCTCAGAATCACTCCTGGGAATCATGCTCAAAGTTAATTTAGGACTGAAAATATTCCTAGGTCAGAGTAGGACATATATTTATGAGGCATCCTACTCTTACTTTCAGTAGGAAAACATGTGATATGGTTTACAACACTGAGAGCCGCATAGTAGGCTACAAAATATATAGGAAAATTTAAATGGTGCAATCAGCGCCAGTTGTATGATAGCTTTATGCACACAGACCAAATTTATAGATGCGTGACTCTGCTGCATGACCCTGATGGCATGGCCATATTCTGGGACTCCGAGGTTGTAAAAAAGGAGGCTCTGGCAGGAGGAAGGAATAGTTGAAAAATCGAGCACTGCGGAACTCCACACTTTATAATGTTGAGAGGTCTTCATTTACATCTACAAACTGATAACATTCAGTCAAAGATGATCTGAACTAGGACAGGGCTGCTCCTTAAACTCCTACAATGTTTTATTTTCTATCAGGGAGAATACTATGATCGGTGGAGTCAAAAGCTGCATGAAGATCAAGCAACACAAGCAAGTAAACATAACCCTGATCATGGCCTTGTAGTAGGTCATTTACCACTGTACCCAGTGCTGTCCCTATTTTATGATGATGCCTAAATCCTGGCTGATACATTTAATGAATAATAATCTTAGTTAAATATGTGGTAAACTGTATCTTGGAGATAAAGGAAAGGTTTGATAGTAGCTTTTAGTTGAACAGCTAACAGGAAGTTAGGCATCAGCTAGGATGTGATGTGATATGACCAATGCAAAACACTATGTAATCATTATCACCCCCAAAATAATAATTTTTGTTCTAGTCCAATTTGTTTTTGAAATAATTATTGAATAACACATCAGATCTCGCTAACCTTACTCGCTCTTGTCGATTTCTTCTTTACAACATCAGAAGAAACCGCTCAATTTTTTCTTCACAGGCTACTCAGGTGCTTGTTCAGTCCCTTGTTACAGTATTTCAAGACTGGACTACTGCAACTCACTCCTGGCAGGTCTGCCTCGGTCCAACATTCGTCCTCTGCAGCTGATCCAGAATGCAGCGGCAGTCTCGTTTTCAACCTTCCCAAGTTCTACCACCTTACCCCACTTCTCCGCTCCCTGCAATGGCTTCCTGTAGCTGCTCGCATCAAATTCAAAACCCTGATGCTCGCCCACAAAGCTAAAAATGGACCAGCACCCACTTACCTCTCTGCTCTAGTCATAACACGCACTGCACCACATTCCCTCCTATCCTCCAGCACTGCGCGCCTTGTTCCACCATCACTCAGGGATGAGGAAGACATTCATCCAGACTCTCTTCTGTTCTGGCACCTACTATAGGTGGTGGGACGAACTTTCTCTAAATGTCCATACAGCAGAGTCTTTGACGATCTTTAAACGACGATTCAATAAAAATTCAGTATTGTTTCTTCAATACTTGGACTAATAGAAAGGAATTAACACTTCCTGACCAATCAGAATTGAGAAACCAATTTTGAGCCAAATCTACTTTCAGTATAGTAGAAAGTAAGCATTAAAATCTAACAGTCATTGCAGTAGATACTCTGTGGATTAAAAGTGCTGTATATAGTAGGTTCGGGAAATACTTTTTGAGATTTCTGATTGTCTGTTGTGCTGCTTTTGTAAATGTGGCCAGAATTCAGTGTAATTAAAGAAGGGAGAAACCCGATGGGACAAACTTTGCAACTTGTGGGATTCGAACTGCTGGGACCTAAACATCACATTTTACCCTGTGACATCTCTTTCAACCTCTATCCACTTGCACTTCATAAGTTCAGAATAAGCATTAGCACTACTGCCTGTGCCGTAAATTATCTAGCTGCTTATACCAAGAGTAACATGGTCGACATGGCAGCAGACAAAAAGGCCATTCTTGGCTTTCTATTGTGTTGCGAAGGTAATAATCAGAGTGATCCCTATGTGGAGGCACCCTGCCTCAAATAATTGCCTTAAGAACAGCTCTCACAGCAAAGCCAAATAATGCACAAAAGCTCCTACAAAAGCTCCCCCTGTCGCTTAGCACCAGGTCAATGCAGCTTGTTCTAACACAAAGTACATTAAGCACAGGATGCTTATCTTCATTATGTCTTGTTGGAAAGAGACCATTCTTTTACATCATAAAAAAAAAAAAATGTCTCCTTTGCATGTACACAGGATTGAAACGTTTTGCATGTCTGTTGATAATAATGTTGAAATCAATTCACTTCTAAATGAACCATAGGGTCAGTGAGGTTGACTGTGACTGAGGGCTGACTATGTGACCTGGGTCATGTCTTTCAGCTTGTTTAATCCCTGCCGGTTCAGAGGTGTTTGGTATAAGTAAAAAAATATATATATTTGTAGCGTAATTTCATGCAATATGAGTCCCAGGAAACATAAGCATTAATTTACACTGTACATTTTGTTATGCAATCAAGTATCGCATAACAAAATGTCTACATGCACCAGGCATGAAGGCAACACCGAAGACTGAATGCAGCATCAAAATTCCACAATAAAGTTTGCTATATTTGGTTTAGGAAAAAGCTCACCAATGTATTGTCAAGCAAAGCAGAATTAAACTTTAATATAATCATTTTATCTTCTCAGCTTGATATTATATCCAGCATATAATAAAGACAGCAAATTTCGCGATAGTATATTCATGATCATGCTATCTAATGTTACAGTAGTTAACTTTATTAACTTTTTTACTTAATAAAAACAACCAAAAGTAATTAAATAATTTTACAATGAATGTATTTCAACATGTTTTGAAATGAATCTCATTAAATACATTTAAAAAATTCTACATACAGTATAATTAAGCAATATCACATGAAAAGTAGTGCTGCTGATGTACCGAATGGCAGAGATAGGCACAAGCGTGCAGCCCGAGTACTCAAGATATTGCTTTTATAAAACAATCCCGTAACCATTAATTATTATCAACAGATAATGATTCGTTTGTTTATTTAACAGTACTGATCCTTCTGTGCCTGGTGGAACTATTAAGCGCACGTGGTGGAGCTGGTGACTGACAGTTAGCGACCTGCGGTTAGTGAAATTAACAGAAAAGAAAGTAGGTTTACGTATACTAGATACATATAGCTGAATGTCTTAGTGCTGTTAATGGCTATTATCAGCACTCTTGGAATGCCTCCTGCCTAATCAAATCACTCGGTCGGACGTAACTGTTGTGTAATTTAACTTACCCATGATGAAGTTAATACAAAATGACAACCCTTGTGACATGGAAAAGGAAATGAGGAAATCTCATGCAGAAGATAAAAACACCATGCATCACATGAAAGCATGAAACCGGGTTATTTATCATGTAAACAGAAATAATAATTAACTAGGCAGAATGAGTGATTGAGTGGAGTGATTTGTCGGGGACTAGCTGGACTGTTTATTTTGCTGTTTGGTTCATTTTATTGTTCACCTTCGTGGTGGCATTTCCTGTTTTGTGGTTGGATGTGTTTTGTTTGATTAGCTGTATTATTTCTTTTGGTTTTGTTCACTGGTGGTACATTTTGGTTTATCTTTCTGTTTACCTTTGTCTTGGTTCTGCTTGGTTCATGATTAATAAAGTAACATATCTGCGCGTATGCGATGCCATGCCCTTAAACCATAGCAACAGTTTTTAATACTGTTCACCAACTCATAAATAACTGCGCAGGAACAAATGAGTAGTTTTCCTTTACCTATAAATAGGAGGGCTTCTGGTTAATTACTCAGTAAGTATGTTAACTATTAATTATGAACTAAATACATGAGTCTTAACCAGTATTTATTGAGTTTTAGATTTCTCCTGCAGAACTTCTAGGAACTGTAACAATTGTACTTTTTTGCAACAAATACTGTAAATGAACTGCTGATTGCACCAACACTGATTTTCCCAAAATCTATGAAACGTAAAATGTAAAAGAGCAAAAGAAAATAAATTCAACATGAATTCTATTTTTTTTAAAGTTCCTTTTTTGTTTTTTAAACGAAACCCATGCTCATTTAAATAAAAGCGGTTTTAGCGGTTTGGCAAAGCTTTGATGGAAATCAAAAAAGGCCAGGCTTATATAAACCAAGCTGTAGAAATGGAAAGCTTCAAAGGATAGAAGATGAAGAGAAAATAAATTAAAACTCTTTACATGTGAAGCAATTTCGTCTTGAAGAAAGATAACTCTATCTTACACAAGAATTATAAATAATAAAAAAATAAATAAAATACATGTTCAAGTCATTTCAAGCTGATACAAAAAAAAAAAAAAAAAAGAAGCTATATTGTATTTGGGATGCACATTTCCTAATAAAACCTTGGCCTAATAGAACTTTCACTCTGTGCAGGCTGGATATGCAAGTAATGTCCACTCCCTAGAGGTCTGCTTGCTATCTGTCCTTGACTAGATTAACATTAATTACAAGAAAGCATGTGGAGTCAATAGCACTGCAGAGGGGGAGAGAGAAAAAGAAAAGGAGAGAGAGAGAGGGAGGATAAAATAAAGTTATGTGGTGTCACTGATGCCTCATATGCTTATTTATGATTTATTTTTCCCTAGTTGTTCTTCCTTAATAATATTGGATGACAAGATGTACACTTAGTGTCATGGCAAATAGGCACGACAAAGAAAAACAGCCCTGTCTAATTGACTCTGCCTATTCATTAGATTATTCCAACCCTACAACAAATTGCATACAGATTGCTTCGGGGATCCTTTAAATCCCTGCACAATAAGGAAAAGCATCAACTTGGTGTCCATACTGAAACCAACAAACAGGTGGCCCACATGAAATATCACAAGTTCAGGAAGGGATTTAAGAAAAAAAAAAAAAAAAACATAATTGACAGCTAGACAAATGACCTTTTAAGGTAGGGAAAAGTATCAAATTAAATGGCATGCGGAAAACAACTGCTTCATGCTCATATTCATTGAATACTCGGAATTGTAATTAATTGCAATGTAGGCTTTGATTTTTGAGAGGCGATGCTCTTGTTTTAGTGCGTGACATCCTACATCCTGCCAATTAGGCATGACAGACGGCACGCAATATCACTAATGCAGCATAAATTGAGCCGGTTCTCCGTATTTGCCATAAAAGCTGTTTTGTTCCTTCCAAATTAACAAATATCTCAACAAAAAAGGGTAGGAATCAAAACATAATCATAGGTCAACTTTGTGTTGACTTCAAGAATGCGTGATGCGTTCTAGTAGCTAATAGTGCCTTGCCTGTGTTAACATTTTTACAATTATAGACATAGGCTGTTCATAATTACTGTATGTATGGAATAAAACACTCTGGAAATGCTATCGTAGAAAAAATAATTAATGACACTGGGTGTGATCAAAATGTTTTGCTCTTCCTATACCACAGCAGTGTACTGTAGCAATGATTGCACTTTTTTTTTGTTTAATAAACAGTGAGGAATTTTTTTTAGGAAATTTCTGGTGAATGAAGGAATAAAACATATTTAACTTTTTAAAGAAAGCCGTACGTCTGTAAATGACGATCACAGCCGAGGTGGATCACTGAGTCCACTGCAGTCGTTTGTTTTTCATGTTTTTCAGACATGAAGCAGGCATACTGAGAAAACGTTCTACTTTCATGCAATTCAAGCACTAGTAAATCGCTCAGGTAAGTGCATTAGTGTAGCACGGGATTATATAGAGAAACAAAGAAAGTTTTTACTCTTATAACTGTCTTCTGTTAGTCCTGGATTGATCCCTCATATTTTCTATTTCTTTTTTTTTTTTTTTTTTTTTTTTTTTTTTTAACCAGATTTTATTAGTAATACATGAATAATGCATGGTATTCATGTATTCTAAATCTTTTATGAGTTAGGCTAGATTGTGAATAGGTGAAGAAAAACACAATTGCATTTATTTATTTATTTATTTATTTTTGTTTGTTTGCATGTACACTGCCTACAGTATTTGCCATGTTTTTTGTTTGTTTGTTTGTTTGTTTGTTTGTTTTTTTTGGTAGAAAAACAAAAGTCCACTCCTACTGCACACTAGCACAAGCTGAGCAGTATTGGGATAAAAATAGGTTAGTCTTATAGTGTGACAGTGCTGAACACGGTCAATTTCACCCTGACCCTCATCTACTTACAGGATGTAATTAATTGCAGTAAGTAAGTAACAACTGTAAAATGTATTCGCTATAACTCAGATGCATGTGACAGGAATATTGCATCTTCAGCTGTAGAGAATATATTTATTCTCACACCCCAGTGCTGCCACATGTTTGCTTCAATAACGTGCCTTTTTAATGAAAATGGGATCGGATGGTTATTTATAGAGATATTTTGTGTGAAGCTGATGTTATCAGGCAGGCCGGGATGTTGTCGATAAATAGCTGTTTAGGGAAATAGGGAATGGGGACCATTGTAGCAAAGAACCACTGCACTTTCTACAGCTCATTTGTCATCCTGAGCGCAATACAGTGGCGAGGTGAAAAGGTCTCCAACTTTCTTAAATGAGCTTTGAACCGATGGCCACTCAGCAGCAATCAGCACCACGTCCTGCTTCCCTAAAAAGGTTCCCATTGAGCTCTGTGTCAGCTAAGAGGAGGAAAGATTAAATGCTGTGTCTAAATGGCCCTGGCAGGTAACCTATTGTGTTACCTGCTGTTTCTCCTCCATATCTGCCATTATGGTGTCCTTTTGGCCACAATTTCAGATCACATTTATTTTGCTCTAATTTCAATTCTGACCAAGGAATCATTGGACACATTAGTTCAAAACAACCCTACAGTCAATGTAGATAAATATCACTTTAACTATATAGAAACACAAGGGTTGAATGGAAAGCCATAGGAGAGATCCAATGGCTTTTTACAACCATGATGGATGCAAGTTATAACTGCAAAATAGAATGACAGGTAGCTATGATGATCGCTGGTTTTTAAACCGTCATAGGAATGAAGGGAAAGTATTGAAAGTATTTCCACATCCCCGATTCCTCACATTCTTCAGCGGTTTTCATGAGCAGCATGCTTAACTTCTACTCAGTGCATCCGCACTTGTGACTGCTATGGAAGGTCTCACATGAATATTTTAAATATTTTCATTTCATGCCCAAGATTCATTTTTTTGCTTCAGTGGATAATTTCACCAGCATAGATTTGTACCCCGCTACTGCTGCTGTAATTATAAAGGCCCCAGACTCATCCCTGGGCTCTTATTCACAACCTGCTCCTATTGAACATCTTTTGAACACACTTAGGGACTTGATTGATGGATGCGACATGTTAAAATATTTGTAATTTTTATTTTATTTTTTTTTGACAGTTATTGATATGGTAAATATTTCCATAAGAACATGTTTTTTTAACATATGTGGAAGGAATCCGCAAGGTCAGCACTTTGTAACACTTAGAAGCAAAGTTTACCTCCCTCGGGGAAGCCTTCAGGATGGAGAACGTTGCAGTTCTATTAACTTCAAGAGAGAGAAAGAAGATGAACGACTTTTTATAAAAAAAAAATAATAAAAATAAAAGATGAACAACTTCAACATGATGTATCCCTCATGCTGTGTTCAGGTCAGTTTGACCGAAAAAAAAAAAAGTTTTTTATATAAAAAATAAAAAAACAAAACATTGTTTCATGCTGAAACTTGGTGTCCTTGAGTCATTAATGTAAACATCAAGTAAATTGATGTTTTCTTATCTAATTCTCATCTACTGCATTGCTTGCTCAATTTTAGAATTTTGGCTCACCATGTGGAAGGCCTGCATTCATGTCCTAGCCCCACACACTAGGGTTACCGGGCACACTTAGTGCCAGTCCCAAACCCAGATAGAAAAAAGAGGGCTGAAAAGAGATGGCTCAAGACGCATGTCTTTAATCTGGCATACACGTAATTCATCCCATTACCTCATACTCCAGTACATCTATCCTGATTGGCAACTACGCTAATTCTTTCCACCTGCTCTTTATTTTTCTACCCATCCCGAGGCATCTGAAGATTTCAAGGCCAATCTTGGGAGGACCCTGAGGCATCCAGAGAAGGACCTGCTCCAGCTGGAATCTGATTCATGATGGTTCTGAGCTACACATGCTGCTCCTGAGCTCCCAGTGATCCAGACCCCATCTGCCCTCTGCACCTGCTGACTCATCCCTGTACTGAACTGGACTTCATGTTAATTTAAATAACTTCGGTTATATCAAACTTTCACCTGCATAACGCACATGATGTTACACAATTTCTGTTATCCATTATCACCCTATTGCGTTAAGAGGAACCAGACTCAAGAGGGAACCCAAATGAGGATGGGTTCCCTGTTGAGTCTGGTTCCTCTCAAGGTTTCTTCCTATTGCCATCTCAGGGAGTTTTTCTATGCCACGGTCGCCGTCACCCTTGGCTTGCTCATCAGGGACAATCTCATTATCTAGACACATTTTTCTCACATATACACACTTCCATAAATTTTCTTGTCATTTTTGTGAAGCTGTTTTGAGACAATGACCAACAGACATTCTTTCCTTGTTTCTTTCATAAAGTTAATATTCTGGAAGACATGCATAGTAGATGCATAGTGAATAGAAAGATGAGGATGTATCAGCATGAAAGGGTAATATAGAATTAATTCACTAAAATTTTTATTTATATGCTGTAGCGCTTTTAACAATGGTCATTGTCTCAAAGCAGCTTCACAAAATTAAAAGAAAATTATGAAAATGTGTTTGAACAAGTAAAAATGTGTATAGATCAGAACATCCCTGATTTGCAAGCCAAGGGCAACGGTGGCAAGGAGAAACTCCCTGAGATGTCAATAGGAAGAAACCTTGAGAGAAACCAGATCCAACAGGAAACCCATCCTCATTTGGGTGATAACGGACAGCAGGGATTTTATGCCGACATATTGTGTGTTAGGCAGCTGGAAGTTCCATATAACATATGTCTTAGTTAACATGGAGTCCAGTTTGGCACCAGGATGAGTCGGATAGGTGCAGAGGGCAGAGGCAGGTCTGGATCACTGGCAGCTCATGAGCAGCATGTGTAGCACCAAACCATCATAAGTAGAATCCAGCTGGAGGTCGTCCTTCTTTGGATGCCTCAGGATCCTCGCAGAGTTGGCCCCGTCTGGTGGAGCTGGCACAATCTCCAGATGCCTCGGGATGGGTGGAAAAAGAAATATCAGGAGGAAAAGAATTAGCGTAGCTGCCGTTCATTATATTAGCAGCACTAAATTTAACCGTGAGAGTTAAATGAAAGATAATTGTGATTCAGAGCACGGACCCACAGGCAGCTTACCACAAGAAGAGCAACCAAGACTACCAAGCAACGCGCCTTACAGCAACATGAATAGGGACCAGGGGGGATATTCATGTCCAGGAATGCTCCGATTCAAAGGTCAGCATCTCCAATGAGTGACCTGCCTTGCTCTGCTTGGAATACTGATGCATACCTGGGATGTACCTGGACACAAAAAGAAGGCAGTGAGTTACCTACATGACATAAAATCATCATTTCAGCTATTAAATTTGATCTGAATTCAGGAAATTATTCTGGATAAGATCAGCCTTGAGGGAAGACACATTTTCAGTGAAAGCTGGAAAGACATGGATAACAGGCATTATTTTTTCATGCCTTATTCTTTGCAGGCATCTATAAAAAGTATGTAAATATTATATATAAAAAAAAAACATGATTAATGCAGAAAATATGCTAACCACAGTGAACACTATGTAAATGAGCAATTATTCATAAATACAATACACTTTCACTGTTAAAGGTCATGTATCAGGGAAAAAGAAACACAATATTAACTATAATATATTTGTTATATTTGTTGCAGAAATTCCATGATGTTAAATGTGAAAATGAATGGATAAAATTATGACTTTGATTAAGAAATTGTAAAAAATAATAATAATAATAATAATTAAAAAATGTTGTGGTATTTGATGAATAAAATAATCTGAGATGTGCTGTTCCTGAAAAATGATCAACCTAATGTTGAAAACATTGCATATTATCTTTTGCAGTAATATCGCATGACCTGCAGCTATACCTACATCACTCTTGGATGACATCAAAAGCCCCAGAACATATCGCACCACTCCAATGTAGCATGCTTTGCTTTTAAGCTCATACGTTGACAACTTGTGTAACTCTTGACATTGGTTGTAGGTTTTATTATGTTGTGTGTTCAGCTGCCCCTATTCTCCTTTCTCTTTTTATCATCTAAAATTGATATCAAATCTCCCATGGCCTTTCGCATGGAGGAACAGAGACTTTGAAGTCAGAGTCCTCTGAAAATACCCTCAGGCATCTCCTTCATGGAGCTACTACTAAAACACCCTTCTCTAAAACATCTTCTCTTGTGCTCTCTCTCTCTTGATTGCTTTTGAATTTGGCCGTGATTTTTTTTTTCTTCTTCTTTTCTGTAACCCCAGCAAGTCTAAGTAGTAAATAAAACTTCAAGAGCAAGGGCACATGCATCACATCCAGTCATCAGAAAAGCAAAGAGATTAGAAAAAAATATCATCATAAAAAAAGTGGTTGGTTGTTTTCACTTATTTTTTCACTTCATAAGGATGGGTCATAACATTGAAACTATTAATAATAGAGTAGGTTTTGGGTCCCATTTGTGGCTCTGGCCCCTCTCTGGTTGATTTCTCTGGTTTCTATATACTGTATATATTTATATATTTTAGTATTCCTTCTTAATCCCATAGGTGTTGATGGCTCTTCACCTTCCATCGAATTCTGTCATCATTTGCATTTTACAAATGAAGGTATCCCGCCTCCCTTAGCTGGGTTTGGGGCGTGTAAACACACTATACATACCGTCTAAAATGATCAACCGCAACATTAAAACCAGTTTAGAGTTCTCCTTGTGCCACCTAGGCAGCTCTGGCCCTTCGGGGCATGACTCCACAACCCTCTGTAAGTCACCAGGTCATTGGGATTGGATGATCCCATGGGTGTTCAATTGGATCGGGATCTGATTTCATTTTTTTTCCCGGTGATTTGTGTTGCATAGTAAAGTGTGCCTTGGATGCCCATGATCGTGTCAACAGTATACTGGTACAGTATATACACAATAATTAAAGTGCTAATGGTTTCTGGTGGTAATGTTAAGGCGGATCGGTGTATAAACTCATTATGTGAATAGAAACCAGTTAATTTGCTATTGTTTGTTTTACATTATGGATGTAAAACATTTCTGTCCTCTATATTACTAGTTTGTAACGTGATAGTGAATTTAAAATACAAAGATTAGTTAACATGAGAAGGATTAACCAGCAGTAATTGGCTCGTACAGTCAGACATACCAGCCACCAATGCTTATTGACTGTTAGGTTGAAGGTGACTGATTTGTGAGAAATTGGTTAAGAATCCTATAGATTTATGATTAGAAGTTCTCAGTAATTAAGAGCAATGCATAAGCAGTTTAAAGCATTTTTTTTTTAAGGATAAACCCCCTTTCTTTTTAATTGAGCAATACCAAAATTATCATAAAGATTTAATAATCACTGGGAGCGTGTTGGTGACATGGTGGTGTACTGGTTAGCACAGTGGCCTATAGCACCTCCAGGGTTGAGGGTTCAATTCTTACCTTAGTTTGTACTGTATGTGTCCCCTGTTTCCTTCAGGTACTCCAGTTTCCTCCCAGATTAGGCTAACTGGTGTTTCCAATTTGCCTGTAACGTGTGTGTAATTTACATTCTCTAAACTTGTAATCTCAGGTTAAAGAAAATCGTTGAACATTAAAATCTTTATCTAAATCTGTTTTATTTCTCCTTTCAGAAAAGGGCATGAATTTTTCAAAAAGATTTTTTGCTATGCCAAGGTTATCAATAGTGTTCCGTCAAGTGGTGGATGTATATTACAGAACTTTTTGGAACTTTACACTATTTAAGGTATTTAAATAATATTTATTTCATTACATTTGAAATAGAAGTAGTGTAATAATTTCAATCATGTTTTATGAGACTATATGCTTTTACGGGGTGTCTCACTTCTCTATGTTTAGACCCATAGACTTAAAAAGTCCACACCTTTTTTTTTCATTTTAGTGGTAGCTAAAGGTATTAAGACAGTATATACCATGTTTTATACAGTAGTTCTCCCAGGTGATTAGTGACCTCAAATCAGGTGACGTCACTGATAATGTTGAGCCGATCTGGGACAAGAGTTGTACTAATGATCTGAAAAACGACCTGGCTATGTGACAGTGGTACAGTATGAAGCCTTTGAACCCTTGGCTTGGGTCATTTCCAGACTTAAACCCAATAGAAAGCTGCTGGGCGTTGTTGAGGAAGGCAGGCGAAGTCAAGAAACTGTCTTCTGTACTGTACGTGATTTTCAGGAAGCAATCAAGCAGGCAGGGATTGAGGGAGTGATACCAGAGTACTGCAGACATCGTTTTGAATCGATGCCCAACCGGATCTGGCAGGTTTTAAAGTATAAAGGACTCCATACTAAATACTGATTGTTAAATAGTAATTTTGTAGCATGAATAACTTGTTTGTATTATTTTGATTGTCATTATTTTTCCCATTTGAGAATGTCAAGAAAACACACAATTCCTCTTTTGTCTTACTTTTGCTCATCACTGTATGTTTTACTCGTGCCTAAGGAGAGTGTGCATTTAAAAAAAAAAAAAAAAAAGATAAATGTGTGCACTCCAAATCAATGACATTGACGCTCCCTTCTTCATTGAGTATACTGTACATTGAACAACTCACTGACTATGAGGGTGTATTGATTTTTCCTCATGTGCCTGAAAAAATAAAGGTCTGGAAAAAAAAAAAAAAACAGTCCATACTCCCCCCCCCCCCCCCTCCCAATACTAAGCAGTGATAGAATAGGATGGTTGAGGCAGGTGTAATATACGCTCATATGCAACTTAAAAGACAAGTGACCTTTTTTTTTTTTTTTAGTTTTTGTCTTTATTTATTTATTTATTTATTTATTTATTTATTAAAACGATAAAGCTGATCATTGCTCCATGTTTACATTAATAAATGAACAAGCGGTGCTCCTTTTCCTGCCCTTGACCCTTCCAATCCACTGAAGTTAATGGGTATTGATAGGTTGGAAATGGCTGCCGGGGATCGAAGTGAATAGTTTGTTGAGTTCTCGCCGGGGTGTTCCCAGCCTGCTGAATCAAAGTCAGCTCTGTGATTGCAGTCTATTTGTTTCATTACTTACGTCTCTGGTCCTCGCTTCGGAAAAAGAGGGTGAACAGAGTGCAGCAGTGTTTGGAAATTATTTATAACTGTAATCAATCTTATGTGATTGAACTCTTCATGGAACACCAGCGCTCTGTTTTCTCTTGCTATTCTGCTAAGAAAAATCATGCAACATCTGGTCCGACATCTGCCATCTATAGTCATGAAGCAAACAAAGAACCAGTCTCGCAGGTGATAATGTGGATTGAGTATGTTCAATATTTGAATATTAAATATTACAATGTACTCTCATGCCAAGAAACCTACTTAACAGGCTTGTTTTAATAGTACATTTAATTTCCCATTTAAAATGTTGAAATGTGAAGACGATTCAATTTAGTTTCATCATTTTGTATAAAAGAATCAGGCTAGGAATAGAATCTACATTTGTAACCATTCTTGAACCTTACATTTTTATGAATTCAGATTAATATCCATCCATCCTACTTTGAATCAAAAATCGTATTTGATGTTTGTGGAACAGTATTAATACCACTAAAATAAATTTCTGAACAATGTATATGCAGGGACTTAACATCGCATATTTTAATTTTAATTCTGCAGAATAGCAGAAATGTAGTAAAAGCTACCCATGTATCTCTATATAATCCCCTGCTTGACTAAAGCACTTATCCCAGCGTTTCACTTGTGCTTGGATACCATCAAGGTAGAAAGTTGTCTTGGAATTCCTCCCTCACATCTGAAGCTCTGGCCTCCCACAAACTTCCAAACGAAGCGAGGTCAGGACTGTACAGTAGATGTGGCAATAACTTCCTATAATGTGCAAGTGGTGTTGGTGAATGATTGTGTGTACAGTTCCCACAGAAAGATGAATCTCTCGCACAAGTCATCAGGTTTTCTGAATGTTCACGGTAATGACTGCAGTGGGCTCCGAGCCACCTCGGCCTGGATCATTATTTACAGACGTATTCACAGAGATGTTTCTTTAAAACATTTGCACCATTCAATTTCGGCTAAGAGTCTCATCGCGGTATTGTGCTTAAATTCCTCTGTAAATGTCAATTGGTTTCACGCCTTCATTCGCCTTCATGAATAATGTATAGTATATTATAATGTATTTTATCATCCATTTTTATTTTATTTTAAAATGTACAGCTTATAGTAAGTGTAGTTCATAACGTTCCTCCTACAGAAACATTTCCTGAGATGGGCATCGCCTCTGTTGTCCTCCAGATTCGGTTCAGTGTAATGTCCTCAGTGTAAATGCATTTGATTCTGTTAAGTCTGCTGTTAATTCCAATTAAATCCTCAGTTAAGTCTGATTAAGTCCTCGGTACACATGAACAACTCAATTCACAACATGGCCTTGTACTGGCGTTTTGATTAAATTTTTGATTTAACACTTTTCATATTCAGCTTGTAATGGGAATTTATATGGATATTAAATCCCTTCAGTCTGCATTTTATCCTAATTTTGCATGAAATTTGAAGATCTTCTGTGTATATATATATATATATATATATATATAAAATGATATTAACAGTAAATTGGTAACTAGCTATTCGGCTGCTCACACATCAGGTTTTCACCAGGTGAAAATGTTTTTTTTTTTTAGGATTAGGATTAAATTATTTGCTCCATGTACTTTATAGTACACTGAATATATATATATATATATTTATATATAATTATTATTATTATTACTTTATTTATTTTTTATTTTTTGTAAATCCCACTTAGGGTCAGATATTTTAGAACAAATGGATAGAAATCTAGAAATAATAATGATTTGCAAAAACGATATTAAATGCTACATTAATGATTAAAATTTTAATTTAACCAAAAATTACCTGTTACTCTTTATATGTTTATGATACTCACGTTAGTTATTCTGATCTTATAATCCTTTATTCACTTAACAATCTTTCTTCCTTTTCTAATTCCTCTTTAAGGTCATGTTACTGAGAAACCCTTAACTCATCTGTCCTTGCCTATTACAGAAAATTTTATGTTCCATTTTTACCTCTGCTAGTCAGAGTCTTCTTCAAAAAAATGTTAGAAAATTCATCTTCATAAAAACCTCACCATATCAGAAACTTTCTGCCATAAAAACCCATGTGAGGGGACATATTAGGACAAGGGCATTCATCTACCATGTTGTGATGAGTCTGGAGAGGTGGACGGATGCACTGGATAGAGGAGGCATGAAGATCAGTAGGAGCAAGACGACAGACGACGTGTGTGTAAATGAAAGAGAGGTGGGAGGGGGATGGGTGGGTAGAGGAGTTCAACTGTGTTTAGGTTCAACTGTCCAAAGCAATGGGTAGAGAAGTGAAGAAGAGAGTGCAGGCAGGGTGGAATGGCTGGAGAAGAGCAGCAGGAGTGATCTGTGATGGAAAGGTATCGGACAGAATGAAAGGGAAAGTTAGTGAGACAAGTGATGTTGTACGTTTTGGAGATGTTGCCTCTGCCAAAATGACAGGACGCAGAGCTGAAGATGCTGCCATTTCCTACAGGAGTGACAAGAATGGACAGGATTAAGAAGGAGTATTAGAAAGACAGTGCAGGAAGGTCTGTTAGGCGACAAAGTTAAAGAGGCCAGATTAAGATGGTGTGAACATGTGCAGAGGAGGGATGAGAGAGGAGAATGTTAGGGATGGAGCTGTCAGGCAGGAGGAAAAGAGGAAAGCCCAAGAGAAGGTTTATGGATGAGGTGAGGGAGGACATGCAGGACCCTGGAGTGAGAAAAGGAAAATGTGGTAGAAAGAGGAAGTAAGCATTCATGTACCATGTAATTTCACAACATCTTCCCAGCAATTACCAGAATGAATCAACAATGAAACCCGTTTTTAATCCATTTCTGTGGAACATTTACCGTACAAGCCCTTGTCTACGTGGTTATTATAGAAACTAAAGCATAGTGTGTTTACTTCTCTTCACTTAAAGAAAAATCAAAATAAATCATTTGGCCGAGGATTTTTAATCTGAACACAAGATAATTCTTGCCACACAGCTTACTACTTGGGTCTCAGACAAGAACAACACGTTGACATATTGCATTATGTTAAACAAGAGTAGAAAAAAGAACAAACAGCTTATTTATTCATGAGGCTTTCCCAGAAATTAACATCGTACATTTTTTTAAAAATCTTTTCAGATACAGACATGTGTATTGTTTAAGTGCAGATGTCACCTGTAAAACTGAGATTGATTTTATTTGACATTCACAGAAAAGAAGGTGCCAGCCGTAGCACGGTAAACTGAATTGGTTTAGTTTGTTCTCATAACATGCTGCGGTAATGAGGCTCCATATGGTTTAGGATGAAGTGATTGTGCCGTGGACGACAGCCTGGTTCTGATGAAAAATACAGGAGAGAGAGAGAGAGAGAGAGAGAGAGAGAGAGAGAGAGCAGTACGTAGTTCCGCCTGAATTGCAAACTGGCAGATATGAGTGCTCTGGGGAATATCACCCTCAGCCTTCGGTCCTGAAGTGTGTCATGATTTGGACAATGCTGCTCAGGGGTATGGATGCTCACCTCTTTTGGGTATGCGTGAAGCTTTAAATTTATTAGATGAAAAAGTTTATTTTTCAGTGCAGTACATTTAATGCTGTACAGTACTTATCTAAAAAGCTCAGTTTATTCATGTTTCCTTTTATCCTATTTTAAATCATGGAACAGAACATATCCTGGCGTGCTGTCATAGCAAAATAAGCAATGATAATTATCACAATAAAGCACAATGACTTTAACCACCCTGAAGTTGAAGTTTCCTATAACAGCACTTCCCAAAGTGTTTAATTCAGTTTCTTTTAATCACAGCAATTTGCCCAAAATTCTGACTTTTATTTATTAAAGAATGGCAGTAAATATTTAGTAATACTTAATACGGTTGAAATGAAATATGTTCACACTTGTAAGCACTTATAGGGGTGGTGGTCCAGTAGCTTAGAGGGCTAAGGCAGTGAGTTACTGATCAGAAGATCAGTGTTTGGAGCTCCAGCTCCACCAGGTTGCCATTGTTGGAACCTTGAGCAAGGCCCTTTACCCCCATATGCTCTAGAAAGAATTTCACTGTGCAGTAATGTATACAGTATGTGACAAATAAAGGCTTATGCTTAAAACCTATGCCAGTATGTCAACAGTCTCTCTCTCTCTCTCTTCAGTCACCCCCTGGATTTAACTAAGCAAATAGGTAGGAGCCTTCTATTGGATAATTACTGCAGTGATTAATATGTCTCAGCTGCTACTAGTTATTTAACCCTAACAGGTGCAATGAATGGCTTCTCATTTCTTAAACATCCATGTCATATATCTTGTGCTGTTACTCTGTTTCAGAAGGGTCAAATGATTGCTGAACGAACTATAAAATGCATTATTAAAACCTGGAAAGATAGTGGTGAACCATCACCGAGGAGCAAATGTGAGAAAGAATAATATATCTATACAATACAAAATAGACAACATAAGAAAAATATAAGAACATATAGAATGTAGGTTTGAGTAGGTTATGTAGGTTTTGCTAGTGTTACACTATGTAGCCACATGCATATTGTGTCTTACCACTTTAACTTATAATAAACAGTCAAATCTTATAATTTCAAGGATTTCAATCTCTCTTTGGATGCAAAAACCACACTATCTAAAGCAGAACTATAACACTAGAGTATTATAGTTTTTGCATTTTCTTACTGTAGCACCTGCCCTACAATCACCTTAGAAACCCTCACATTTCTCCTACTGCAGCAGAGGTAATAGGCTTTGTACAGAGTCAGAGGTGTGTTAGAAACCTGGCAGGCTCATTCCTGTGTTTCTGCAAAGTCTTTAACCTGATTCTTTAGGATTATTGCTTTAAAATGTGAAGCTGTACATTTTGTGTCCTCGGGCTGATGGTGAAGTTAAAGGCAAACAGGACGTCAGATGCACAGCAGAGCGGAGGCACACGCTGCATCTTAAACAGCTCAGCAGCCTCCACACCTGCTGATCTTCAAAGAGCTTGATGATGAATGAGACTCTTAGAGAAATATTCAAGATAAGAGAGTGGCGAAGTAATTTATGCCACAGTTCTTTATGAAGGAAACACAATTTACCATCTTACTTTTGAGTAATCTAAGTTTGTGCATTTATGGTACATGTTTTGAAAGTTTCTGCATTGTTAGGCATGTATCACATCAGGGCTATTTATTATGCCGGATGTGGGACTTGATCTCGACCCCCGAGGATGTGATCAGATGAGAAGGTTGTATAATAGCGGTTATGAAACTTGGCATCAAGATCTGCACAGGGCAGGAAATGCACTTTCAGGAAATGCACTGTAATCATCATTATTGTACTACAGTGGTGCTGAAATCCCAATTCTGATCATTGATCACAAACAGATAAAAAAAAGAAACAGCAGAATGAAGAACTATTCATGACTGATATAGCAGGGTGATAACAGGGAACATGTCTCCTGCATTCCCCAACAGTATGTTTAACTATAAATGAATAAAAAAATAAAAAGCATCATGGCTTATTTAAAAAAAAAAAAAAAAAGTTAAGCTTTTTGAAATTCTTCTTCTTCTTCTTCTTATTATTATTATTAGTACAGTGAAACCTCG
Organism: Clarias fuscus; assembly: GCA_030347435.1. Taxonomy (NCBI): domain Eukaryota; kingdom Metazoa; phylum Chordata; class Actinopteri; order Siluriformes; family Clariidae; genus Clarias; species Clarias fuscus. Next base: position 4,232,566 of record CM059220.1, on the reverse strand, counting down.
GATTGCGAGTAACTCGGTTTGCGAGTGTTCTGCAAGACGAGTAAAGATTTTTAATAAATTATGACTTGAAAAACGAGCAAGTCTTGGTTTACAAGTACCATGTAGCACGCAAGCGCTTCTTGTTTTGACGCCGAGCATCACGTGATCACAAATGAGACAACGGTTTTTCTCTCTCTTGCGCTTCAGAATTGTGGGTTATCGTCTTCCCTGCTCGGTCTTTGTGCGCATCTCGCTCTGGTATACTCAACATCTGTGCACGCGTGTACTGTTTACTATAACACTGTGACCACGTGTGTGCGCGTAAAACATATTGTATTTTGTGTTTGTATGAAAGTGTGTACAGCATACAAACACATTTTTTTACAGACTTTTACAGAGATTTCTTGTTTATTTTCCAGATGAAAGAGTGTTTCCGTTGTGTGTGCGTGTGTGTGTGAAACTCAAATAAGAGAGGAGGAAGAGTTACTGTGTAAGACAAGAAGAGAGAGGGGGGGGGACTCATTTCTCCTCTCCTCTTACTTTAGCTGCACACACACACACACACACACACACACACACACACACACACACACACACACACACACGGCACCTGCATGCACAAACGGAAACACTTATCTGTCGGGATTTTTTTTTTTTTAAGGTAAAGTGCAGGTTAATTTGTTTTATTTTTACCTTATATTTCATATTAATTATTTTTATGTATTTATTTTTTTTGACAGTGGAACGAATAATTTGAGTTTTCATTATTTCTTATGGGAAAATTCGATTTGATTTACGAGTGTTTTGAAATCCGAGCCTGCTTCCAGAATGAATTATGTTCGTAATCCAAGGTTCCACTATACTCATTTTCCTATAAGTGTTTTAAGGATAGTGTAAACATTTAAAAATGCACTTACTCTCTGCCTGACTGTGGATGACTGATGGATATAGATATTTACATATAATTTAGGTTTGGCATAAAATAAAGAAAATATATTTTGGCAGCTTAAATCTGGGGCAAATAAATCTCCTAATGCTCAACAGTGGACTACATACACCAATCAGCGGTAATAATGACTCCACAACACTTTTGCATGTTAATATTGATTGTCATTGTGAACTTGTGGCAAGATCATGGACACCCCAGGCTTACCCATGTGTCATCCCACAGAAAAGCCAATGGAGTAGATATTGCACCCAACCAAAAAAGAAATAATAATAATACTGGTCATGATAGAAAGGCACCAGAACACAGACTGCACCATAGCCCATTGAATCTAAACTATCCAGGTCCCAATCCCATTGAGCACCCACACACCACAACCCACTGCACCCAAAGGATCCACTGCCAGTGTCCTGGTCTCAGACACCACAGCACTCCCACAGAGATCTTGTGGATCCCTGATGGCACAAGGGGAAACTTGAACCCTAGGTGGTTCCAATCTTAATGCTTTTAATGTTATGGCAGATCAATGTACTGTATGTATGTATGTATGTATGTATGTATGTATGTATGTATGTATGCATGCACAGTATCTATCTATCTATCTATCTATCTATCTATCTATCTATCTATCTATCTATATCTCTACTGTATAGTATAACCTCAGCGGATGACACTCAGTCTCTTCCTTCGGCCTTGAGTTGTGAATCATGTGAAGAGACTGTTAAATGATGTTTACTACAAAATCTTGCTGAGTTCAGCAACGTCTCCTTCACAAATACAATATTAATAAAGGCCATTGCCAACCTCTTACATTGCCCAGGAGATCTGAAGGCAAAACCTGCGAATAGGTACTAATAACAGCACTGAAATGAGCAAAGAACACTGTCCACTCTCCTTTAATACTGTAAAAGTATAAATTATTGAGAATTTAGTTGTTATTGTTGGATCATTTTTTCGTGATCAATTCAGCATTTTTTAGTTTTTAAAACATATCATATTACAAGAATTAAGAGCAGACAATTGGTTTTTAATGGTGGGCACGTACAAAAAGCAGGGCATGCCAGAATGTAGTTTGATTTGGATTATACTGAAAAAAAAAAAATTGCGATCAATATTAATATTCGCCATATAGATTTGGGCTTATATTTGTATTTATTAAGTGCTGTAAAAACTTTAAGCAATGACATTTATTCGACTAGGACCCTTATACGTATGTTTTTCTATTTATTTTATACTTCTTCTAATTACACACGCACATATAAGGTCTAGATTGTCACTATGATTTGACAGGAGAGAGGAAAAAAATGCTCCTCCCATCCAGAGAGCTCAGCTATCGTTGCCCACCTGACTCCCATCATCATCAGCAAAACAGGCTGTACATTGGAATTGGGTACTTTGGGATTATAAAAATATGATTGTCCGACATTTTTAAAGAAATACTTATGGTAGATTTTTTTAAATAGGGTTGCTCGTATCACATTACAGCCATGTCAGAATGTTTTGGTCTGTTTGTGCTCCGGTACGTCCTGTGACTGGTGTATCATCAAAAACTCAGCTGTTTCCATCTGAATGCAACTCTTTCTTTAAAAATGAGTGTCAGATTAAATTTAAGCCTGTGTATAATGCAGATTTTATTATCCTACTTTTTTCAAATATTCATGATATTTGCAGAATAAACCATATTATTTCCCTGCGGTTTTTGTGTAGGATAAATGTACTATTGTGATTTCAAATTGAATTAGCCAGGAAATGCTTTTTTTTTTTTTTTTTTTTTTCATTTCATTTCTACATTACCATAACAAATAGATTACACGGGCATTTCAATGTTCTCTCTTTTTGTGATTTTGTAAAGATTATTTCAGATATGAAATAAAGACATAAAGAACTGCTTCCACTTCAGGATATAATTAGAGTTATAAACAGGTTGTGTTTATAGGGGTGTGTATCACATTAACACATCTATTGATTATGAAGTCAATAAACTGAATTGTGTGATAGTGTGATTGTGTAAAGGTGAATTAAAAGTGTGATAACACCTTATTTGCGATTTCTAGGATTATCTAGGATCTCAATGTTTAAGTGCTTGTGTTTACATCCATTGGTCATGACGACATTGTCCTTAAACGCCCCAATTTGGACCCTTCTACTTGTGAAAATCTCACAGCTTTAAACTCTCCATGTGTGTCAGGTTGATACATGCCTATATAGGTATCGATATCGTGAACAAGTTTTTTCCGTTTTCATTGGTTTAACGAAAGTAGAGGACAGCAGACAACCCAAAATGTAAGCCAGACTCAAGGTCAAAGGTCAGCAGGCAAGGAGTAATTAGAATATCGCTGGCCAAAACCAGAAAACAGGGTCATAAACAACCAAAGTCAAAATCAGTTCATATTAGGGTTCATATCCAGTCCTGGAGGGCCAGTGTTCAGCACGGTTTATAATTCACCAACACTTCAACACACACACACACGGAACCTGGCAATTAACAGATTAGTTGAATCAGCTGAGCTTGAGCAGAAAATCTGAACAGATCTGAACAGCCCTGGTGTACAGTACAGGGTTTAAATCTACTGCATACAGTAGCATATTATTTTAGAGGAACATTCTAGGAATCAAGTTGGTTGAAGCTTGACAAAATAGAGCTTTTATCATTTGTATTAACCGAAACTGCCAAAAAAATCTAAATTGGTTGAAAAATTGTAACATTTTATTATCCATCAATTGTATTTAAATAAAGGATGATGAATAGGCAGTTGAAAATGCAACTTTGTTAAAATATCTTAGGTCCGAAACATATCCAATTATTACAAATGAGGTATTTCCAGTTAGGCAGTTTGAAGCTCTTTGTTTCTTTTTTTGTTTCTTTATTTGTAAGCAAAAATATTGCATACTGTAATATATCATGGGCATTGTTTCCTTGAATCTCAGGGGTGTTAAAAAAAACAACAACCTAGAAATAGTTATGGAGGACTTTGCAAAATGCTAGAACTCCACTTACCACGGTTTTTACCAGAGTGGATAAGTCTGCCTCCAGTCGTATTTGTGGCAATTTAAAAAGATGCTTAAATGTAGCGCTTAGCCATTGTACCTTGGTAATGTTCACATGACAGTGGGGCTGTTTAAACCCTGCCGATGAGCTGAACTTTGCACCCGTGAAACCAGAAGCCTTTGTGCTTTTCGTCCCATCTTAAGCTGCTGAATTGTTGTTCTGACAAGGATGATCAGCCCATAATTATGTATGTTTAAGCATGTGATAACCCCCCCTCCCCCCCCCCCCCCCCCCCCGCCCCGCCACTCCCCCCAAAACACACACCATCCATCTCTATTCTCTTGGCAGCCTCAACTAGTACCATTTGCCCTCATTCACCCTCAACCAATTAATATTTCACAGACATGACAGTACCGGCGCAAATTCAAACAGCCTTGAAGAGAAACGAGCTGCATGCCTCCCCTTCACCAACTTTGAAATCTGTATCAATTAAGCGTACAGTTCTTCTTTTTGAAATCCAGGAGACTCTCTTGCTCGGTTTTCCTTCTCGTTTGTCCCAGTGGTCTTCATTAACAAAACTGAGTGAACCTATCCTGAATAGAAATGGTAGCAAACTTCACACTGCTTTAGTCATAAACTAGTGCTTGGGTTTTCCCCATCGTCATTCAATCTGTCACTTCTTCTTCTAGCTTTTCAGCTTGAGCAGGGATTCAAAAAGTGCTGATTTTGTTCCCTTCCCATATGAGCCAGTTTCCCACCTATGGGAGTTCACACAAAGGGTAATCCTCACATTAGATGGTGTTTCCCTGATGGCTAACGTGGTGGCAAAGCATTATAGTGCACAGCGGAATGGGATATTACAGTTTTTTTTTTTGTTTGTTTGTTTCCTTTATTTCAAGTAACCTTATATGGGCTGCATTTAGAGTCGGCAGTATTTATATGGGAGAACGATCATTAAAGAGGAATCGAGTTGGGTTGCAGGTGGTGGATGGATTTTCTGAAAAATTCTATGATTAGTTAAAAAATATTATTGAAAACAATTGTGCAAGTATATTTTTAGATCAATAGTCCTTATTTTTGTTAATTTAATTAATGCTTTAATTTACGCTCCTAAGACCACAAAGTCATCATATGAGGACATCATATTTTTCATCATTCATTGTGTATATACCCTTGTAAGATCCTCATTTGATGGAGATTGGGTATTTCCTTTTTTGCTAAACTTGTTCCTGCCTGAAGTCATTGATTAAGTTAATGATTTGACAAAGATTTTACACCAGATGGTCTTCTCGTCACAACCCACCCATTTTTTTTTTTCATGCTTGGGGCTGACGCTGCATCTCAGTGGCTTGGAATTACAAGGCAGGAAATTTACAATATGCCTTTCGCATTACAGTATGTATTTGACAGCTTATAAAATAGCACGTGATCCTTGCAATTGTTTGTGGATGCACACATATACAGTACAGACCAAAAGTTTGGACACACCTTCTCATTCAAAGAGTTTTCTTTATTGTGTTCTTTAGCCCAAACGCGTCTCTTCTGCTTGTTGCCTGTCCTTAGCAGTGGTTTCCTAGCAGATATTCTACCATGAAGGCCTGATTCACACAGTCTCCTCTTAACAGTTGTTCTAGAGACGTGTCTGCTGCTAGAACTCTGTGTGGCATTGACCTGCTCTCTGATCTGAGCTGCTGTTAACCTGCGATTTCTGAGGCTGGTGACTCGGATGAACTTATCCTCCGCAGCAGAGGCGACTCTTGGTCTTCCTTTCCTGGGGCGGTCCGCATGTCAGCCGGTTTCTTTGTAGCGCTTGATGGTTTTTGTGACTGCACTTGGGGACACTTTCAAAGTTTTCCCAATTTTTCGGACTGATTGACCTTCATTTCTTAAAGTAATGATGGCCACTCGTTTTTCTTTGCTTAGCTGCTTTTTTCTTGCCATAATACACATTCAAACTCTTTGAATGCGAAGGTGTGTCCAAACTTTTGGTCTGTACGGTACATATATAGGACAGAACAATATAACTGCAATTAAGGCCAAGAATCAGCATCTCTCGAACAGATAGGGTTAAAGGCCTCACTGAAGAGCTCAATAGTGGGAATTTGGTGGTACTGGGCCTTGGTCCAATAACCCAGAGCCTTAATCGTTTACCACTGCCATGTATATGTACTATACTGTATGTGTATGTATCAGTAATACGTCCAAGTGACATGTCCGCCTAAAGATCGATGCATTTCTGTTTACCACAATTAACAGAAAGAGTAGGTAAGTATTTGAGTTATCTCACAATTCCTGCAATCTCAAAGCAATCTAGACCGACTCCTCAGACGTGTCTCATCAACAAGGTTCTGGAAGAGGGTACATTAGAGCAAAATTGTTCACGCTATTAGGGTGGGAGTAATGGCATATCCTTTTCCCCTGTCAGTCAAAGTGACACTACTTTATAATGCTATAATAACCTGTAAGCACTAGTAGAAAAGGACAGATAGCACTTTCCTCCAAGTGTACTACAGCACACCAACCTGTGAAGCAACACTTCGAAGGAGGTTGGATTTATGTATCATGTGATGAATGAATTGTTGGTGGACTGCAGTGCTCCATACTAGCATGAACATAAACTCAATCCACAGTATAGTATTCATTAAAGACTTTAATAAACAGTTTTCGCTCACCACTGGCAACTGGTGACTTCTTCATAGTTCATTGTCAACAGAAAGAAAGAGGGAGAAACTTGTGTCTTGTTGGTAAGCAACGTGAGCCGAAAGCTTTTCACAGGACAGTTGGATGAAGAAACATAATTCATTTCACACTCCAATGAAGTCCAGCAATCTCCAGTATGTGAAGCCTCAAATATAGACTCTGAATAATGCTCCAAAATCATTTTATGGGCTATCACTGACTATATTACAGGAAGGTAATGTACCTAGGGATTGAACTGAATGTGGAATGAAAAGCTGTCAGATAACCAGCTCTCCTTTACTTCATATATGCTATCATTTTTTTTTTTTATTTAAACTAGGACACAAAAAAGGTCATTTATCTCCTTTAATACCACTGCTCTAATATTTCCTTCATCAGACCATTTGATGTCAATGTCTTACATACATGGCATGTTGAAAATATTAATTATCCGATTCTATGTCTTGCTATTAAAAAATTAAAAAATATATAATACATTTTTTATAATAATAATAATAATAATAATAATAATAATAATAATAATACAGCATCTCAGATTAAGCATTAATTATGAGATAAAAATGCTTAATCTAAATGCTTAATCATTAATACTTATTTTTATTTGATAAAAAAAGACAATAATTAAAATATTGATATATTTTAATCATAACAATAAATATTAGATGGTTCTGGATAACTAGATTATCATTAAATTTCACAACATAATGAGTATATATACAGTGTGTGTGTATGTGTGTGTGTGTGTATATATATATATATGTATATATATATATATATAACATTTAATATCAAGAAATTTGTTAAAGTAGAGTGGTGATTTCACATGGAGTTCACATGGTGTGCAAGCAGGGCATTGGTATTCTAACTCATTTCAACTGACACTGTTACAAACAGTACAACACAGAACACGACTCTATGAATAATGTATTTTTATAGCATAATTAGTAAACAGTGTGTGCAATATAATGGAACAGCGTAATGAGTCCAGTAGCATGCAACATAACAATATGCTTATTGTTAATTTTAGTAAAATATTTATTTTGTGGTTAATAAAGGGCTTTAAACATGGCTTTTTGAGAAAGTTATGATGAGAAGGTATAAAGTAATGGATTGTCTCAGTAGCGTCCCATGTGTTTCTATAAATGTAGGCCAGTCAGCTATAGTGAAATTCAACTCCAGATTCAATGTCAGGTTTAAAGTCTGGATAATTTTGCAAAATGCTATAATAATCCATTACACAATTTTGTTGCAATCGATAAATCGGCTGGTATTGGTCTGGTGTTGTTGTGTTTATGGCCATTGAATTGTGCAATATACAGTACAAGTGTATATTGATATATGTACTTGTTTTTTCATTTCCTTCTCTACTGTAAAAGGCATCCAAAGACACTATACGAAAGGTCAAAAAATTGGACACACCTTCTAACTCCATGGTCTTTCCTGATTTTTTATTTATTTCTTTCTACATTGTAAAAGGCATCCAAAATGAGCAATAATCTCCTTTAAACAGTTGATATTGAGATGTATATCTGCTACTTCTGCTCTGTAAAGCTTCATAACGGCTCTAATCTGAGGTGCTGATTGTTATTTGGTGGTTTCTGAGGCTGGTGACTCTAAATTAACTTCCCCTCTGCAGCAGAGGTAAGTCTCGGTCTTGCTTTCCTGGGAAGGTCTTCATGAGAGACAGTTTCATCATGGAGCTTGATGGGTTTTGCAAATGCACTTGACACAATACTGATCTTGCAAGAACTGTTCCAGAACAGCTGACCTTCATGTCTTAAAATAACAAACGACTGTTACTGTTGATTTTGCTGTTGTTACTTTATAACCTAGTGCCATATGTCGTATTTCAAATTTATTTAGGTTATATCCATAACTGTGTTCTATATAGATAGCAAACTCATCATTTGGTTTGGTTTTTGTGGTGAGTCAGGTCAGAAACAATGAAAGAAAAAACAACAAACATTTCAGTTGACATCAACATCAGCCTCTTTCCCTTAGCTTATTTTAGTACAAAGATGTGCTGTATAAGGTTTGATCCAGCATCAACCAACTGCTTTCAGGTTATAATAAAGTTCAGAAATCGTATGCTCTTTTGGTGTATGAGGTGTAGCAGACATAACCAAGTGTAACAAACACAACACTCAACACATGTATCACATGTCACTTATACACAAATCAATTATGAATCTCCCAAGTGTTTTAGCGTTATCTCTCTGCATAATTTTGTTTCACAACCACTGAAGTGCATCATGGTTCCTAGATGCATCAAACAGTGCTAGTGATGTATTTTTTAAAAGAAGAACACAAGTATATTGTGAGTATAGTGATCACAACTGAACCAATGGTTTTTCTCTCTCTTGAGCTGTGGAATTGTGGGTAATCGTCTCCCCTGCTCGGTCTTAGTGCGTGTCCAACACTGTGACCACGTGTGCACGTAAAACATTGTGGTTTTATGTCTGTGTGTACAGCTCATGTACTGTTTATTGTAACATATGTACATGTGCGCATGTAAAGCAAAAGCAAGTCTCATTAGAGAGGTTAAAGATCCATTTTCTCTCTCTCTCTTCTCAGACACACACACGCATCCACAGCGCCTGCACGCACAAATGGGATCTGTCAGGATTTTTTAAAAACGTTTTTTAAAGGTAAAGTGCATGATAATTTGTTTTATTTTGACTTTATATTTTGTATTAATTATTTTTATATATAATTTTTTTTGGGCTGTTGAACGAATAATTTTAGATTCCATTATCGCTTTAATTCACGAGTGCTTTGATATTCCGGAACCAATTATGCTCGCAATCCAAGGTTCCACTGTATATGTGTATATATATATATATATCTATATATATATATATATATATATATATATATATATATATAAGGTTGGTGAAATATCACAAAATACAAAATGACACCGGAGTGGATGGATCACATGGTGGCGATGTAGTATATTGAATCAGAGTTCAATTACTTACCTTCAGTATTAATTTTCCGTTCACATGGGGCCACTTTCAGTGTTGGTGACTGAAGTTTAATATTTCTGAAAGGAAAGTTAGAAATATGCTTAAGTTTCTTTTCTAGATGGGAACGATAGGCTGCAGGTGACCCTGTACAGCATAAACTGTATAGAGGATAAGTGAGTGAGATGGTGATTGTCTAGACTCAGCAATTAATAAAAAAAAAAACATCTGTAAGTACAGTAGAACCTCGGATTGCGAGCAACTCGGTTTACGAGTGTTCCGCAAGACGAGCAAAGATTTTTCATAAATTTTGACTTGAATAACGAGCATATCTTGGTTTACGAGTGCCGAGTTTTTTGACACCGACACACACACACTCTCTCGCCTTTACACGCAAACAGCCACCCCCCCGGCTTCACACAGACACACACACTCTGCTCTACACAGAAACTCTGCTCTGTCATGATTCTTTTCAAAGGTAAGGTGCTGGTTCATTTGTTGTTGTTTTTTTTTTACTTTACAGCAGTGAATCCATTAGTCTGCGCTCACGCAAGTGTCATTAGAGAGATTTCTTTTTTTCCCGTTAAAACAGTGTTTGTGTGTGTTTGTTGTGAAACTTAAAAAGCGAGGTGGGGGCAGGGAGGAGGAGTTTTACTGTGTAAAATGAGGTAAGGGAAGGGGCTAATTCCACACACACACACACACACACACACACACACACACACACACACACACACACACACACACACAAATACACGCACAAACGGAAACACTTATCTGTTGGGATTTATTTTAACTTTTTTTAAAGGTAAAGTGCAGCTTAATTTGTTTTATTTTTACTTTATATATTCTATTAATTATTTTTCTGTATTTATTTTGTGGAACTGTGGAACGTATTATTTATGTTTTCATTGTTTCTTATGGAAAGGTTTGATTTGGTTTACGAGTGTTTTGGAATGTGAGTGAATTATGCTTGTAATCCAAGGTTCCACTATAAGCATAGTATAGATTTTTTTTCTTTTTTAAAAAATATTTGGACTATCACCATCTAACATACTGTAAGCACCTGCCTTTAAACCTGGAAAAAAAGTGTTCTTAATAATAATAATAATAATAATAATAATAATAATAATAATAATTAGATAACTTTATTGTTTGATTTAGCTGTCAAATGTAACCTGATATAACATAAGGGCAATTTGGTATTAAGTAAATGTAACTAAACTCTGAATATGGCTGATATTGAATTTTGTTGGTGGTGCTGTACAGCAGCATTAACTGTCAATATGAGGTATGAAATAATAAAAGAAAAATAACAAAAAGCACTCCAGGTGCTTCGTCCCCCAGGGAGCACTTATTCTTTTGTATTTTTCTATAGGAGCAAAGCTAGAATCTAACTGAGGATCTAAAATTTTTATTTGTCACATTCTGCCATGCCCATTTCAGGCTTTAACATTTCGAACACTTTCTTGTCCGGATCCATACTGGCGCCTCAGAGGCTTCTGCCTTGTTAAGAATTCAGTGGCAATGTATTTACAAAAAAGTCTTTCAGATGAAAAGGATATTGACAGATTATTATGGAACAGGCCATAATGATGCATATCTTTATAATAAAGAAGCAAGCTCCCTCATAATGGATTTAGTCCCGCTGTCCTTATCCTGAGACACCAGCATCCTGATATACTCACACTTGATCCTATAAGCATTATAACCACCTGGAAAGGAAAATCTATAGCAATCAATATCTGTTGATATAATAATTTCTATGTGTGTTCAGGGGGAAAAAAATTGCTCAGTTTCTCATTCTGCCTGACTGGTTTGTTGAGAAGAACTGAGTATGCATTCAGCCCTTTTATGGGAACATTGTTACAGTAATTCTGGAAAAGATTTTCTATTTTCAAAAATAGGTTCAGCTCTCGGCATTCAGGCTTATGAGTCATCCAAGACCACTAAAAGGTGATTCAAGCATTTTCGGTCTTGTTTCCTCGGGCTCAGTGAGAGATTGTAGGCGGCAGCTCAGTGCCAAGACAGAGAGAGCCCTTGAACTTCAGAGAATGTAGTTAGTGCTCTCTAGGCAACCCGGTATCGGTAGACAGAGAGGCCTGTATACTCATAGTAAGAAAGGGAAGCTTGTGCTTTGCCCCTTATCATCTCGCAGACTGTACTTCTGCACACATTTTGGGCTAACTATCCAGGCTTACCTTTAGGAGCATGGGCTGTTGAAACTGATCCCTTATGTTACTGGTGTTGAAGCTTCTTGAGAACCCGGATTATGTTAACGTTTTTATTTTCCGCTTTACAGGTGTTATGCATAATCAGAAATATTCCACTTAAGCTCCTTAATAGTAATACAGTGTATACACGCAGAAGTAGCCAGGTAGAGCATTTACATATGATCCTATGAGGGTTAAGCAATTTTTCAGAATGATTTTACATTTACAAATACATGAATCAGTCATAACATTAACACAACACATTAACACATAACAATTACATACCAGTAAACTGGTGACAGGCTCATGGGCACCCAAGGCTCATTTATGCCTATGGAGAGCAAAGGCCAGCCTGTCTGGTCTGGTTCCACAGAAAAGCCAATGCAGGAAAAAAAAAAAAAAAAAGTAAATGCTGGCCATGATAGAAAGCCACAGAACACCCAATGCAGCACATGCCTCTACACACAGGGCCCAGCAGGCAAAGAGCCCAAGGCTACCAACACTGACTCCCCAAATCCCAATCCAATTGAGCACCCATGGGAAGTGCCAGACAGACAAGTCCAATCCACAGACAACCCATAGTGCACAAAGGATCCACTGCCAACGTCCTGGTCCCACACACCTCAACATGAACCACAAAGGTGGAGTCATGCCTTTGGGACCAGAGCCACCCTGGTGGCACAAGGGGAACTTGCACAGTACTGGGCATAATAAATCAGTTTATTAATTTAATGTAAAGCTAAAAGACTATTTAAATATGGGTAAGGAGTTGCATGTTTTTGCATGTTCAAGTTTCAGGCAAAGTTAGTATCTCATTCTTGAAGCATGGTTTTTACAAAACCTGTCCTTTTTTGTTTATTGATATTAGTTTATTGACTTAACTATTTGACCTTGACCTTCAACAAATTCACCTGTATAAACAGGAATTTACAGCTTTGTACAGTTTATTTTGTTCTTTTTTATTTATTTATTTACTATGTGGTTATACTAATGAATTAATAATAATACAGTAGGTTCTTTGGTTATAGACTAACTCAGATGGCAAGGTTTATTTCAATGATAGCAAAAATATACAATACCTGTATCTTATAGAATAAGATATAAGTCATAATGAATTCATACGTTACCACTGACCACACTCATTGTATCCTTTTAATTAAAATGACATTTGATATTTAGATAAATATTGGAGCAGTTTGATATAAAGAATCTAAAGACAAACACTCTTATCATACGGTATATTAAACAATTTCTTAGTTGCACAAAAATAATAAATGTTAAATCTAACCATATTTTTCCCTAATCATTTTTGTTCTCCATCATTCAGGTAGATCAAATGAACTTGCTTGGTACAGTGAGTTATTGGCTCCTGTTTATACAGTATTACAGTTCAGCATAATGGCACCAAAATGCCCTTGAGAATGGATTTTTCGTTATTTTTTTTATGCGCACCGATAACATAAGCTCATCATTTTTTTGTTTGTTTGTTTATTTTTCTCACAAAACTTATTATCTCTGTTCTGTATTCTATATATCTCCGACTGTGAATATGTACCTGAAGATAAATAATCATGCATGAATGATGTTTTTAAGGGTGCCATTAAAGAAACAGAAGCATTAGAGCAGTCAAGAAGAAATTGAGGAGACGATGGATTTTCAATCTGCGTTTTTTTTTTTTTTTTTTTTTTTAAATATCAATTTAATGAAGGTCATCCCTGGGCTGCCGCCGTTAAGAAAGAGCGCTGACAAATGGCTCAGTCATGGCAGCATTTTGTGCCGTGTCAGTGATGAGGCATGCCGCAGCCGATGGCCTTCTTCAACCATCGGTCTATATTACGCCTTCTGCCATCAGCTAAGATAGAGTTAGCCATACATCAAATCGAGGATTTAGAGATAGACGTCAGGAATATAACACCATTTATAATGTTCGGTTGTGGAACATAGACCAGGTGCATAGGGGGTGTGGGGGGGTGCACAAATCATCTAAAGATGCTCGTCATCTTCAGTGATTTTCTCAGCGGTGTATAGCATTGAGCAACTTTAGGCTGACGACTGTGATGAGGAGTCGATTTGCTTCAGCCTAGATTAAGATGGGCTGAAAAAAAAAAAAAAAAAAAATCCTCGGCACCAGTAGATGTCCTCAGCACACTGAGAGTACACTATATGACCCTTATTTGTGTGATACTAAATTTTCAAGCATAGAAATCATTTAAAACATTAAACCTTTGCAGTTTGATTACTCGCTCCAATTCAGCACCATTGCAGAGATGATGCAGAGATTTGAGTCAAACCTTTAAATAGAACTTTCAGTGAGGCTCATATCCATACATCATTATAACTGTGCTTATAATCCATAGTCGGCAGTTTTATAACCTCTAATTAAGCCCCCTATAAGATTTAATAACTTTCTCTACATGATTCCTTGATTATTCATTATAATCACTTACGGTTGCTTGCGATTTTGATGATGTCATCGCTTAAACTAGTGTGAAGGCTGCATTGTTCTTAATTATAAGTTGGAAGACACTACAAACATTTGTTTGTTCATCAGTCACTCGTTGCTTAATTACCACCACAACACAGAAATGTTATACATATTAAAGCTTGAAAATGCAAGTGATAAAATAATAAAGGCATATTACATGGAGATAATTTTCATTCAATTGTTAAATATGACTATATTTATCATTTAGATGCTGTACAATATTTGTTGATAAATTACTTACAATTCATACAGTAACACAAATTAGCAAATCATATTCATTGAACATTAAAGCCTAATGTGGCACTGCGAGTAAAAAACTAAACAAAAACAAACATAACTAGAATGATTTATGAATGTGAATATACTCCCTGTATAACCCTTTCCCTCATTTTTTTAGCCTGTAGCTAGACATCAAAATGTTTTTCGATATTCACCTCCTCCAGAATATCATCATGTTCTGTCTGGGTATTGTATCTCAGAAAATATCCAAGACCTGATCAATATCTCCAGGGCAAGATGGACTAGAAAGAAGGCGAACCTAGTTATTTGACGACAAACAAATGAATCTTTGGGATCGATACAGGATCAGGAGATGAGTAGGGGGCGACACTTCTGAACTCTGTGGCGTATCTGGGTTTGTGCCTTAAACAGTACCACATTCATCACAGAGTCCATGGAGAATACCCTCTGTCCTGCTGAGTCTCATTTTTTTCTCTCCAGCATTGGTTCATATGAGGGTAATAGAGCAAGATATTGCTTCAGAGCACTCCAAAAAAAAGAAGAAAAAAAAAAAGTAATACTGTATCTATTCTACAATATGACTAGCACTAGCATAGTCCTAAAAACTCATTTGTATTGATAGCACTGTCATAACCTTTCTACTATTACCAACTTTCCATACTTTACACTAGACTCATGCTAGCAAGTGACAAGTGAGCAATCTTTTTTTTTTTAATGCAATTTCTCAATCCTAGACTAATTCACTAAACCTTGGTGAATTTGGTCTACTTTCACTCATCCCTGGGGACTCAGGACATGAGGCGGGGTACACCCTGAAGAGGGTACAAATCCATTGCAGACACTCACACACTACAGGCAATAAACACCAATTAGCCTAAACTGCAAACTCCATGTACACAAACCCAAAGGTGGGAGTCGAACCCTTGAGGGCACTACAAACATGTAAGACAGGGTCAAACGTTACAGAGACTCATCAGGAAAAAAAAAAAGTGTGAATTTTTAACAGCGCGTAAAGATTGGAATTTGGAGCAATGAAAAAAAAAAGTGGTCCAGACTAAACCTCTTCCTGAGTGATGGGTGCATGAGGGTAAGAAGGGAAGTAGACTCAACAAGCCTCTGGAGGAAGTGTTATGATGTGTGGTTGCTTTAGTTGGACGACCTGACAACGTTATGTGGCAATAAAATGCAGTCAGGCAACAACCTGAATGCACTGAATGACCAGGCTCGGACGTCTAAGGACTTTTTTCCACCCTGACGACACAAGCATATTCCTGGATTCACATTGTGAAAGTGTACTTCTAGAAACATTAGCATCCATATTCATACATGAATTCGCCACCACACTGTGCACTGTAATCCAAGCTAAAGATGATCAATCTTGGAGTGTCTTGGAGTGTGTGTAGTTTTTTGGCCAGTCAGTGAACATAGACTGTATAAAGCATAAACATGTTCTAAGTATTGTTAAAGAGCAGATTTGATACTCTAAGGATCAACTCACCTGGTGAAGATTTTGTGCCTCTTTATTTGAATGCTGTGACAAAAAATGTTTGTTTCTAGACTGTTTGTTATAGCAATAAATTGACAGCTCTTATGCAATCAGGTTGGGATGATGAGCTGTAACCATGCTAATTGCATTCTCTCAGGCTAGTTTGGCCAATTCAATCTCTTTAGCTATTACGAAAAATAGAAAGAGCGTACCAATGGTTATGGTTAATTTCCTTTGCATTTAATTCTTGCATAAATAAATGATGTAAAGCCTAACACCCCCCCTCTTCTTTTGAGAACCCAGGAAATTGTTGCGATGAATACCTTATTTCCAAAAGAAACATATTCATAGAATTGTACAGATATGGAAAGCTATACGTAGATACAGAAAGGTCCATAATACTGAAGCCTGAATACTGAAGATTATTTACAGAAAATCATTATAGCGAGCATAATTCATTTCGGAAGTGTATTCATATATCAAAACACATAAATCAGACCTAATTTCCCCATAAGAAATAATGAAAACTCAGATTATTCGTTCCACAACCCAAAAAAATAAATACATAAAAATAATTAATACAAAATATAAAGTAAAAATAAATCCCGACAGATTTGTGCGCGCACACGCTATGTATATGTTGTGCGCTCTCCCACTTCTTGTCTTATACAGTATACAGAGCAGTGTCTCCGTTAGAGAAAGTGTGTGTGTGTGTGTGTGTGTGTGTGTGTGTGTGTGTGTGTGTGTGTGTGAAGGTGAGAGGAGGAGGAGTGTGTGTGAAGGGGCATGATGTCCAATGACGAGCGCACACACACATATAACGGAATCACTGTACACAGGCGCTGGACACATACACGTATACAAACACAAATTAAAAGAGTGTTGCTGTAAACAAAACATGCGCGTATGGATATTAATTATATGAGTGAGAGCCGAATAAGGGAGATGATTACCCACAATTCCGCAGTGCAAGATATATATATACAGTGGAACCTTGGATTACGAGCATAATTCATTCCGGAAATGGGCTCATATTCCAAAACACTCGTAAACCAAATAAAATTTTCCAATAAGAAATAATGAAAACTCAAATAATTAGTTCCACAGTAAATTTAATACATAAAAATAATGAATACAATATATAAAGTAAAAATAAAACAAATTAACCTGCACGTAACACTTAACTTATTTTAAAAAGTTTAAATAAACTCAGACAGATAAGTGTTTCAGTTTGTTTACGCAGGCGGCGTGTATTTGTGTGTGTGTGTGTGTGTGTGTGTGTGGAATTAGCCCCTTCCCCCGCCTCGTCTTATACAGTAAAACTCCTCGTTCCTCCCCCCACCTCGCTTTTTAAGTTTCACAACAAACACACACACAACGGAAACACTGTTTTAATGGAAAAAAAGAAATCTCTCTAATGACACTCGCGTGAGTACATACTAATGGAATCACTGTTGTAAAGTAAAAAAAAATGGGGAGCGGGGTGTGTGTGCGTGTGTGTGTGTGTGTGTGTGTCGGTGTCAAATTACGCGCGCACACACACATAGGAGATGCGTTGAATCAGAGAGGGAGACGTTGATCATACCAGTAAGAGATGAACACTAAGACCCAGTAGGGGAGACGATTACCCACAATTCCGCAGCGCAAGAGAGAGAAATATAATTGCCTCAGTTGTGATCACGTGACGTCTGGTGTCAAAACAAGAGCGAATTCGTTATACATGATACTCGGCACTCGTAAACCAAGACTTGCTCGGTATTTCAAGTCAAAATTTATTAAAAATCTTTTCTCATCTTGCGGAAAACTCATAAACTCGCAATCCGAGGATTCACTGTATATATATATATATATATATATATATATATATATATATATATATATATATATATATATATATATACACACATGGACAAAATTGTTGGTACCCTTCGGTCAATGAAAGAAAAACTCACAATGGTCACAGAAATAACTTTAATCTGACAAAAGTAATAATAAATAAGAATTCTATGAATGTTAACCAATGAAATTCAGACATTGCTTTTCAACCATGCTTCAACGGAATTATAAAAAAAAATTAACTCATGGAACAGGCCTGGACAAAAATGATGGTACCCCTAACTTAATAGTTTGTTGCACAACCTTTTGAGGCAATCACTGCAATCAAACGATTCCTGTAACTGTCAATAAGACTTCTGCACCTCTCTGCAGGTATTTTGGCCCACTCCTCATGAGCAAGCTGCTCCAGTTGTTTCCGGTTTGAAGGGTGCTTTTTCCAGACAGCATGTTTCAGCTCCTTCCAAAGATGCTCAATAGGATTGAGGTCAGGGCTCATAGAAGGCCACTTTAGAATAGTCCAATGTTTTCCTCTTAGCCATTCTTGGGTGTTTTTTTTTTGTGTTTTGGGTCATTGTCCTGTTGCAAGACCCATGACCTGCGACTGAGAGCCAGCTTTCTGACACTGGCCAGCACATTTCTCTCTAGAATCCCTTGATAGTCTTGAGATTTCATTGTACCCTGCACAGATTCAAGACACCCTGTGCCAGATGCAGCAAAGCAGCCCCAGAACATAACAGAGCCTCCTCCATGTTTCACAGTAGGGACAGTGTTCTTTTCTATGCTTCATTTTTCCGTCTGTGAACATAGAGCTGATGTGCCTGGGCAAAAAGTTCCATTTTTGTCTCATCTGTCCATAGGACATTCTCCCAGAAGCTTTGTGGCTTGTCAACATGTAGTTTGGCATATTCCAGTCTGGAGTTTTTATTATTTTTTTCAACCTTGGTCGTCTCCCATGTAGTCCACTTTGGCTCAAACAACGACGGATGGTGCGATCTGACACTGATGTTCCTTGAGCATGAAGTTCATCTTGGATCTCTTTAGAAGTCTTTCTGGGCTCTTTTGTTACCATTCGGATTATCCGTCTTTTTGATTTGTCATCAATTTTCCTCCTGCGGCCACGTCCAGGGAGGTTGGCTACAGTCCCATGGATCTTAAATTTCGGAATAATATGTGCAACTGTAGTCACTGGAACATCTAGCTGGAAATGGTCTTATAGCCTTTACCTTTAACATGCGTGTCTGTAATTTTCTTTCGAATCTCCTGAGACAACTCTTTCCTTCGCTTCCTCTGGTCCATGTTGAGTGTGGTACATACCATGTCACCAAATAACACAGTGACTACCTGGAGCCCTATATATAGGCCCACTGACTGATTACAAGATTGTAGACACCTGTGATGCTAATTAGTGGACACACCTTGAATTAACATGTCCCTTTGGTCACATTATTTTCTAGGGGTAACATCATTTTTGTCCAGGCCTGTTCCATGAGTTTATTTTTTTAAATAATTCTGTTGAAGCATGGTTGAAAAGCAATGTCTGACTTTTATTGGTTAACATTCATAGAATTTTTTAAAATTATTACTTTTGTCAGATTAAAGTTATTTCTGTGACCATTGTGAGTTTTTCTTTCATTGACCGAAGGGTACCAACAATTTTGTCCACGTGTGTGTGTGTGTGTGTGTGTATATATATATATATATATATATATATATATATATATATATATATATATATATATATATATATATATAAGCTCAACTGTTGGAGTGCTGATTGTCGTACCAGGAGTCTTAACTGACTCCATCTGTTAATCCATAAATGAGCAAATGGGTGGCAAAAACAGTTCCTGGTTGTTGGCTGGAACACGCCTAATCTACCTCAGTTATCTCAGTTTATATATATTTTTCTCTCTATCTTTTTGTATCATCCTGCACTGATGCCGTTATGTGTGTGTGCGCGCGCATCATTGGACATCATGCCCCTTCACGTAAGTAATTGAACACATCACGATGGTTTTTGGAATTTTTGTCTGTCTGTTTGTTTGTGCACACATCATGTAGAAACTACTGAACAATGTTGAATGGCGTTTTCACTCGTGTATTTGGCCGGCTTGAGGTAACGTTTAGGCTTTGTTTCATTGCAATCAGCCTATGGGAAGAGAAAATATTCTAATTTAAAATTTAAATGAAAAATGCCCTTGCTAATAAGTTATACAGAATAAGAAATCATAAAAAAAGACCTTTACAAAATCATTAGTTCATCTCAAAATTCAACAGATGCTGCTTGCTTATGAGTTTTATTGAAATCTAAATGCGATCTCACACCTTTCTTCGATGCACTTCTTGGTAAATGTTTTTTAGCTCATTCTTACCTATTCTAAATGAGCTCATATCTAAACTCATTTTGGTTTGTGATTTGGCTTTTTTGGGGTATTCCACATGAGTCATGGGCACAGCTTGTTATACATAAATTTATGGAATTAAATTTTAATTTGAGTTACATAAAAATTCACCACTATACAGCTGCCATGAATGGGATTTTTTAATACCAGGCTGCCATCAATCATTTTGGTAGCCAGCTAACAGCATCCTGAAGACCAAAGACCTATTAAAACAATCCCAGACCAGACAAGTTCTGGAATGTTCTGGTTCGCCGTGAAACAGAACATCAAAATCTTTACTTAAAAAAAAAGGTTAAAGAATACAGTGCAACTGTTACTCTAGCTAGAGGATGTGGTTCATCAAAAGTTGGTGACAAAGCAGAGATGGGGTTTAGTCAAATATGAATGAATGAATGAATAAATAAATAAATAAATAAATAAATAGTATTGCAATACTACAAAATATAAAAAGTTCAGGAGTAAATACTTATGGAAAGCACTGGGAAAACCTCTTTCAAAAACAGTATTTTTGGGAAAGTATTCTCTGTATAGTTCAGCATTTCTAACATTTAAAATGGTTGTTATTGGGTTCTACACAGAATCTACCCTCAGGGGGACAAACTATATTTAACACTTCTTCATACACTGTGCTATCATATGCTAATGAGCCGCCATACCAATGCCTGAAACTGACCCAGTGAATATTATATAGGGGGTTAAAGCGACTATACAAATCGCTATACAAGTCCTTTTGTCATTTTTTTGTTTACATTGGAAGAAAATGTTGTTTCTTAAGGAAATATGAGATGAGTGCAACAGTGCACATGGGACAGACAGGACAGTGCACCCTACCTAGACAGGACAACAGATGTCACACAGACAGGTGGATGCAATTGCAAGTAAAACCTTTATTTGCAGTCCAAAATGGCAGGCAGAATGTTAGTTGAAACAGTAAGGCATGGGATGAGCAGGGAAAGAAAGCAAAATAAAGAAAGAGAGAAATTTTCACACGATCATTGAGAAATCGATTCCGCAGACATTTGTGACAGGGAGTCCAGGAGAGCAAAAGGGTTGCTGCTGTCACGGCTGGAGAGGCACTTCTTTCCTCTGTCAGTCCCAGTGACACTAGTCAAACATGTGTGAGAAAGAGAGAGCATGTATGTGGAAGAGTGTGGTTAGCAGGAGAAGTCCCTCATAGCAGGACGGTACAGGTGTCAGTGGTGAGGAATTACTATGTATAGTAGAGGCCAAAAGTGTTATTAAAACATATCCCATGTGCTTTAGTTTTCTCTATGCACAAAACAAGTGATGAAACTAAATAGTTTGAGTTGAAGATTTGTGGCAAAAAATAATCTGGGTGAAAAGTAAAAGTGCTAATTACAATGAGCTCGTTCGGTTAATGGGTGTGGCAGGACTTTGCGTCCAACTCTGCACAAAAAATAGCTAAAAGTGGGGACATTTTGATTTGATTTGTAAACTTCTGCATTGGATTTCTGGACAAGATCTTCAGGAAGAAATCAAGCAGGTATGGATTGAACGAGTCACACCAGAGTATTGCAGATGTCTTTTTGACTCTATGCCCAGCCCGATCCAATAGGTTTTAGAGAACAAATGACTTTGTACTGAATAATATTTGTTGTATAGCAATTTAATTGCATACACTTCCGCTCAAATGTTTGAGATCACTTTCTAACTCCATGGTCGGTCCTGATTTATCATTTCTTTCTACACTCTAAAGCAATGCTAAAGATGTCCAAGATATGCAACAATCTTCAACAGTTGATGGTGAGAGGTAAATTCTTCATAATGGCTCTAATCTGAGGTGCTGTTTGTTTTTTTTTTTTGGTGATTTCTGAGGCTGGTAATAAGGCTGATTTCTGAACTTCTCCTCTGCAGCAGAGCTAAGTTTTGCTCTTGCTTTCCTGGGAAGGTCTTCATGAGAGCCAGTTTCATCATGGAGCTTGAGGGGCTTTTGCAAATGCACTCGGCACACAATACTGTTCTTGCAAGAACTGTTCCAGAAAGACTTACCTCCGTATCTTACAAGTGACTGTCGTTGTTGTTGTTGTTGTTTTTATATAATTACCTAATTCTGTATGTGTTATTTCATAGGTTTGGAATCCCCAGTATTATTGTAGAATGTAGAAAATGAATCACTAAACAAAAACAAAGACATTTGCAAGTGATCCCAAACTTTTATTCTCATTATCTTGATTGTCATTATTTTCAATTTTTCAGAATGTCATTAAAACATAACAACACCACTATAACTCGTGAAAGAATACTTGGCAACTTGCTTGAATCCTTAATTTCCCTAAACATTCTGTGTTGTCAGTGCTATCTTAATAACTTTGTTTACTTAATAGGTTGCATTCTCTTGTCTCTCTAAGTTCTCTTGTAAAAATGTTTATTAAATACCATTTGGAAATTTGCATATTTCCTGCATTATAATGACTTTTAAAAGATACTACACAATAGAGAATGTTTCCCCCCCCCCCCCCCTCAATGTCACTTGCTGTAAGCCTTCCAGTAACTAAAGGACAGAACATTTTTGTCATTATCTATGCCCTCAGGAGCATTCCTGAGGACGAGATGTGATAAGACCCCCCACAGCATGAACCCCAGGCAACCTTTTCTGCTCCAACATATAGGGCCGAGCGTTATCGTTTGTCTTCTGCTGAAAGCCGTTGACCCTTTGCTCGGCTCGGTGAGGCTGGCACAGCTGACGTCTGTTCTGTGCTTTTATCACTGGACACTGTGGAACGTGTTGCCCTTAAAATATTAACAACCATGACTGTGTTCTCATTTGCGGGTGACGGAGATATCGGATACTTCCTTATGGAGCAATGAGAATGAAGTTTTTTTTTCTTTTCTTTTTTGTACCCTCATAACTGAACTTGAATGAAATTGAAATCCGTGAGCGTCTTAATGAGGCAGGCAGTCAATGTGCTGGCTGAACATTTCTCACCCTGACGCTTTTACTGCCCTGCGAAACCACAGGCATGATATGTTAACTGATAATACTTCCGTCTACTAATGCTCAGTCTCATGGGTTCAATGATCTGTTTCCGTTAGAAATGAATCCATTTCGAATCGCAAAGCTCATAATTCTGTAGTACCAATCTGAAGGAGGCTTAATAAAGCTTCCATTTGTCGTGCATGCATTATTAGGTTAGAATCAGCAAAGTGAGAGTTGAGACTACAATATCACACCCTCTAGGGCTATTTAATGTTCCTGTTAAAAATACCGCAGTGAACATTCGCTCTAAAGTCCTGCAGTATGGTCAGTGCACTGTGGCTAGCAGTTCCAAAATGCCAGTGAGGTTGGCATCTTGTAGGGACTGAGGAACATTAAATCAGAGGGAAACATAATAATTAATATTAATTGATAAGTAGATAAAAAAAGAATGGTATTTAATCCTTTCCCCACATAGAAAAGTCATATTCTTTTGAAAACGTGTTCCAACCATAGACTGAATTAGATCTGAACAAACCATACAGTACATGTTGTCACCCACGCCGCTTAAATCATGGTTAATCCAAAAATGAGCAAATAGGCGGGGTCAACAGAGCCAGACTGTTGGCTGGAACACGCCAATCTTAACGTTAGTCTTTAGAATAGCTAATATGATAACTTGGCTGGCGTTAATGTACTGTATATGCTAACATTACTTTTTTGCGTTCCATTGAACTCCGTCATTCATACCCTTTACCTCATCCTGTGTTATCTCCTAAATTTCTTGCGATAAATTAAACGATTCCAGTTAGCTAGTTAGCTAAAGTGATGCACAGCAGCGAGCTAGTCGGATGACACATGCGATGCCACTGTCACTCAAAATGGCCACATCTAAATTAAGCATACTTTTATGGCTTTATGTCATTTTAAATGATGGATTATATCAAAATTCACACCTGTACTGTATAGTCATCGTGAATTGGAAATCCCACTATGGAGACCAAAACCTTTTTTTTTTTTTTTTTCTTCATGTGTTTGTTTTATCATACCAGCCTGCAAATGTTTATTTCTGTTGTAAATTTTGACATTTTAACATGGATGTCCTCGGGCATTGACTCACTTTTTTTTTTAGCCATTTTGTGGTCATTTATGGCACTCATTTTTACAGAACTGCAACATCTTCACATGTTTGTAGGATGTCATGCAAAATGTTAACATGAAAAATGCGCGCGCACACACACACACCCACACACAAATCCCTAATAATAAATAAATAAATGGATGGGGTGCCGGCTTATCACAGGGCAAAAGGACACACACTCACACACGTTTGACTGTGTGGCACAAGCAGTCCTGCACTTCATTGTCCTCTCATTTCGGTGCTCAATTCCATAATCTACTTATCCATAATCTCTTTTTGGAAAGAAAGTGGCATCGTGGGCATTATGTGAGTCATCTCACTCTGAACCCCGTAACAGTTACACCTTTCTATTTTTTTAGTCATTTACCCATTTACGTACACCTAATCAGAATACTATACATGAAAATAATAACAAATAAAAGAAATATATTTGATTTTTTTCCCCCTTAAAGACAGACACAGGGACAGGACAGTCACATGTAAATAAATGTATGATGTAGAAAGAAAACAGTAAAAAAAAAAAAAAAACTGGGATTGTATGACATTCTTTCCATCGTCTCCGTCCTCCTGCTGTACGCCGTCTTTTATTTTCTTTATTGATTTGTCGCAGTAATGTAGCACAAGCCCACATTGATCTCAAGAACTTCTTTCTATTTCCACCATTTGCAAGCTTTTAGATCTGTATTTTTCCTTCCAGACCTAAAAGCTGGTTTTGCATTGCTCCGTGTCATATTATCCATTATAGCGGACCGCTAACAAAGACAAATTACCTCTGAAGTCTCAGGCTGTATCCCGCAGTAGTATCATGTTTCTAGGAAAAGCATGTTCTGTTACAGATGTGAGGAGCAGACAGTAATTTGGAGTAAGACAACTCCATTTGGTGTAACTTTGGCATAACAGCCGAGCGGTTCTGGAGGGTAAAACACACTTAGTACAACAATACAGAGGCTTGCTAATGGCTTTTATTTAGTCTCAGTGGGAGTCATGTATCTGTGGACATGTCATAGGACCCACTTTTTATCTTAACTTGTATCTTTTTTTTTTTATATGCTACCTTTTTTCCACCTTCTTCTCATACATTATGCTGAACTGTTCTAAGCTTTGCTAACTTCCGTAACTGTTTTTATTTTAGCTAAAAATGCAAAACATCTTTTAAAAACTAAACTTGAATTAGCTGCTCAGTTGTTTAATGACCGACAATTCAATCATTGCTATTAATTTTAAATGTAAAATGTGTAGTGACAACATACAGTGAGACACAGGAAGATCAAAATCAATCAAGATGAAACTGAAAACATTTCTAAATAACCGAAGGAACAAGGCTATGGTAGTGGATGCTGGGTAACGACATGTAAGTCAGGTATTCTGAGGCTGATTTCATCACTATAGCTGGCACGGATTTGACAGTAGGCTAGAGTGTTAAATATAATGACATTTTTGCTCCAGGCTAATTGTGCAGGGATTCTAGATATATACTATAACTCAGGTGTGAGCATCAGTTAACACATCATGTGCCTTAACTGTTTGACTCCTATTAACTATTGCAAAGTGCATTATGGGTGTTCTGGATTCCCTAGGCAATATCAGTTGGAAATTCATATGTTGCTGTCCATGGTTAGAATCTGCTAGATATTATGAAAAAACAGTTACAGACATGGGGAACTCATTGCCTGGTGCAATATACACGGATCAGCTATATCATTAACACCACCAAACATTATCATATTAACACTGATGTACCAGTAAACTCATGACAGTATCACTGGGCCCCAGGCTTTAACCATGCAAGCAGGGACCAAAGGCCAGTCCATCCAGTCTGAGCCCATAATAAAGCCAATGCAGCACAAATCACAAAAAAAGGCGATGATAGAAGGATGCCAGAACACACAGTGCACCACAGACCACTGCACTTACAGTAGGGACACCAGACACCAAAGCATACTTCCAAAGGTATTGTGGAATTAACAGGGCTGTCCCAGTGTCACAAGGGGAACATGCAGTAGGACAAGGATCTTCTAGAAACATTCCAAGACCAAGTAACTAGAAAAAAGTGTGTCCAAACAAATCTATGAATCAATTTATTAAATATAATATACAGTGGAACCTTGGATTACGAGCATAATTTGTTCCAGAAGCGGGCTAAATCAAAGCAAATTTTCCCATAAGAAATAATGGAAACTCAAATTATTCGTTCCACAGCCCAAAAAAATGAATACATAAAAATAATTAATACAAAATATAAAGTAAAAATAAAAAATTAACCTGCACTTTACCTTTAAAAAAATTAAAAATAAATCCCGACAGATAAGTGTTTCTGTTTATGCGCGCAGGCGCTGTGTGTGTGTGAAGCCGAGAGATCCATTTGCTCCTTCTCTGTATCAGCCTGTCGTTATGTGTGCGCGCACGTAATTTTAATCTATAATCTATAATAATCTATAATTCTTTTGCTTTATACGCGTGCACACTTGCGTGCACACTTTATACGCGTGCAGTACATGCGCACTGTAAACACATGCTTGCAAACACAAAATAAAATGTGTTTTATGCACACACGCGTGGTCACAGTGTTATAGTAAACAGTACATGCGCGCACGGATGTTGACTATATCAGTGAGAGACAAGCACTGAGACCCAGCAAGGGAGACGATTACCCACAATTCCGTAGTGCAAGAGAGAGAAAAGCCATTGGCTCAGTTGTGATCGCGTGACGCTCGATCGAGTTAATAACAAGCATGATACATGATATTCGGTACTAATAAACCAAGACTTGCTCGTTTTTCAAGTCAAAAAATCTTTGCTCGTCCTGTAGAACACTCGCCAACCGCGTTACTCGCAATCCGAGGTTCCACTGTATTTAAGGTTAAAACTCAATTCTCCCTTATATGGAAGCCATAATGTGTCTGAAACATCAGAATACTCTACCAGTAAAAATTTTAACACACCTAATTTCCTGGTCTTTCCTGATGTCTTTCTACACTGTAAAACAATACTGAAGGCACTCAAAATATAAAATAATCTCCTTTGAACAGTTGGTATTAAGATGTATTTGCTACTCTGTAAAGCCTTCATAACGGCTCTAATCCGAAGTGCTGGTTGTTAATTGGTGATTTCTGAGGCTGGCAACTATAAATGAACTTCTCCTCTGCAGCAGAGGTAGGTTTTGGTCTTGCATTCCTGGGAAGGTCTTCATGAGAGCCAGTTTCATCATTGTGCTTGATGGGTTTTGTATCATCAGGTGTCACGGTGGCTTAGTGGTTAGCACTGTTGCCATGCACCTCCAGGTCCTGGCTTTGATGGATGGAGTTTGCATGTTCTCCCTGTGCTTGGTGGGTTTCCTCCAGGTTCTCCGGTTTCCTCCAACAGTGCAAAGACATACGGATTAAGCTTAATTTGACATCCCCAAATTACCCATAGCATGTGAATGTGCATGTGAATGTTGACTGGAGGTTCTACAATGATTGTACACAATGGAAATTAATATGATGGTCACCATTGGCCTCCAGGGTCCCTAGTTGGACTACAGAGGTTCCTATAGTACATGGATGGATTAATCTATCTATCTATCTATCTATCTATCTATCTATCTATCTATCTATCTATCTATCTATCTATCGAATTACCTAATGCCATACTGTTTGTTTTATTTCATATAATAGTTTTGAAAAAAAAAATAGTTCTACAATGTAGAAAATAAATCCAAACTTCTGTCCAAATCTTTAACTAATACTGTATACGAATACATCTTGTAAATCTGTGACCCATAAAATAGTAAATGTAGCAAAACTAACCATATGGTACAAAAATCAACAGTTTGTTAAAGAGAAGGATCTCACTGGTGATGTTAACAACAAAAAGAGGGAATGGGGAATACTTTTAGTCATGAAGAAAACGGAGGTAAACAGATTAAAACCCTCAAGAGGGATTACCACAAAACACTCATAAGCCTGGAAAAGTCTGGTGAAAAAGAAAATGATGGATAAAAAACTGGCATAAGTTTAGAACAAAATAACTGGTGATTCCACTATTGCAGCATTTGGTTTCACTCACTTTGTACAGCTTATCCAGTACAGGGCCTGGAGCCTGGGTGCCAAGAGCCTGGAGCCTGGGTGCCAATCCATCGCAGGGCACAAGCAAGAAATTAAATATTAAGAAATTCCTATAATTAGCCTACGCTACATGTCTTTGGAATGTGGGAGGAAACCAGAGTACCTGCGGAAACACACTAAGCACGGGGAGAACATGCAAACTCCATGACACTGACACAACCCTTGAAAACTGTGTGAGGCCACAGTCCAAATGAACACAACACTGTGCCACCTTGCAGTATTTAGCCCTTGTAAAACCTTTTTCTTTATTCTTATTATTTTTCAACACTGAATTTAAAGAAACAAATAAACAGTTTGATGGAAAATGAGATAAATCTTTTTTTTCTTCCCAAAACGAAACAATAAATAATTAGATTACAAATATGTTGTCAAAACTGTTTTGCTATCCTTCATCATCTTGGTGAGGTTATCGAATGAGTGGAGTCATGCCAACAGCACTTCCTTTCTTGTTAGGTAGAAAAGTTTCATTACTCATCGAAGTAGCTTCTTCAAAAAATGAAGTCTAAAAGCGGTAACATTTACAGAAGACTTCGAGCACAGGACAGTGAAAACATTATATGTGTGACAGAGAGAAGAAAAAAAAAATGTGTTTCTTGGTGTCAACTGCAGTTGTTTCCGTGGACGTTACTGTGGAACACATGATCCATACAAATGACGTTAAAAGAATGATTGATTTTAAATAATGATTCCTTATCATTATACCTTAGTTAAAGGAATGCTTTGACATGGAGGACCAGGATGTTCAATAATGGGATGCATGCATTAGTGTAGCAGGAGATGATATAGAGAAATAAAGAGAGTTATCTTTTTTCTCCTCAAAATTGTTTCTTTTTCACAATCAAAAGTCCATCGTTTTATTTTCAGACCTGTAACGAATATTACATATTGTCTTATGCACATTTTCAAAAACACTAGCACTAAAATGTATAATAAAACCATTTAAAAGTCATGCTGCTATAAATAAAATGTTCTTGTTGACTTCACTTTATCCCAAGGTTTTTTTTTTTCGTTTTTTTTCTTGAGTATAGAGTTTTTAATTTTCTAGCCTAATCTCCTGATACTCCCTGTAATCATTTACTCATGGTCTTCCATATATATTTTTTTGTAATCAAAGTTCTGCTGACTTTCTAGGACTAAGATGACCATTTTGACATAAGAAGTCATCCTGTCTGAGCTATTCACCTTTCTTTCTTTTTTTCTTTTTTTCCCATGATGGGCTTTGAGGAGAATCAAGAGAAATGTCCCATCACCACAGGAAGAGAATCCACTTACTGCTGTCACGATGACATTCGACACTCACATATCTGCTCCACACAGCAAGACCAAAATGAATCTGAGAAATCTGATGGGGAGCAGAGAAAAGAACCGAAAAGGGTTGAAGCTCCAGCTAGTTGTCTGATTGATGGAAGAAGAGTCTCAAACAGGATTAAAGGAGAAGATATTTACGTGGTACTATGTGCATCGGGTGGAAAGTCTACAAATGCTATGCTCAGTATGCAGTAGTGATGTCTAAACACAACTTTAATTGTTTTTCCCCCCAATTACTCTAAATAGCAGACTTACTTCAGAAACAATAGGTAAAAACCTGGAAATAGGTGGAGCAATGTTAGAATAATATGTGGATTCTGGTTCTGACAATTCCCAACCTCAGCTACATCAGTCGACAGCTGATCTCATCTCTACACATCTCTACATCTCTTTTTAAAACTCTGTCTGTACATTTATCATTCTCATGTGAACCCACACCGAGCATTTAACACATGTATTTGGTTTTATTTGTAAAATGTAAATAACGTAATAGTCTGATTTGAAGCACTTCAATCCCGACAGGCAGTTACTCTGGATCTACTGTATGCATTTTTCCTTACCGGCATCTCACCACTCCGTTGTTCTTACATTAAATCAAAAACCTCATAACTTTTCTTTTTTGTTGCATCACACAGGAACCCAGTCCTGCTATATACGTCTAGTCCTGATGAGATTCCAAGAATTTCTATAGAAGCCATTATCTGTTAATGTACACTTGTCGGCCATAACTTTAATACCATTAACATTAAAACCACCCAGGTCCCTATTGAGCCATCATAGTGGCTCTGGCCCCTGGGGGCGTGGCTAGACAGAACCTCTGGGGGTGTGAGCAGTGGTGTCTGAGTGGACTCTCTGGGTGCTGAGGGTTGTAG
The DNA here is from genome assembly GCA_030347435.1 of Clarias fuscus. Taxonomy (NCBI): domain Eukaryota; kingdom Metazoa; phylum Chordata; class Actinopteri; order Siluriformes; family Clariidae; genus Clarias; species Clarias fuscus. The sequence continues at coordinate 4,201,962 of CM059220.1, read as the reverse complement.
GGTGGGACCTCAGTGGATCAGACTTGTTTGTCTGCGGTTTCCTATAAATGCCCGATCAGATTGGAATCTGTTGAGTTTGAAGGCTGGGTCAGTGGTCTTGGGTGTTTTGCCTATAGGGACCCAGTCATGGTGGCTGTAGTGCACTATCATGGCCAGCATGGGTTTTTTCAGCTGTTTGTGCTTTTCTGTGCGATCAGACTGGATGGGCTGGCCTTTGATCCCCACAGGCATGGCTGAGAAATCGGTTGATGTTGTCGCTATTTTCCTGGTGTGAAAATTAATAATTAATGTTATTCAAGTTATTCAATTCACCTGTCAGTGGTGTTAATGTTATTGCTGATCAGTGTATGTATACCCGATTAATCACCTACCTTGCATAAACCTAAATAATAAAATACTACTTTTACAATTCTTTTCAATAAATTTGCCTTAGAAATATAGACTTTGGGCCCCCTAATGGCGGAGTGTTAAAGTGCTTACCCTATCATCTGGAGATTGCTAGTTCGATATAAATTCTGTAATAGAAAAATTTTTCATTTTATTTTTCTGGAGGATATAGTGATTTATTTTTGTGGGAAGTACATTTGTAATCTTAGGTCACCAGGCATGACCACATTTGCTGAAATATACTATTATTATAGCAATATCAGTCTATGAATGTAAAAAACTTTAAAAATGAACTACACATAGGCTGCATATATTCATAGACCCATCAGTGCAATCAGAACTTTACTGGGCTTGCGGAAAATGCCATACGTCAAATTACTATGATTAAAAAACAGTTTAAAATGAATGTACTAATATTTTATTTGTCATTTCAATCTCTGAGTAAATTGTTCTTTATTAAAATAGCATTGTTGCAGCAGTCCAAGCAGAACAATCAAAATAAATTCCTTTACCCAACATTTAATAACATTCGATTTATTTTTTATTATTATTATTTTATTTTTTTTAAACAAAACTCTCCTCTGGACAGAGACATTTTCCATTCCAAATTTGTCTAGGAGCAGATTTGAAACCAGCACTTCGCAGAATATAAGGAAGCTTTTGTCCTCTTTCCTCAACCCATTTTGCTTTCATTGCTATATTGAAATGCATGTAATTTTGAAGGCAATTTTCCAAAAAAAAAAAAAAAAAAAAAAAAACTATTCAGGCTTTCTTTTTTAAAGCTTTCATATCTGTTGGGGTCTTCGGCTCAAATCTTCTTGCAAAATATAGATGTCGGATTCGATTTAAGTTTAAAAATGAAAATGGCAACCATAAAACAGCCAGAGTATATATCATCATTGTTTAAGGTATGTGTACACACACACACAAACACACACACAGATTACTAGGGGATACATATACATACATGCACATAGGTTCCAATAAATGCAATCCAAAATCGTTGATAAAAGGCAGATAAAAGGTCAAGCACAGTCAAACCTGCCAACACACAGGGATAATCTAAAACAGGGGTGTCAAACTCCGTTCCTGAAGGGCCGCAGACCCGCAGATGGGCTACTGCAGCAGAAGAACACACCGGGTGCTACTCCTATCAGCTAAGAACAAGAAACCGATGCTACAATTCTCATGGGCTCACCAAAACTGGACGACAAAAGATTGGAGAAACATGATGATTCTTGGAACAGTTTTGCATCATGGATGTGCAGCCAACAAATCTGCAGCAACTACACGATGCTATCATGCCAATATAGACCAAAATCTCTAAGGAATGTTTCTAGCACCTTGTTGAATCTATGTCATGAAGAATCAAACGCGGTTCTTAAAAGGGGGTCCAATCTAGTGCTAGCAAGGTGTACCTAAATATCAGAAGGTTCATAATGCTCTAATAAGGTACCTTCCCTGGGAAAATAGACATACTAGGTTAAAAAATTGGTAAAAATACAGGGACAAGGACAGTAATGTAATGTAATACATATCTGACTGAATATGCAGAGTCGATGGAGTACCCTGAGATTTTATAAGTGATGCCAAAGTGTTCACAAACATCTCTAGGGGGGCCTGGTAGAGCTCTGCGATTTATCACATTTAGGTGTCTTGTTTTATTCCATTGCACAAAATGTCTATGTGATATGATTGTAATGTAAACTGTGAAGGAATACAAAAACAAACAAACAAACTACAAAAAAAAACATCTTTCTGTCATGTTATTTACAAGAATAATGGTTGCCATGAAGAGGAGACACCTGAACATGTGGTTTTAAAAGGACTAATTACAAATGAAGTGAGTATAATGTTTACCATTGGGTAATTTATTTATCACACATTTATTTTGTGCAAATAGTAGAGATAGGGGAAAATTTTTATTTGGTTACACATCACAATTCTTTTGTGTGGCAATTCATGTATTTCCACCCTTACTCCCAAATCAATTTTATAAAAAAAAAAAAAAGCATTATATATTTATATATACAGTGGGACATTGCAAGTAATGCGGTTTGCATCGCAAAAAAATGTAAGAAATTTGGACTTGAAAAACGAGTAAGTCTTGGTTTACGAATACCGAGTATCATGTAGCACGCATATGCTTCTTGTTTCGATGCCCAGCGTCACATGATCAACACTGAGCCAATGGTTTTTCTCTCTCTTGCAGTGCGGAATTGTGGGTAATCGTCTCCCCTGCTTGGTCTTCTTACTCTCTTACTGGTATAATCAACATCCGTGCGTGCGTGTACTGATTACTATAACACTGTGACCACGTGTGTGGGCGTAAAGCATGTTTTATTTTGTTTGTATGCATGTGTGAAAGTCGTCCTTTCACGTGCGCATGTACTGTTTATTATAACACACGTGTGTGCACTCATGTAAAGCAAAAGCAAGTCTTATTAGAGAGGTTAAAGATCCATTTTCTCTTCCTCTCTCTGTGCGTAAGCCAGCACTGATTCAGTGTGTGCACGCATCATTAGACACTGCGCTCCTTCCTCCTCCTCTCGCCTTCACACACACACACACACCACTCCTCTTCTCACCTTCACACACACACACTCTTAACAGAAACACTGCTCTGTCGTGCTTCTTTTCAAAGGTAAAGTGCAGGTTAATTTGTTTTATTTTTACTTTACAGCAGTGATTCCGTTAGTGTGCGCTCACTCGAGTGTCATTAGCGATGTTCCTTGTTAATTCTCCTAATAAAACAGTGTTTCCATTAATGTATGTGTACGTGTATGGGTGAAACTCAAACAAGAGAGGAGGAAGCGTTACTGTGTAAGACAAGAAGAGAGAGAGAGGAGAGGGTCTGATTCCTTCTCTCCTCTTACTTTAGCTTTACACACATATACAAACACACACATACAGAGCGCTGTGCGAGCACAAACACTAATGGAAACACTTATCTGTCGAGATTTATTTATACTTTTTTCAAAAGTAAAGTGCATGTTATTTTTTTTTTTTATTTTCACTATATAATTAGTAATAATTATTATTCCTGATATACGAGCCTGCTTCCGGAATGAATTTTGCTCACAATCCAAGGTCCCACTGTATTTGCATTTGAAGCAGTTGCACAGGTTACAGTTCCTCTATAGTCCTGCAGGGGTTGTGCTATAAACATCATGTGAGGTAGGAGTGAATCATTTACTAACCTTATTTATAATTGTAACAAAATCTAATTTAAAAAAAATTACATTGTACATTAAAATTACATTGTACATTAAAATTACATTAAAAATAACATTGTGATACTTACAGTATAATCACAATACAAATGGAATCCTCACTTAGATATCGTTGTAAGTATCTGGAGATTTCTGGTGATTCACATCCCTATCAATTCATGAGATGTGCATTATGTGTTTCTGAAGAAAATATTTACTGGCTATTATTAATTTTTAAATCAATATAGATAGACTACGATCAACTAGAAAACACTAGGATGAGGGTTGGGAACCACTTGACTACATGACATTGGAATAACATTGAACTAACAACTTTAACACAATGATGAAAGTATAATTTTAAAACAATATTTACTTATGTTTACCATCTTAATTACATCCTTGCAATGGGCAGTGGTCATACTGCTCATTTTCTTCCAAGCCTAGCTAGAGGAACCTCGCAGAGCGGAGACCACTCCTAGGTGGTTGAGCACAGACCTATAGACTGCCTAACCACTGAATCTCACATATGGATGGATTTTGACTCCTTTGTCCTGTGCCTTTTTAAACCCATGTTGAATGAAACCAGTTTCCCATCTATCTGTTAGAAATATTCTAGACGCCTGCATTGTTTTCATAAACACATGGACAGAATCCTCCACCCACTATAATGGATGCCCCACTGCCTATTTAGATGACACAATTATTTGACAACATGGTTTGCAGCAACATCTAAGGGCGGTCCTGAGATCCTTTGATTCTATTTGTGGCGCTTGTGACCAATCTGAAGAAGTATGCAATCGGGCGTGGGCAAGCACCACTCTGTGAAGGTACTGAGAAGTCGTAAAGCAGGAAAGAACGTATACCTACTGTAAGAAGATCACGACTAAACCATGATTGTCTGTTACAGTGAGACAGGAAACAACAAAGAGGTGAGCTGATCAAAAGAATGGGGGAGAGAGCAAAGTGCAAAAACCCGCAACCTGTTTATGTGGCCAATAGAAAAAAAAATAAAATAAAATAAAAGATTCACAAGAGAGAAAAGTTCAGAAAATAAAAGCATTGTCAACATGAAGCCCTCCTGTCGCCATACTTCATCTCACCAAACATTCCAGTAGTTAGTTTCATTTATTTCTACATTATAAAACGTTCCTGAGGGCATTCAAAAAAAGCAAAAATTCTCAAAAAATTGAGATGTGTCTGCTACTTATACTCTGTGAAGTCTTCATACCTGCTCTAATCTGAGGTGCCGTTTGTTAATTGGTGATTTCTGAGGCTGGTGACTGTAAATGAACTTCTTCTCTGCAGCAGAGGTAACGTTTTGGTCTTTGCTTTCCTGGGAAGGTCTTCATGAGAGACAGTTTCATTATGGTGCTTGATGGGTTTTGCAAATTCACGTCATATGTTTTATTTGATAGTTTTGTATAAAAAATTGAAAATGTAGAAAATAAATCCAAACTAACCACTAAGCCACCATTACACCATCATATAAATTCCATTATTATGCATGATTCCCCAATACAAGGGAATACTGGCAGCACAGAGGTGTTGTGGACCTCACACCTCCAGGGTCAAGCGTTCAATTCCGTCCTCGAGTCTGTGTGTGCTTGGTGGGTTTCCTCTGGAGTCCTCCCACAATCCAAAGATATGTAGATTGGGCTAATTGTTCCCAGATTGCCTGTAGTGTGTGAATGTGTGCCCTGTGATGGACTGGCACCCTGATCAGGATGTACCTGTCGTGCGAGAACTCTCTTCTTGCAACCCTGTACAGGATAAGTGGTGTAGAGAATAAATGAATGAAAAAAGGCCATCCGTTAAGTGTTTACAAAAAAATAAAAAATAAACACAAAATTTTGACCAATCAAATTAGAACAGTTCTGTGATGTAAATTATAATACTAGGTTTAGAGCAGTTGTAGACCTCTTAATGTAAAATCTCTCATTTGGATAGTCAGCATTTTGTGCTGTTGATAAACTAGAGATTTAAATAATTCAGTTCTAAATCTCGGAGTTGGACTGCAAGATTCTACAAAATTGCCTAGTGAACCCCATTCATCATCCCTTGCCATTTTCTTCCATCTCCATTATCAGTCCTTGAAGTGTGTGTGTGTGTATGTGTGTGCATGTGTGTGTTCAGCTTTTTCACCATTATTGGGGACTTGCCAGTACACTGATATTGACTGGTCGATTCAGAGAAGCTGTGTAAGTATGCCCCTGCTGAAAGAAAGCATTTATCTCTGATTATCACTGATTATCTCTGTCAGTCTTTCCCTGCAGGCTGGAAAGTGCACCTGTCTTACCCATCCAAATTATGTTGTCATTTTGGCAAATGCTGCCCTACAGCGAGGCTGTCATAGCGCAAAGAGGACACCAGTCTCACTTGTCTTTCTCACAATGTCTCTATCTATTCATCTGCTCCTCTCCTAATTAGTGGTTCATGTGTGTTGGCATAACAACATTTCTGTGTTGATTTTGTTTTAGCTTGGAAATGTGGACCTGAAATGTTGCATGTTTAAAATAAAAAGAAAGCTTCTATAACCAGGATTCTTTAAGAATTCAGTGGTATGTAGAACCACTACAATTCATAGAATAGCTTAGTCAATTAAATTAAGTTCACTCACTCATTTACTCATCATCTATACCGCTTAATTTGGGAACGCCAATTAACCTAACCTTGTCTTTGGACTGTGGGAGGAAACCGGAGTACCCGGAGGAAATCCACCAAGCACTGGGAGGGAGAACATGCAAACTCCATACACACAGAGAGGGGAATCGAGCCTGGCCGGGAATTGAGTTCGGACCCTGGAGGTGTAAGGCGACAGTGCTAACCGCTAAACCACCGTGCTCGCCCCAATTCAATTCAATTTAATTCTATTCAATTACATTAGATTACATTTTATTTATAGAGCGCTTTTAACAATGGTCATTGTCCCAAAGCAGCTTCACAAAATGAAAAGAAAATTTATGGAAGTGTGGACGAGTGAGGAAAATGTGTCTAGATAATAATGAGATTGTCCTGATAAGGAAGCCAAGGGTGACGGCGACAGTGGCAAGTTAAAACTCTTTGAGATGGCAATAGGAAGAAACTTTGAAAGGAACCAGACTCAACAGGGAACCCATCCTCATCTGGGTGATAACGGACAACAGGAATTATATAACATAATGTGTGTTATGCAGCTGGAAGTTCAGTACATATGGAGTCCAGTTCAGCACAGGGATGAGTCAGCAGGTGCAGAGGGCAGATGGGGTCTGGATCACTGGGAGCTCAGGAGCAGCATGTGTAGATCCAAACCATCATGAAGCAGAATCCAGCTGGAGATGGTCCTTCTCTGGATGCCTCAGGATCCTCGCAGGACTGGCCTCTGTCTGCTCCAATCTCCAGATGCCTCGGGATGGGTGGAAAAATAATCCTCAAAGTTCAATTGTTCAAATTGTTGAGCTGCATCGATCAAAGAAAACAAATACAGTGATTGAAAAATTACTAGTACTGGGTTAAGAACCCTTTAACACATTATCACCAGAGGTAGGTAGTAATGAGTTACATTTACTCCGTTACATTTACTTAAGTATCTTTTTGAAAAAAACGAAAAAAAAAAAAAAAACGTTTTACTGCACCATACTTTTTACTGTTATTTGAGTAGATTTGTGAAGAAGAAACGCTACTCTTACTCCGCTACACTCGACTCGTTACTTTTCTAACCATGTATTCTACACATGCAGCCGGTAGATTTACCACATGACTGTGGTCTCACCAATCAGACGCAGCAACAGTAGTCACATGACCACACACAAACTGGCGGCATAGCAGTAAAAAATCTTCAGCCGTGGTAGACAGCTAATGAAAACAAAAAGATTAGCAGAGGCATCTGTCTCCAATGCTATAACGGAAGAGGATAAACACCTGGCCTCATATACAAAGCATGTTTCGCTTACACACAGTGCAAAAGAACAGCTTCATACTGCGGCGTCTTCTCTGTCTGCCAATTCAGAGAGACACTTCAGCATATAAAAAGTCTACGTCTAACCTGAGGAAACATGTCGCGGTTAGTTTAGCTGTTTTATTTAATGTTGCAATGTTACCATGTATCCTTAGCAAATAAGCTAGAGGCTTAAAAATATAAGTTTCTTACATTTGTTCTGCTGGACACAGTTTATGGTAAAGTGAGACTCTTGTACACATGTTCTAATGTTATTTTCTATCTGCTGAGTCATTCGCAGGGCGACTTAATATACAGTATATCATACAAAGGAAATAGTCGACACTGTTCAACAGTGGCAGTGGTGGCTCAGAGGGCTAAGGCACTGAGTTACTGATCGGAAGATCGGTGGTTCGATTCCCAGCTCAGCCAGGTTGCCGCCGTTGGGCCCTTGGGCCCTTGAGTTAATCCTAACAGCTCCAGGGGCGCTGTACCATGGCTGAACCTGTGCTCTGACCCCAGTTACGCTGGGATATGCGAAGAAGGAATTTCACTGTGCTGTAATGTATATGTGACAAAATAAAGGCTTTACTTTACATGTAAATAGATGTATGATGTAGAAAGAAAACAGTAAAAAAAAAAAACTGGGATTGTATGACATTCTTTCCATCGTCTCCGTCCTCCTGCTGTACACCGTCTTTGATTTTCTTTATTGATTTGTCGCAGTAATGTAGCACAAGCCCACATTGATCTCAAGAACCTCTTTCTATTTCCACCATTTGCAAGCTTTCAGATCTGTATTTTTCCTTCCTTCCAGCTCAGCCAGGTTGCCATTGTTGGGCCCGTGAGCAAGGCCCTTAATCCTAACTACTCCAGGGGCGCTGTACCATGGCTGACCCTGCGCTCTGACCCCAGTTACGCTGGGATATGCGAAGAAGGAATTTCACTGTGCTGTAATGTATATGTGACAAAATAAAGGCTTTACTAACTTTACTAACCATACATATCTTACCTGCAGTAGGGGTTTGTTTCAAAAGCTTTATATTGTGAAAAAAGTGAGATTAGGAAATTTGTGTTTTTTATTCCTTAATTTGCTATTTTGTAAAGACATTTATTTTTTTATTATTACATAATACTTTTTTACTTCTACTTGAATGACATTTATTTTGAAGTACAGCTACGCTTACCTGAGTACAATTTTTGGCTGCTCTACCCACCTCTGATTATCACAACCTGGAAAGACAGTGCTGAACCGTCAACTTTGTGGAACTATGTAATGATGAATTTGCAAAATCAACAGTAAAAAGCACAACTATGTCTAATAGTGAAAGTATGAGCATTTTTATACACACACACAACCTGATGAGAATGTTTGGCCATGAGAAAGCTACTTGTTAGTGAAATACTGTAGGAAAAAAGACTTTAGTTTGCTAGGGAGCATAAAGATTGTACTGTGGAACAATGGAAAAAGATCACGTGGCTGATGAGTCCAGATTGAGCCTATTCCAGAGTGATGGGCGTGTCAGGGCAAGAAGGGAAGCACATGAAGCGATGCACCCATCATGTCTAGTGTCCACTGTACAAGCCTCTGGAGACAGTGTTATGATCTGAGGTTCCTTTAGTCGCTCAGGTCAAGACTCAGCAACGTTATGTGGCAATAAAAAGAAGTCAGCTTACAACCTGAATGTACTGAATTACCACGTAATCTATGTTACAGTAGCTATAGAGTTTTTAGTCTCTGATGGCACGGCCATATTCCTGGAATGGTTCTGGGAGCACGGGAAATCTTTTTCACACATGAATTGGGCATGACACAATTTCATGTCCAATTCATGTGTGAAAATGATTTCTCGTGCTCCCAGAACCACTTTTACACTCTCTGAGCCCAGGAATGTGGCATTGGTGGCTCTGTGGTAGATTTCTTGTCTGCCAGAGGGAAGGCCTGGGTTCGATTCCCAGCCACTGGATGCGGTGCCAGTCCCAAAACACAAAATATAAATTAAGAAAAAAAGTTAAGAGCTTGTAAGGCACCACCACTAGAGGGCATTGTTTGCGCTAGTTTGTTTTGTAGTTTTCGTTGGTCGACTCAGTTTCCCAGAAGGCACCTCAGGTCAGGTGATGAGAGTGCTCACCTAAACCGAGGTAGCTCATTAGACTTTCTATAAATAGCCGTTTGTTCTGGGAAATTAGGACAAGCGTTAATTGTTAATGTCGTGTGGGTGTATGCTTTAAGTTTGTTTTATTTTATGTTTAAATTATGTGATCTGTTTAGAGAAATGCTCTAGTTTCTGTATATTTAAGTTCTTGGTGTGTTTTGTGACATGGAGCTGGTTTTGTTAGGTCGTCTCGTGTTTTATGTAAGTACTGTTCTATGTGTCTCCAGGGTTTGCTTTCCTCTTGTTTAGTTCCCTGCATGCTTAGGTACCTGTATGTGTAGTTATGTGTAGCCACACGAGTGCTTAGCTGCTAGTAGGCTTTAGCTGCTAGCAGGGTTAGCCTCTAGTAGGTTAGCCTCTAGTGGGATTGACTGCTAGTGGATTTGGCCTCTAGTAGGTTTAGCTGCTAGTGTGAATTAGCCTCGTGTGCCTAGCCTTGTGCGTCTCGGTTCCCATAGTAGGTCAGTAACTAACTAACCCGGTTAGCCACTAACACCTGTAGGTACTAATCCGGTTAGGTCATCAACCCAGGTACCAATAAACCGTGTAGCTATTTAATCCAATTAACCACTATCCCGCCCTGTCTCTGGCCCTTCCGTGTCTTCAGGATAGTTCCAGCTCCATGCCTGTTCGTGTCACGCTCAAGAGCCCTGTGTTCGCTTAAAGAGCCCTTCTGTAGCTCTTAGCATTAAGTTATAGTTTGAGTTTGTGGTTTAAGTTTCCTTGTTTCAGTTAATGTTTTTGTTTTGTTTTGGTATGTTTATTAAAAGACTCTTTGTTAAATTACCCTCTGCGGTTACGTCTGCCCTATTTTGCCCACAGCAACTACATCTGCCTGTAGTATCACCCAGATCATGACAAAGCTATGTTAAAGCAAACTGTAAAACATCACACATACACTACTCAAACATTCAAACACAGTAGTCATCTGAAATTAAGCAAAAAAAAAAAAAAAAAAAGGGGGATGTTTATTACTGAATGCAAGAAGAAAAAGATTCAAGATTCAAATAACTTTATTAATCCCAGAGGGAAATTGCTTTGTGGTTACAGTTGCTTTGATTTGTTTACTGGGAAGAAAGGAAAGGAGTAACACTGTAGATTAGACTACTATTATATTGAAGCAAATGTTTTACTGTGCAAATGTTTTACAGGCTACAAAGTGCCACTAAAAACTTGAGTCCTTCAGGAAGCATGGAGAATTGTTTCTCAAGACTAATTTTTTTTTTACTATTCTTAAAAAAAATTCAAGAGGGACCCTGAGTAGTACAGCGGTTAAGTGCTCGCTCTATCATCATGAATAAATCGCTCTATAAATCATGAGTTCGAATCCCGGGTGATGCTGTAACCTCCCACAGCCGGTGTGGAGCTCTCTCAGAGGGGAGGGATGAGAGGCACTTAGTGGTTTCACATCAATCGTGGCCTTACAGCCAATAACGGGTGTCTGGAAGGAGCGGAAAGCATGTTACGCTGTTTAGCAGTTTGAGCCACGTGACACAGTTGGTTGTGTCACGTGGCTCAGAGGAAGCATGCGCTAGCCTTTGCCCTTAGCCTTGATGTTGGAGTGCCCTGATGATGGGTGGGAATTGGCTACAACAAAATTAGTATAAAAAATATAAATAAATGACCGGTGGCTCAAAACTTTTACACAGTACCTAATCAAGTACTAACCCCTGTGACCAATGGGCAATGATTAAAATGAAAACAAAAGCCCATAGTCACATAAAAACAATACACGTCCCCATAATATGCGCAATGAAGGAGAATTCTTCTTCACCACAAGCAGACTGCCAGTAGCATGCCCCCTCCTTTCATGTAGAAAAGAAATCTGCTGTGCCTAGTGAACAACAAATGACTTATTGTTAAAGGCTTGTTGAGAAACCCATTTTCCTCCTTTATTAAAATTGAATCTATGTTCCACCTCTGTATACATAATGACTTTAAGCATCAATGACTGGAGAGGCAGTCACGGTGACTGAAAATAAACTGCATTAATGCAAAGTAACTAAGCAACTACTCTAAGAAATGTTAGAACACAGTGTACAACACTTAAAGCTGAATAGAACAAACAATGTAAGAGGGAAAAGCCAGAACCGAGCTATACAGGAAACGGCTCTCATGTACGGAGAGTGTGTGTGTGTGTGTGTGTGTGTGTGTGTGTGTCTATAGCATCTACCGCTAGATAACAGCATAGTAAATATTTGTTTAATGAACAAATCTACATTAAGTGTGTAAAGAATAACATATTGAGCAAGTAAGATTTTTTTAATTCTCATACTGTACAGTAGTAATTGACCTAATAATTTTTATTATTGAAAAAAAAAAAAAATAATGTGTTATGCCTCAAAACAGGCTAGTTGTTATTGTCACTTATGTTAAAACATTTATCATAACTAAGATTAAAATCTTAACTTTATTATTAGTTTTCTTACTGCCATCTAAGTTTCTTCTTAAGGAAATCGTTAATAAGATCGTAAATCATAAACACACTTCTGATCTGACAAATGGGGATCGTCTACCATATGCTGTAAGTACATGTGCCCAGATGACACAAATATATTTTATACACTGGTTAAAAAATGTAGGGAACACTTAGTCCCAGTTTGATTTGAACACCCCCTGTATGTTTATGTATAAGAACGAGCATTAACCTTTTCAGCAATTTGAGCTACAGTACAGTAGCTCTTCTATTGGACCGGACTACACAGGCTAGTCTTTACTCCCCATGTGCATCAGTAAGCCTTGTGTGCCCTTGACCCGGTCAGTGGTTTTCTATCCTTGGGCCACTATTAGTATGTCCTGACCACTACAAACTGGCTGCATCTCACAAGGTCTGCAGTTTTGGGGTTAACCTCCTCTGACCCAGTCATGTAGCCATCACAATTTGGCCCTTGTCACAGTAGCTACAATACCCCATTACAATGGCACATAGCAGTGGGTGGGATATATTAAACATTTCTTTTCTGATGATGCATTGGAACCAGAAGCAAATTGGCAAGCCTAAAGGTTTGAGCGAATTTGACAGGGCCCAAATTGTGATGGCTAGATGACTCGGGGCAAAGTAGCAGATACATCTCACTACTGTTTAAAGGAGATTATGGCATATTTTTGGACGCTTTCAGCATTGTTTTATAGTGTAGAAAGAAAAAAAAAAATCAGGAAAGACCATGGAATTAGAAAGTGAACTCAAACTTTTGACTGGTGGTGTATAATATTGAAATTTGATTTCATTTATTTCATTTTTGTTTATTTTTTCCCATGTAATAACATAATTTAGCGGTATGGTTTGCTGTTTTTCCTTCATTAGTGTAAAAACAGAGTCTGTGAAAAAGTAAATTAGAAACAACGGAGAGTGTGAAGAAGTGCATATGGAGGGGGAAAAAAGGTGTTAAGCAGTGTATTTCCAGAGACATCACATCCAGCTTCGAATGACAAATAAGGAATAAAACATGGCACGCAGTGTTGTTATAGGCAAAATAACCCACTCGCTGGTGTGATGCAACCTGACAAAAAGCAAAGTTACCATTACTTTTCTGAAGTGTGTTATTTTCCTATAACCGTATGGCCTGAAGTGAGGTTTTCATTATTTAATACAGGTCAAAGCACGGAATCAACCTGCACAAAGGAATCCATCATTTTAAGTGCATGCAAAGAAGTCTTCTTTTATGTAGGATACCCAAACTCCGTGTTTCCTCTTATTTCTATTCCTTGATGCTTTTAAATCCGTGTTCAACAAATGGTCAACATATTTTTGTGTTCATTTTCTCGACTTCCTTTGCTCCAGTGTGCGAGAATCCTTTGTTGCTGAGAAAATGCTAGATGGGCGTTTTACGTTTTTGTTGCTTGCAGCCTAAATTAGCATGTGCACTCTAAAATTAAGAAGTGGCCTATATAAATGAGACTCACAGCAATATTTTAATTAGCAGTACCCATAATCCAGCTTCTTAGTTACAGTAATATATATATATATATATATATATATATATATATATATATATATATATCGCAGCATGACAATGGAACAATGTTGAATGAATGTGCCTAACGCAATGTTGACACAAAAAATCACTTCAAAACAATATTAATACCAAACAAATGGCCTGAGCGGGACCCAAGCTCGGGTTACTATGGTGAGAGCACTGTTTGCTTACCCCTGGACCACTGAGGGCATACTGTCGATGGTAGTAAATCCGTGTACATAACAAAGCGCTCCATTATAAAAAAAAAAAAAAAAAAAATCAATTTACTGAAATAATAAATAGAAAAGCAGTCAAAAGGGTAAAAAACAAAACAAATAACCTGCTTAATGTAACAAAATCTATTCTGTGATTGTACAGTTATTGTACACTGTGCACCATATTACAATTTGGGAAGTAAGATGCACAACACAGTACTACAGGGTGGGCCATTTATATGGATACACCTTAATAAAATGGAAATGGTTGGTTATATTAATGTCCTGTTTGTGGCACATTAGTATATGTGAGGGATCCAACTTTTGTTTTTTCAATAGAAAGAGGGTCATGTGACACATCAAACTTATTAGGAATTTCACAAGAAAAACAGTGGTGTGCTTGGTTTTAACGTAACTTTATTCTTTCATGAGTTATTTACAAGTTTCTCTTTGTTCACAGCCATTGACATGTCGAAGAGGTTAACACGTGATGAGCGGATCGAAATTGTGTTGATATCTGGTGAACGCAGTAACCGGGTCATTGCAGCAGATTTCAATGCAAGACACCCTACGAGACCACCCACCTCCCATGCTACAGTTAGCAAACTGCTTGCTAAGTTTCGTGAAACTGGTTCAGTGTTGGAATTTTCCAAAATGTGGACACATGAAAACTGTCACTAATGAACAAACATCAGTGGCTGTCCTAGCTTCATTCAGCAAGAGCCCACAGCGTAGCACTCGCCGCATGTCACTGGAGAGTGGCATTAGTCGAACATCCCTTCGGCGGATATTAGCTACTCACAAATGGCACCCTTACAAACTCCAGCTACTGCAGCATCACAACGAGGATGACCCAGATCGGCACACACAATTTGCAGAATGGGCAAAACAAAAATTGGAACAGTACCCTCAGTTCACGCAGAAGATTTTGTTCAGTGATGAGGCAAACTTTTATGTGAATGGTGAAGTTAACAAACAAAACCACCGCTATTGGTCTGACACTAACCCACATTGGATAGATCCCTCCAAGACTGTTGGAACAAAAAAAGTGATGGTATGGTGTAGTATATGGGGTACAAAGATAGTGGGGCCATTCTTCATCAATGGAAACCTCAAGGCCACTGGATATTTGAAATTGCTACATGGTGATGTGTTTCCCTCTTTATGCACTGAAGCTGGCACGTTCCCTGAGTTTTTCCAGCAAAATGGTACACCACCACATTATGGGTGTCAGATCCGAGCATTCCTAGATGAACAGTTTCCTGAAAAGTGGATTGGTCATCGTGGGCCAGTTGAATGGCCCCCAAGGTCTCCCGATCTGACCCCCTTAGACTTTTATCTTTGGGGTCATCTGAAGGCAATTGTCTATGGTGTGAAGATACGAGATGTGCAGCACCTGAAACTACGGCTACTGGAAGCCTGTGCTGGCATGTGCGGTGTTGCTATCAATGTGTGAAGAGTGGGAGAAGAGGGTTGCATTGACAATCCATCACAATGGGCAGCACATTGAACACATTTTATAAGTGGTCAGAAACTTGTAAATAACTCATGAAAGAATAAAGTTACGTTAAAACCAAGCACACCTTTGTTTTTCTTGTAAAATTCCCAATAAGTTTGATGTGTCACATGACCCTCTTCCTATTGAAAAAACAAAAGTTGGATCCAAGATGGCCAACTTCCAAATGGCCACCATGGTCACCACCCATCTTGAAAAGTTTGCCCCCTCACATATACTAATGTGCCACAAACAGGACGTTAATATCACCAACCATTCCCATTTTATTAAGGTGTATCCATATAAATGGCCCAACCTGTACTGTAGATCTGAAAAAAAAATCTAACAGAGAGATAAAGTTACATCATGGGATTTCACGATTGATTCGCGCCGTGCCCAGAATGATCACATTGTTCACATTGTTTTTGTGCACCGTTCTTGAGACAGCAGGTGGCGCTATGCACCTATTTGGTTTGTGTGCTGCCATTAAACACAATAGAAGAAGAGAACAAGGAAGTTAATAAGAAGGTGAAGCGCCTAAATATACAGTACGATCCTGAAACTCTCGCATTAGTGTTCCCAGTAGTGAAAAGAAAGTTATGTTGTGCCATTGTCATTGGAAATGGGTCATGCGACAGAGGAAAAAGTATTTATAATCGAGTATTATTTCCGCACTTATGGAAGCAGTCGAGAGTTTAAAAAAAGTGCCAGAACAATTTCATCCCATACCCATCCCATTCTCCCAATCATACACCATTTGATCTCAACTTTGGGGGGGGGGGGGGAGGGGGGGGGGGGGGGATGGTAAAGGAGAGGGTGTTCAACTGTGAAGATCCACCAAAGAACTGTTCCTGCATTACACATGCAAATCGTCGCCTATTGCGTTAATTCTGCAACGACCTTTGCTCTGGGAACCTGGATTGAGAATCTGATATGAAACCTGTCTACAGCGAGATGGTGCACACACACATCAAAAACTTACGTTACGCATACTGTGGTAAATCAACACAATAATAGTGTGTATTTTAGTTTTTTTCAGAAGAAATAAACTCACAGATGACAACAAGGTAATAATGTTCGTCTTTTCATTTCAGCACTGTATATTTTGGCGCTTACTGACTATTATTGACATTTCAGGAAAATATCCAAACTGGCACTGTCACGTGCCTTCCTACTTTACCAGCTAAAGATTTTTAGGTCACGCACATGGAGGTTTTGAAGGAAACTGATGGCACTGACGACATCACGGCTAAACAGCGATCAACTGCCAATCTCTGATCAGAATTTCCCGTTAGAAACTTGAGGGACTAAGGATATGCTCTGACATTGTGTGAAATGGATATTAATCAGAATAAATGTTCTGAATAAAGGATACAATTTCATTGTTTTGAGGTTGTATTTGCAAAGTGGCAATTGGGTCATTCATTTAACATTATCTCAATGTCATTTTATTGAAGTCATTCTAACTTTCAAAAACAATGCTGTGCGACGTCGACCTGATTTATGGAAATCTTTTAATATTCTATGTGGAAACATGAAACAAAGACTTTTCTTGTCAGAGAGGGTTCCTTCAGAAAGTGAAAAAAAAAAAAAAAAAAAACGATTGTATATAAAGGACCTATTTTAAAAAGAAAGAAAGGAATAAAGTTATAAAAGGCTAAATAGGACCATTTGTCCCAACCTTGGTCGGCTTGTGAACATTTGTACAGAACTGAAAATGGTGATACGTTCAGTGGAAAGACCACACGCTTTATTAACTGCATGATCTTGGGTCGTTTCTGGTCCTGCGATCTGGTGACATCCAATTATGTTGAAATTGTTAAGCCTCTGAACCCTCTCGGAGCCAACTGTGGCTCTTAAAATTGTCTCCCTGAATCTATAAAAAGTCCAGTTGCCACTGATAAGACAGACCCACTGAATAAATTTTGATTTTTTTTCCCCAATCGATATAAAAAAAAAAAAAAAAAAGAAATAAGACATGCAAATTCCGAACTCATTTATTTTTATCTTCCGCACGTTACATTTTGACAACAGATGGTAATTTGTCTGCAAAGCGGGAAAATGAATTGCAACAAAAATAACTGAAGATGGGAAAACTAGCAGCAATAAGATAATGAATGTCATCGTCGAAGAGGGACCGTTATCTTGAGAAGGTGCTCAGAGTGAAAAGGGCTCACGGATACTGTATGTATGAGGTGTCAAAAAAAAGGGATAAGATGCAGAAAAAGATATTCTGTCACTCATCACGCACAAGACTAATGAGCAGGATTGTGCCACATCGCCTTTTGGCATGTATTCCACACTGTGCCTATTATACACACAGCCTTACATCCCTCCTACAACATAATACTAATACTGATAATGTCTATAAGGAAACAGTATTCTACAGGTATCCTACATGAATTCTTGTCACTGTGCATACATTATGGAATGTCCTGAACCTGGTCTCATTTGATTACATACGCATAATATACAGTATACTGTACAATGTATCCGCATAATAAATGTTAATCATCAGAAAGTCCTAATTTACAACATAAATTTTTGCATTTCATTAAAATACTACTTATCTCCTTTAGGTGACCACCAGTTTAATAAAATGTTTATTCTAAAATGTATTTGACATATATAAGCGGATGTTTAATTGATTTGATTCGTTCTAGTTACAGTCTTATTGAGTTAATGAGTTACTTCTTGCAGTAAATGCTAATATAGTTCCATTGGGGAAGGAATTATGTTGCCCCATGGTAAAAGGTGCTGCAGTGGCAGGGCTGGTAAATTGAGTCAGTTTATGAATACTCCATTACCATGACTTTCTTAATTTATAGCAAATAATCAAAAATGAGTGTAAACACCATTTATTTCCACAAAGAAATGCAGATCTTAAGTGCAGACAGCACATACAAAGAAAGATTCTTATTGTTATTCAACAGGGTAAATGTTATTAAGTGCCATTATGTTATTAAGTGTTTTTAAGTGCCATTATGTTATTAAGTGTTATTAAGTGCCATTATGTTATTAAGTGCCGTTATTAAGTGCCATTATGGTGTGGAAAACAGAATATAAAGGTGAATAGAATAGAAGAGTAAGAGTACTAAAATACGTGATCAGATGGTACTATTGAACTGAGATAACAAACCAGCTAAAATATTGCACTTAACATTATTGAACATGGGCTCTGACAAACTTATACAGATTAAATATACAAATAACAACAATAAAAATTTTTAAATGTATTCAATTAAGTCCCAGATGTTGCACATGCCAGTATTGCACATTTGTTGGTTGAATAGCTATTGCATCTTACATACAGATTTTGCAGGTACAGAAAAATGTCTTTAAAGCATAAAAGAGTGATTATGATTATATTATGATGTCAGAAATGCATGTGGATGACGGTGATAATCTTTCCCATGTAATGGCTATGAAAATATATTGAATATATCTCAGTGACAGATCTGTCACAAATCTGGTCCTATATTCTCTTGACAGGTTGCATATCAGAACTGGAACTAAGAGAACACACAGTTTCTTGCCAGGCACTGATGATGATGTATATATATATCGCTGTATATCACTCACTCACTCTCACTCATCATCTATACCACATCTAACAGCTATACCCTCTTGTTTTCAACGTCACGGGGTGCCTGGAGTCTTCGGGCACAACGCGGAGTACACCATGGACAGGGTGCCAATCCATCTCAGGAGGCACACACATACATACACACAGTCACGCGCTCATTCAGACACTACAGCCAATTTAGGAATGTCAATTAACCTAACCTACGTGTCTTTAGAATGTGGGAGGAAACCGGAGTACCCGGAGGAAACCCACCAAGCTTGGGGAGGACATGCAAACTCCAGGCACACAGAGATGGGAATCGAACCCGGACCTTGGAGGTGCAAGGCGACAGTGCTATCCACTACACCACCGTGCCGCCATGTGCTGTATATGTTTATATGAATTAACCTTTATAGCTGGAGATTCTACAAACTCCTGGTCTGCCATAGCAGTTGAAGAGGTCAAAAAAATAGCCTCTGGTGTGTCTGGTGAACAAGGCGTTCACCATGACAGTTTTTTGGACGCAGTGACATAGGGTATCTCCTTCACCTAGCTCAAAGGTTATGTGATGGCATAAATACACAGGCTAGGATTTGTTTCCCTCTGCACTACTATGTTTACTAATCTCACATTGTCTTTTTCCATCACTTCAAGACAAGATCTTGTGATACTTAAATGTGTTTACAGGTGGCAGAGCCAGCATTATGTTCTTTTGCAGGAAGAAGCCATGGCCTCAGATTTAGGGGTACTGAATTAAGCCCAGGATGGTTTACACATTCCAGTGTAATTTGGCACACCTTAAGTATCCAGAGATACATTTGCGTACATCTGAGCCTTGGCCTGTATTTAAAGATCTGGACAAACCCATAGGTTTTCTGAAAAGCCGTTCTGAAGCTCAAATTGGAAGCTCTGGTTGCTGCCAAGAACAGCACCTGACTGTTGATTGAACAACTTACCTCAGTTACCACAGGAAAGCTAGCTTAGCTATAGCTAAATGCTTAGATGGCTAATGTAATATATATCCTAATGTTACTTTCCATTTGATTAAAGTCCATCATCCTCAACTAAATTTCTTGCGGTAAGTTCAACTACATTGATTCTAGTTAGCTGGTTAGCTAAATGATGCATAGCAGACAACTAGCCATTTCATATGCGCTGTCAATCAAATCAGCCACATCTCAATTATGCATAATTGTATGGCTCAATGTAATTTTAACTGAGGAGTTACATAAAAATACACCCCACATTTATCATGAATAGGAACTCTTGCTTTTTCTTTTCTTTTTTTTTTTTTTTTTGCTTTTAATTCCTCTTGAACATTTTTATGGGGATCTACAGTACGTAGGTAGATTGACTCACTTTTGGACTCAGTGGCCATTGGATTCTTAGTGGCCATTCATTGTTTTTTCTCGTATTTGTTGGACTCATTTTTCAAAACTGGAGGTTGCCACTTGATATGAGAAGTTATGGGGTTGAGAGCCTTGGTCAAGAACCCAGTAGCAGTCACAGCTTGGTGGTGCTGGGCTTGGAACTTGTGACCTCTTATATTACTTTTCCACCATCTTAACCACAGAGCTACCCCTACTTAATAGTTGTCATTTAAAAAAAGCCCTGTAATCAACCACCGTGACACTGTTAGGCACTTGTGCAAGGCCCATAACTCTATTCGCTTCAGGGGGCACCATATGATGGCTGTGCCATGACCCCAACTTTGAAACAATCTTGGATAAGAGAAGGAAAGGATTTCTCTCTGTTGTAATGTGCATGTGACAAATAAACTCTTCTTCTTCCTTCTCCACAGCTTGTGTTTTCATTGCAGGAGAATTGCCATAAAACAGATGCCCCTCTCTTGTCACTTTCCAATTTATGGACACACTTCTTCTGCACATCTTTATTTGGCAACCTTTAGTTTAAAATAAAATATAGATACAGGATGAATACATTCAGTAATCCAGCCTGTGTAAAGGTGAAGCTGATCATGGATGGATGAAAGCCTGATAACGCAGCTGGCTTTTCCCAACACATCAGCAGTACAATGAGAACCATCCAAAAAACGTGATCGATAACATGCGGCACTCATGAAGAGCATAAACGGACTCAGAATCAGTTTGTCAGCTTTCTTCTGTGACACCGGACACTCCTGCGCACCCTGAGAGACAAGAGACTCAGTTTACACTTTTGTTTACACAGCACTGACTCTGGGAATTGGAATTGAATGTTAGAGCAGAGAAAACAAAAATGTAATACACAATCCTCAATCATTCTGTAGTAATCATGAATGAAATATGCACCGTGGGAAAGTATTCATATGTGGAATTTGTCCTTGCACTCAATCGAAAATAAGATTCCACTCTGATTATCCAGCTGGTTTGCGCTTTGTTTCCCTGTAAGAAGCTCATTTCTGTCTTTCTTACAGATGGGGAAAAAAAGCCAAAGGCCTTGTGTTTTTTGCATAAAAACCAGCTAGCCACGGAAAAGCTACTGAAGGTATCGCTTTACTTTTCAATATGAAATTATACAACACAAGATTATAACACATATGATCCTGCCTTACGCAGCAACTTTTAAGCCTGGACACGAACGGATTAACGTGTAAGCCTTTTGTTTGAGCAGTTACATACAAAAACATCTCAATTCAGAAAAACAAAACGCGTGTATTCTACAGTACTTGCCTTGTGCTCAGTGTTAACTGTAAGTTCCTGGCCCGGTGGCAAGGAGCCTTCACCGTCAGAGTGAGACCAGTGAACTACAGACTGCAACAGCTGAGTAAGAGGCAAAATGATGAGCTTTATCACGGGAATTGACTGTAAAGGTGGATTGAACCATTGCCAAGTGTTTCAGCTTTTGCTACTCTTTCTCTCAAAAAGCAGGGGCACAACAGGGCTACCACGGCATCAGGAGCCGGGACTAAATCACCTAGTGAGGCATAATATCAAGACTCCAGATGCCATTCTCTCTTTTCTTTGGCTAGAATGAGCTTGAAGCTGGGATGGGGGGGACGCTGTGACCGCGGGCCTACAGTCAGCAGGAAGGGTACACTTTAAAGTACACTGCGGAACAGACCGCAGCACTCAGCAATCCACTGCACTTTCTGTGATATCCCTGATGTAGAGACCTAAATTTTGTCTGCTTCAATTTTATTACCTTGAATTTGTGAGGTTAAAAAATAATGAAGATGGTCTTTTTAACACTTGAAAATATTTCTGAACAGACATTTAGTAAGGGCAATATGTTTCCCTTGAATTTCAAATGCTTGAATTACATTTTCACCACAATAAATTGCAGTGCTGAAAAATTTCAAGTATTGTAAATGCTGTAAGCTGCGATGGATTGGCACCCTGTCCAGGGTGTACCCAGCCTTGTGTCCTAAGTCTCCTGAGATAGGCTCCAGGCCGTTCCCCCTGATCCAGAATACAAGATAAGACGGTATAGACAGTGAGTGAGTAAGTGAGTGAGTAAGTAACTGCTGTATGGAATTTTTTAATCAGATCAAATCATTGCAATGCAGATTCACATTCTGCATTGTAATGCAGTAAAATCCAGACATTTTTATTGCATGTTTTTGTTCAGTTCATGTAATTCAACATGTTTTTTTTTGCTTTGGGGAATTTTGGCATTGTTGTTTTCCATATATTATCTATAATTGCCTACTTTTAAGTTTGTGGCTTTGCTTAAATTTTTTAATGAATCAATTACAACACAAGCAAAACAAAATGCTGTTATTCAGCTTTCTTATCTTTCTTATCTCTTATTATTATTACAGTGGAACCTTGGATTACGAGCATAATTTGTTCTGGAAGCTCGTATTCTGTTCTCGTATTCCAAAACACGTAAATCAAATCAAATCTTCCCATAAGAAATAATGAAAACTCAAGTAATTCATTTTACATCCCAAAAAAATAAATACAGAAAAAAATGTATACAATATATAAAGTAAAAATAAAACAAATTAACCTGCACTTTACCTTTAAAAAAAAGTTAAAATAAATCCCAACAGATAAGTGTTTCCATTTGTGCGCGCAGGCGTCGTGTATTTGTGTGTGTATGTGTGTGTGTGTGTGTGTGTGTGTGTGTGTGTGTGTGTGTGTGTGTGTGTGGAATTAGCCCCTTCCCTCGCCTCTTCTTACACAGTAACACTCCTCCTTCCTCCCCCCACCTCACTTTTTAAGTTTCACAACAAACACACACACACACAACGGAAACACTGTTTTAACATGAAAAAAAGAAATGACCCTCTCTAATGACACTCGCGTGAGCGCAGACTAACAGGATCACTGCTGTAAAGTAAAAAAACAAATGAACCAGCACCTTACCTTTGAAAAGAATCGCGACAGAGCAGAGTTTCTGTGTAGAGCAGAGTGTGTGTGTCTGTGTGAAGCCGGGGAGGGGGGGTGTAAAGGCGAGAGTGTGTGTGTGTGTCGGTGTCAAAAAACTCCGCACTCGTAAACCAAGACATGCTCGTTTTTCAAGTCAAAATGTATTACAAATCTTTGCTCGTCTTGCGAAACACTCGTAAACCGAGTTCCTTGCAATCCAAGGTTCCACTGTATTATTATTATTATTATTATTATTATTCAATAGTAATAATAATGATGTTGTTACAGTATCAGAAACTGGATAAAACAATTAGTTTATAAGTTTTATATGTTTATTTTTCCTGTATAACGGACTCATAATTGTGACTATTAAAAAAAAATTAAATGCACTTTTTACCTGGACACAAATACTTTTCACACACGATGTAGGAGTATTTCACATGCACGTGCATTGTCTTTCTTAATCCTTAGCCTAAAAGAGCTGACGGGATACGAAACTCCCATTCACATTCACTTTTTTTTTAACTTAATGTGTTTTTTTTTTTTTTTTTGGCCTGATAATTCCAAGACTTTTCTAGCTGTGAGCTGAGCAGGCTGTTGAGAATCTGCTGGCAGCTGAAAGCACATGACTCCATCTGTTTACTGTGATGCTGATAGTGTTCAGAATTAGCTATTAGTACTGAGACAGGAAGTGATTCAGCTCAACAACATGGTCTCATGGTTATAAATTTACCAACTAGTTACAAAAACTAGTTACAAAAAGTGAATGTTTGGGGAGGGAAAAAAACAAAAACAAATTTATATATATATAATATTTGGCAGCCTGTTTGCCGATCGCCTGGCCTTAGCCTGTGACCGAATTCTGTGTATTAAACTACCAGTGTTTCAACATTTTTTGGATAAAAGATTTTTTTGGTACAGAGCAAATGAAGCAATCATTCAAATTAGACTAAATATCCAGATATCCAAGTTTTCCTGGAATAAATACACTAAACTCTTGCCAAAGACCAAAAAGCCTTAAGACTGCCAAAATATGCAAAAATAAAATGCCTGGCCTACTCTTGTCCTACATGCAACATGGTTTCACACTTGCTATTTGTAGCTACTTCAACCCAGAAATACAAAACTTGAGGTACACAGTGGGATTTTCCACTTTTTTCTACAATTAATTATTATGAGAAATTAACAATTTCCCAGGTAAAGCAAATTGATATGAATTTCTGATTAGTTCAAGGTCCACTATTCTTCTGATTAGGTCCACTATTCTGTAAAGTAGTTGCACTAGACTGCCAATAAGTTTTGTTGGACCAAAATATTAGGGAAAAAAGCTGCCAACTCCCACTAAAACGCCTGCTGTCTGGTTGTCTCACATGCAACATGGTTTCACACATTCCAATTTGTAACAATTAGGCCAAACCAACTTATCTAAAAAGATACACAGGGTAAAAGTTTGGTGCTATAATCAGGCTGGCATACATAGACATATTCGTACCTTTCTATTAAAGAAAGAAGAACCCACAATTTGATTGTTGTTGTTGTTATTTTTCTATTATTTACTAGAATTATTTTATTTTAATAGAATTATGTCAGAAAAAAAAGAGAGAGAGAGAAAAAAAAAAAAAACAGAATCACTGATTTGGAAAAGGATCACCCCTTAGTAAAAACGACTTGTAAACTCAGTCAGGTGAAGCTAATCACCTTCTTAATTGCACACAACACTTTGCACATCTAGACTTTGCAAAGACATTCACTTTTTTGCTGTGTGCTTTGGGTCATTGCCATGTTGGAAGGCAAACTTTCTTCATATTGACAATTTTCTGGCAAAGGGCAGCAAATGTTCCTCCAGAATTTGATGGCATTTGCCCCAACCATTTTCTTTCTATCCTGACAAGGTCTGCAGTCCCTGCTGCAGAGAAAAACCCCATAACAGAATATTACCACGTCCATGCTTTACCATAGGAATGCTTTCTGCCAGACGTATCGTTTGGTGTCGTGGCCAAATAATTACATTTTAGCCTCAACTTTTTTTCTTGCAACCCTCGCATACAAGCCACATTTGTGGAGAATTTGTAATATTGTTCTCATGTACACACAATGACCACTCTTTGTCATAAATTCCTGCAACTGCTTTAGAGTTACTATAGACCTCTTGGTGGCCTCCTCATGGTTCTTTCATCAAGTTTGAAGCAACGTCCTGATCTGGGGTGCAAAATACAGTACCTTCCACTTCTTAATAATATATTTCACAGTGCTTCTAGGCTGTGATAAAGCCTCTGAATGTTTTTGAATCCATCTCCTGACTGGTGCCTGTGCACAACGTTATCCTGAAAATCTTTTGCCAGTGCCTTTCCACCCTTAGTTAATTGTTTGCTTCAGTTGCACTACATAGTAGTACAGGGACTGAAATGCCCCAGTACATCACTCATCATAGTGAGCTAATTAAAGTAATTATAGTTGATTACAGTTAAAAAGCCAAACGTACTGTATTTGTATGCCATTAAAAAGATGATTAGTGTCACCTGATTGAGTCAGTCAAGTCATTTTTCCTTTTTTTTTTCTAAAGCAGTTCTGTTTTTCCCCTCCTTTTTTTCGTTGTTGATGTGTTCACACTAAATACAGATAGATGAAATCATGTTATTCATGCAACTTGTAAAACTTGTAAAATAACTATGTTTAAATACAATACAGAAAACAAAGAAAAAAAGAGTTACTTGGTAGAATGAATAAACAGGCAAAATAAATTACAACCAGAATAATATAATTCTCAATTGGGTCCCAAAAGGTCCCACGTTCATAACCCAGACAATACTAGAAAAAATATTTAAATATTAATCATTTATTTTTCTACATTAAAGTGGTGCTTGCTTTTGCCAAGGAGATTGTTATGGCCATATAAAAAAAAAAAAAAAAAAAAATGAAAGAAAGAAAGAAATGACAAACGCAGCTGGATTTGTTTGTGGCTGATAGTTTGCCCAAATAATGAGGGGAGTTCAAGTCAAACTGGGACTTTTGATTACATTTCTGGTGAATGAAGGTGTAACAGTGATTAAAATTTTTCAGAAGACTTCAAGTGATTTCCAGCCATGGTGGCTCAGAGCCCATTGCAGTCATTTCTGTAAACATTCAGTGAGTGGAACACTTGATCCTTACAAATCAATGGATAACTTTGTGTGTAAGAGATGCAACTGTCTGTGGGCACTGTTAAAAAAAAAAAATAATAATAATAAAAAAATCATTCCCCAACACCACTGCCATATTCCCTGTATAGTCCTGACCTCCCTCTAAGTCATTTTCACATGTTTGGACCATTAAAGAAGCTCCTGAGGGACCAGTGTATCAGAAGTGAAGCAGGCAGTCCAATCATGTGTCCGGCATATTGAAAACTAAAAAAACTTTCTTCCTTGATGGTGTCCAAGCACTGGTGAAATGCTGCGATAGGTGCATTAGTGTAGCAGGGGATTATATAGAGAAATAAAGGGAGTTTTTATTCTTGCAGTGTTCTGTTATTCTGCACATTCAAAAGTCCCAGTTTGATTTGAACACCCCATGATGGTTTCATTGCCAAGTTATTGATCAATATTAGATTTTTAGCCTTTGCATCTAATGGAAAAGCAGACTCTGAACTGCAAGACAAGTTTGACATCTTCCTGCAGTGGTTCATTGCAGATATACCCAATGCACCAGGATGTGCCATGTCAGTCTGAAAGCTTCACCTTTCATCAGACTTGTTGCAGTGCTCTTAAAATCAGTATGATGCCTTTTGAGAGTCATCTCTCCCAAAAAAAAAAAAAAAAAAAAATTGGGAGAAATACATAGGAAATGGAAGAAAGCAATGACACATGAATGAGTTTGTACTTTTTCAGCACTGTGTTGTGCTGGAGGGACGTGTGATAACAAGGTCAGTGAACTAAACCCAGAGTATGCAGAGAATATAGAACAAAACAGCATGTGTGCATGTCGAATATATGCCTCTTACTGTGCTGCGGGCTTTATGTTTGTGTATCCAGAGTCTCTAAAGCAGCCAGTTGGTTCAGCGTCTCCAAGCCAAGCATCAAGTCCTGTGGATCTGTGTGAGAAGAAAGCAGAGCAGAGCGAACACTGGCTGCTATGTGTTTCTCATACCAAATAATCTGCCTGGAGTCACACATAAAAAAAAGACTACAGAAATTCTGTGTGTATTTGGGTATGTGCACATCTAGGAGAAGGGTGTGTGTGTGTGGGGGGGAAAGAATGGCACTCCTCACTATCTTTTCTCAAATATTTAAGCTTTGCATTCCATGGCTTGGAATTTTAACAAGTAAACTTAAATAATTAAAAAAAAAAAAATACCAGTTGTTGGAAAAGCATAGAGTTATTATTTAAAACTAAAGGTTTAGGTGAAGAAGATCATGAGCAAAATATTTTAAAAATGAAATACAATTTCAAAAATCTGATACAGTGACGGCGTCTGTGGAGCACCTTTCACAAATTTAGAGAATACATTTTTTACATACCTCGAACTTTTCCATTCTTCCTCCACACACATTGTTTCAGGATCCATATAAATGATCTACTGCCCTGCCACGTTCCTCTAGCGAACAGCAGAGCTGAGCAACAAGCCAGGGAGGGGCTTTTCTTATATGAGGTCACATTAGGGAAAAAATCGAATTAGATTTTTCAGGCCCCAGCTGATACAAAAAAAAATGTGTGATTTTTTTTTTTTTTTTTCACTTTTCTTTCCTTGTTTGTTTGCACACAAACACACACACAAACCCTGGAGACTCATCTGAATGTCTACAAATTGCTGTGGAACCTTGGTTCACGAACGCCCGCAGCAAACAAAAAATTTGCCTAAAATTTGTCCCTGTTCATGAACTCCTCTTCGGAACACGCTGAACAAGGGCATGACCCTGCATTCACACCGAACGTCAAAGTTCGCTCTCGCCGCCCTGCCGCCGACGCCTGTCGCCGCGCTTCGCCGCTCTGACGTAGACCGAATGCCTTTCTTGTATTTAAAGGGGCCGCAAAGCAATCAAGCTTGTTGACCTTATGGAGACTGACCAAAATGTGGAAGAAAACCAGAAATTGATTGATAGAAAGAACTTTATTGTAGAAATAAACAAATTATAAGGCATTTGTATGGTGTGGCTTCTGTTCATTGTGAATTGCTAGTCTAATTTAATATTTTTTTATTATTATATTATATTTCTTATTATCTTTGTCCACGCATCCTTTCTTCTTAATGTCCCTGTACACAAACAGGGACATGTCATAAATAACCGGGAAATCCGCTACCGCAATAATAAACTTCTCCTCCATTTTACTTGGGAACTAATGTCGCCGGAACAAAAGTTCCGCTCATGCGGAGGAATTCTATTTTTTTATTGGTTGCCGCTCAACGGCGTCATAGCTCATTACCATAAAGTTGAGCTGATACCATAAAGTTGAGCTCTTCGCCGCCGGCTCCCATTGAAAATTAATGACTTCCGGCCGTTTTGACGCTCTCGCCGCGTTCGGTGTGAACGCAGGGTGAGTAGTGCGTCACCCAGCATCAGCTTTGCTCAGTCCGCGGTTACGGATCACGGATTTGTGCAAAGTGGAGTGATGCCCAAGCCTTTGCCGAGAAGTATCATCCAAACAAAACTGACTGTGGTGAACAGAGTGAACGTTAATGTGGTGTCTTTTTTATGCAGCGCAGAATAAAGAAATCTCTCTTTGGATATATATTTTTTTTGTGATATTATAGAAGGGGTTTCTCCTTCCAAACACTAACCTCCTCCTCAGCATCTTTCTCTCCTAAGTAAAGTTGTTTGCTCTTTCTCTTGTACAGTTTTTTTTTTTTTTTTTATTGTTTAGCGGTGTATAATTAGGTAAAATTACAACTTTTTGATGCTTTGTTTTATATCAAAAGTTAAATAGATAGTAATTCATAGTGATGGGGAACAGATTATTTCTATTTACATGTATTCCTATGGAAAAAAAAGAATTGGTGTGCGTCCATATCGGGTCACGAACAGAATTTAGGAATGAAGTGCGGTGTTTATTTAGTGGTGACCATGGTGTGCTTCTCTTCAGTGCAGTTCTTGAGACATGTGAGAACATAGTGTAACACTCAGTCCAAGGGTGTGTGATTGAGGTGGTCTCGGTCCACTTCTAAATGAACTCTGGAGCAGGGCGAGATTGATTCAACTCTGAATCAAATAACCTGCAGGGACTAAATTAAATTTGTCATGGATACTGAAATGCAGTGTTTTTTGTTTTCTTGTACTTTTAGATGTGATCTGTCAAATTGGACAAAATGACTGAGCTGTAGAACTGCTATATGTTCAACAAATAATAAGAGAATATACCGGTTGGGTAGGATACACAAACATTTTAATCTGCTTTGCATTTTGCAAAGGTCAAAGTCAAGGTGTAACCCCCACTTCTGAAAAATGTGGAAGTGACGAAACATGCAGGTCCTTCAATGACCACTAGGTGAGCCAATCCCCATAGAACCCCACGTTCAAATGCCAATTC
The DNA here is from genome assembly GCA_030347435.1 of Clarias fuscus. Classification (NCBI taxonomy): domain Eukaryota; kingdom Metazoa; phylum Chordata; class Actinopteri; order Siluriformes; family Clariidae; genus Clarias; species Clarias fuscus. Next base: position 4,172,246 of record CM059220.1, on the reverse strand, counting down.
TACATCATTAAATCACTAGCTGTCTGCTATGCATCACTTTAGCCAAAGAGCTAATTGGAATCATTGTAATTTAACTCACAACGAAAAAATCAAGTGTAGATTGTGGATGCCGAGGTCCAATCAAGTGCAGACTAACATTAGAAACCTCACAGCTCCCACAGTTTGTAAATAAAAATATTGCACAAGGATGATGTTTTCAGACCACACACCCTCACAAAATTTAGTTTTTGCTCGTTTTGCTTTGTTTCATAATGTATAATGTAAAGCCAAACCAAGCCAAACAGAACAGCAAACAAATCAAAATGAATCACTTGCACTTTATTAAACTGATGTAGACCTGGCTATGAAAGTGTCTGTAGTCAATCAGGATCTTTATTTGCTTTATTTGTTTTTATCTTTATTTGCACCTTTCCTAAGTGGAAATTATTGAAGTTGAAATGAGTTGTACAATTGCATTGCATCAGGTTCAAACAGCTGTATGGAATCATTGCCTGCAGGTCCTACTACTACTGCTACTACTACTTCGACTACTACTACTAATACTAAATTTATTTCAGACACATTTGGGTCATATATACTGTAAAAAAAAAAAAAAAGATATACTGGGTCTGTCTAATGGCTATGTATGTGTTCCTATTTCCAGAAACACCATTTAATGAATGGGCCAGCGGGATAAGCAGCTTTGCTGAGACAGCACTCCAGTGATTCCGACTTTACGTGCTGCAGTTCTCTATCTTAAGATACAAAATGCCTTTAAGGATAGTCTCAAAGCAGCATGACCTCAATGCAACATTCATATGAAACAAGCACCTGCATTTGCTTAGATTTTACATTAGAGAGCACATAAAAATACTACAAACTGCTAAACCCTTCTCTTTCGCTTACTTTAGACCTGTTTATGAGACTTGGTGGCCATAGAGCTGAATGCAATAAATTACATAAAATCAAACATGCAGTAGAGATATGGTAAATGCAAGAGGTATGAGGGTACAAACCTTACCCCTGTAGGTTGTGATACACACAGATACATACTTGTACTGTAAATTTGTAAACATGGACCAGGTCGCCCACCATGTTTTAAGACCGTTTATAACAAAAAAAAAACAAAACAAAAAAAAAAAAAAACTTACACATTAACACAACATTTAGATTTAATAAGTAGTTAAAGAATCAAAGTTATAATCAAACATGAATAGACAAATAAAAGAATCAGGTTCAGAATTCACACAAATGAATCGAGATGGAGGTGGTGATAAACCGTGTGCTTTATACTGTATAGTCTGACAACAGGAAATGGTTATAACATCAAAAGAATTATTTTTCTTAAATGTATATTTCACTTGCCCTATGGTTTTACAATCAAAAAAAGCTTTGGTCATGCAGTGCAGATTATCTCTCCCCCAATATTATAGTAGATTGGTATTGTTGCTTGTGTCATTTAAAGATGACTTTACCCAAAGTGAATCCTAGATGATCTCATTTATACTAAGGGTGTTGAAGTCAAACCAGGACATTTAATTGTGTAGAATTAGAGAAGACATTTCTGACAGCCATAACTGTGTTGTGTTATTTTGCACAGTCAGAAGTCCCAGTTTGACTTGAACACCCCTTGTACATCTGAGCAGTTGAGGGTTAAAAGCTTGCCTTTAAGAGGCAGCTTGGGATTGTTCGGATTTTTACCCATAGTCTTCCAAATAGTAGGCTATAAGGTCATAACCACTGGATGACCCCTGTAATTATCACAATGTCATGATACACACAGAAACAAATTGAAGCTGTGTGATAAGTCAATATCCATTTGCCCAGCAGACTGAAACACAAGTGTACAACAAAAATGAGTAAAATATACTTTTTGCAACTACTCCACTTTATATACTAGAACAATTGCAGAAAAAAAGCCAAAAATAAAACTGCTGAATATAACAGCACCAAGAGTGAGAAATTCACTAAATTTTTAGTATATGTAAATATTAAGATGTTTTTTTCCTCCCAGGCTTGTTTCAGCAGATCTAAGGAGCAGTTGACTCAGCACAGGGGGCAACACGCTTTCCTACACGCTTATAGCCTGCAAAATACGTCCCACCTTGATTGTATTGCGACGGCAGCCCAAGGGGTGTTGTTAACCACGGCACTCAAGATGCGTCTTGATGGCAAATAGAATAAGTGCTGAGTGTGGAGGAAAGAGAGGAAGAAAACAGAAGAGCAGAAGATTGAGAAGTGATGGGAGACAGAGAGGGAGGGAGGTGAGTGACATTGAAACTGATCGTCTGTCACCGAGCTGCGACTCGACATAAGCCTCTACTGTCTCGACAATGTGCCTAGAGCGACGTGACCAGGTCTGGATTTGAATAACTTATGCCCTTCTGTTGCATGGAATATACCCTATATACCCTCATGCTCCTCTTTTCTTTCTTCCAAACTTTCCTAGCTTTCTCACTTTCTTGCTCTTTCTGTCTGTATCTCTGAGGGACGTACATGCTGGGGGCTGGATGGTGAGAGGTCCAAATGGTGTCATGAATGCCTGAAGATATCAGCCATTAAATTGAGAGAGAAAAAAAAAAGAAGTAGTTTTAGGGGTTAGAACAGAAGCACTCATGTCTTATAGAGCTTCTACTGTATGTCCTTTTTTCTTTTTTCATTTAGGTTTTTTGTTACCAATACTGAAGATCTCATAGGATCCATAGGAAATTTAATATTTTGTCCTATTTATTTTGCTGCATTTCTTTACTGGTCACAGTGGAATTAAATTCATGTTCAAGATCTTATGGCATATTATTTCATAACAAGCATGAGGACAGAAAACTGCAACAGGAAGTGTGGTCAATATAAAATTGAAAGGGCTGGGAATTCCAGCTTGACTCATTGTGTAGACCCTGGTGGAAGGAAAATGTGCATGACTCAGTGCTTAGTGCTCGCTGAACTGAACTTCTCTTAATCATCAAATTTGCTCACTTCACTGATGAATACATTTCTGTATTTGCAATTTATCTCAATTTTAATGCTTACTCTGAGAATACCCCTCTGCACACTACAGTCACCTATCCTTGGAGATAGTATTTAAAAAAAGCATTTAGATGTTTTTACATCTGCTTTTAATTTTTGGTATTGTGTAAAAAAAAAAGGGTTTACATTTTTCTAGATTGCAGAACATGTGTCATATTTACTAGAATATCAATGTACTCCAGGCTTACCTTGGGTCAGTCTGAGGAAAGACATGGTGTCTGGTAAAAATATTTGTAAATGTCGATGCCATTTTTGTAAACATGTATATTTTGATATTACTGTATGTCAGTTGCTGGCATAGTGACATAGTTGTTTGCACTGTGGCCTTGTGCCCTCCATGGTTGAGTATTCGATTCCTGCCTTGGGTCTGTTTTTATGGAGTATCATACTTTTATGGAGTATCTCAGGGTATTCCTCGCACAGTCCAAAGACATGCAGATTAGGCCAGTCCCTGTACCTGAGCAGTTTCAGTGGAAGTAACCTATGTATGTACAGTAAGAGTTTAAAAAAAATGTGAGAAACAGGTGTATTGTAGATGACAGCAGATGATCAGGCAGATTAGTATAGCAGACGAGAGGGCACAAATGTTTGTTCTCATTTCTTTAATTTACAGTAAGCTACACTATTTAATGTACAGTGGAACCTTGGATTACGAGCATAAATTGTTCCAGAAACAGGCTTATATTCCAAAACACTCGTAAACCAAATCAAATTTTCCCATAAGAAATAATGAAACTCAAATTAGTCGTTCCACAGCCCCAAAAAAATAATATATAAAGTAAAAATAAAACAAATTAACCTGCACTTTACCTTTAAAAAAAGTAAAAATAAATCACAACAGATAACTGTTTTTGTTTGTGCGCACAGACGCAATGTAAGTGGAATTTCAAAGTCAAAATTTTTTAAAATCTTTGCTCGTCTTGTGGAACGCTCACAAACTGCATTACTCACAATCCGAGGTTCCATTGTAATTTAATATGAAGAAATGTGGGGTGGCTCAAGACCTTTCCAAAGAACTGACCTATTGACACCTCTCAGGTGACGCCCCCCCACACACACACCAAAACACACAGAAAGCAGACCACTACATACATAAAATTTACAAATTTATTATTTACATAAAAGCAGACATTTCACTTTTTATAAGTATATATTTTTCGTGTCTGTGAGGCGAGTATACATGGAGTTTCGTTTCATTTTCTGACGCGCTCAAGTTAGCGCACCCTGTTTAAGGGTTTCTCGTCATTGTGAGTGCACTTAAATAAAAGTGGAGTCTTATAAAGGCTTGTACACACGCTGTCCTCTCGCGGAGATCAAAGGGCGGCATTCCCCTTTTTAAAGTCTCTGGGGCGTGTCACATCATCCCGCTCGCGTTTTCACTCTCACACTCCCACTTTGTTTCATAGCGTGGAGAGAAGCTCAGGATCATTAGCGCCGATAGCTCACCAGTTGTGGCTAGTCCCCGCTCACTCTGCAGTGTGCGCCTAGGCCGCCTACCTAGTGAGCTTCGGAGTGAGTGAGTAACGATATTGATTTGGGCGCACGCCCATCACAGGCGCACGCCGTGACACAAGTATACATTTACTTTGCAAAAACACAAGCAGGGCTGAATGACAACGACATCTGCTTACGCAGTAGCACGTCCTGACAATGTTTTAATTTTATAGCCATTTAGTTTAATTTATTTCGGTATTATCTACAAATTTAAAGAACACAACATTTAAGATGACCCAAAACCCTACACTGTAAACCCGATTAAGTTGGCAAAACCCAAAATATTTGAGGTACTCAGTTACATCAATTTTTTTAAATGAATGATAGTTCTGTTTACTTAAAATTGGAAACATCAATTTTTGAGTTTGTTGAACAAATAAAAAAAATGTTGTAGTCCATCCAGCATGTGAATCAAACCCAGGGCTTTCTGCATGGAAGGCGAGACACTTACCACTACACCACGAGTGCTCTATAGATGTTACATTGGTGGAAGTTTTAATTAAGTTATTGTTACTTACGTACTCAAAATTATTATTCATTCAATTATTTAGGTAAACCGTACTCAATGTGTTTAATTACTTTGGGTTTATTAGGGTTTACAGTGTACACGCGTAGGCTTTCTAATTACACATGATAAAATCTAAAGGCTCACTGTGTTAACATTTACGATACTAATAAAATTTAATTCTACATTTGTACTGTAATTTTAGTACTGTGATTATGAATTAGTTTAAGTACAATGTTACACTTGATTTTATCCGCTACTACGTGCAGCTCTAAAGGAGCTGCGGCTCATTAATCCTTGAGAGACTGAAATAAGGTCTGATGCGTCGGTCTATAGTTATATAGCGCCACTCAGTGGTAAAAGCCAGCAAATGCATACCGTCGCTGTGAGGTGCGGCGACAAAACTAGAAAACTGCTCGTCACACATTTGTATGTCAGTAAAGTAAGAGGTAGAGGTAAGGAACCAAACATGAGTCATGCAGTTCTTGAAAAATAAGCAGCTACAAGCTTAATGTAATGAGGTGCAGAGTTACTGTTGGCACCCTGTTGCTGGTTATTTTTTCCTAGAGTTTGTACCTAGAGTTACACCAGGAGTTTGCCACTGAGAATCAACACCACAGAAATTTACAATTTAGATTTTTTTTTTCTTATAAGAAGCAATGTACAGAGACTTTAGTGTACATTAAATAAACCATTACTAGACTCACTATTTGAAAAGTCTGTTCTGCTAACAGTGTGACCACAATTTGAGACATATCACACCCAGGTAATACTTCCTAAGTGGCTCTGCTTCAATGGACACAGAAATGATTAGGGTCAGGTTTGCATCACTGGGAGCGCCATTGTCCGGAAAAGTGAGATTAGGGGCAGAAAGACCAGCACAGATTCACTGCCTTCTAGAACATTTTTGAAAAGAATTAACTTGGGGGAATCAAGAGATAAAAATTTTAATAAAGTAACTCAGTGAGTAAAGAGTAGCAATGCAAAGCAGCCCCTAAAAATGTCCATGTGTCAGGCTTTATAAGTATATTTTAGAGCTCAGTTAACCTGTTGGAATCCAAATACTCATGGTGGTTTTAAATGATGTTTAATCCACTCGAGTTGTAATTGCTGTACTGCAGCCGTAACCCATGCTGTGGGCCGAGAGGCAATGAATCACGGTCTTGTATTGACTCTGAACCTGTACCCACTATGCCATTTCACACCGTCATCACGAAGCAGATTGGATTGCTGTAAAAATGGATTTGGTCTAATTCAGGTTCTATGCCTGATAGATTATTCTTTCGGACATCTTTTCTCAACAGTGGTAAGAACAAATAATGTTGATTAGATGGCTATTGATCCTGACGGTTTATCACAAGAGAGGCGGTGTACTGAAGTCTCTAATGCATGGTGAAGCTGCGTATAAACATCTCATTTCTGATCTGTTGGGTTTATAACACCTTGTTTAACACATTTCATTGCTACAGTACACCTACAGTGAAGCAACTAGTGGAAATGGTTCCAATTCCAATATGCAGGAACGTCTGCAAATACACACTTGTAAATCGATCTCATGCAGTGGTCAGTGTAACCAAATTACGATGTTGTTGTTAGATTTATTGACTTTTTATATCCCTTTAGCGGCTTGTTTTCAGAAAAGCGACTTGCAACAAATCTGGCGACATTTTGAACAGAGTTTGTCGACTTTCCCTGGAGGCAAATTGCCGTGACTGCCCGTGAATACACGATGCTACTTGTTGGATGTAGGAATGCCCCTCTCAGATTCTACTCCAGTCATTGAATGAAAGATCAATGAAAGCAGAGCATTCAACTAACAAGAGTGCTGTTGACAGAGACACGAATGAGCTGTGCATGCCAGAGCTCCCCATGACCAATCAAAAACAGGGTTTGCTTAGGGAGTGCCTTCTTTGGTTTTGATTCACTGTACTGTCAGTTATAATAGCAGTATCATTAGCATTTGTAATATTAGCATTTAGTAATGATAGCTAAACTAAGCTGATACCTTTCTTACAGAAGTGAGCACAAGCAGACACTACTGTATGCAACCTAATGCTATGAAGTTATACAGTATGTATGTGACAGTACATAATTCTTCAGGTTTATGTCATTTACATTTACATTAAAGCATTTGGCAGACCATCTTATCCAGAGGGACTTTAATTGGTGATTTTGAGTGAGATATTGCTCAATTATGACAAAAGTTATATACAGGTAGCATATAAAAAAACAACAGTTATTATCAACAGATAATGATTTGTTCATTTATTTAACCAGTTATTTTGCTCCGCCAACACATATCCTTCCGCGACTGGAAGAACTCAGTAGTCGCAACTGGCAGATCTGGTGAAAGACAGTTATCAACCGACATTTAGTGTAATTAACAGGGATTAAACTTCTTGTTGGTACTATACAGTCAAAAGTTGAAAGGGAATGAACAGTAAATGTGGTGGACATTCCTGAGAAACGTACAGCATGCTGGATTCCAGGGTTGTATCCCAAATGGAATAAAATGGAAAGCTAGTGCACTACTTACAGTACACACCAAGTAGTGCCCTTGAGCAGGGGTTAGAGAGGGATTGAGATTTAAACCCTGTGTTAGAAACTAGTTAGCTTTGTAGCTCGGGTTAGCAGTAAACAGCATGGACTGTTCAGAGGCAATTTGGCATGACTTAGAAGCAGTTATTAAGGAGACAAGGTGTGATGATGCAACGTTATCAGATGTGTGTTCTTTGCTGAAAGTGCTTCTGTGACTGGTTTTGAATGTGGCTTTTGTCAGGCAGCTGCTTATCTCTCTTTCCAGTACTGTGGACTGTACCAACCTACTTTCACTCATGCTGGTAAGTGACACTCATGTTGAGTGTTGTTCTTGGTCTTGTGGCTGCTCCCGGCAAGGGGTCACCATGGCGGACCATCCGGTCTGCCAGGTTTTACTCTGGATCACCTTACTGATGCAAACCTCCCATTTTATCCAGGCTTGGAACCAGTGGCAGTGGCTGGGGTTTGGGCACTGGCTGGAAATTGAACCCGGACCTTCCTGTTGTACTACTGTATAATGCATTCTGACATGCTCATCTCATCTCTCAGCTCATGCTTTTGTTCTTTACTTTACTGTTTCTTTCCTACTATTATTTTTTACAATGTTGAGTAGTTTTGTTATCTCAGTGTCGACTTTGTTGTCAGTGTCGGATGGTTTTTGCACCAGATCAAGTGTAGGACCATCTCAAGACTTTTGTGATAGACAAAAATGACCAGGTTGAGGTTGCTGGTGCCATTCAATAACAGCTGGATCAAAATACAAAGACCTCCATCAGTGGCTAATAAATGGCTGGAGTAATGGTTTCTGGGAATTTTGGCAATTCCATGCTGATGGTTGTGTGCGTGGTCTGCATTTATGGTCAGCTTTTGTATTGATTCCGTCGTTTTAGTGCTACTCAGTGAAAATGGCAATGAGGTGCTAGAAGGTGTGTAGAAAGCACTGCAGAATTCTTGACTGGTGCATGTGAACATTGTTATTGCTTAAAACATAACAAATATAATGCATATACTGTATTGTAATAATAAAAAAAATAAAACATGCAGGAATATCTGTATGGCTTTTCATTTTATCTCGAGGCAACAAGCTAGACAAACCACGGAGTATAATATGTTTAAGATATCCGACTAAAAATGTTAGAATTTTATAAATCATTATTATTAATACATTGTTAACAGACCAGTGTCAATACTGTACTAAATAATTTTCTGTGGATTAACAGGCAAAAGCTTTGACTGGACCTTTCAAGAATGACTCGAGTAGATATACGCAATATTATGAAATATCACTCTGACTATGAGGAATCATTTTGTAAGCTGTTATTTTGAAATGTTATTATATTGGGATTCATTTTCAAACACACCACATTGAACTGAAAAAAAAAAACAAAAAGTACAGTACATGATATTTCAGTCTTATTTGTTCTCCTGGCATGCTGTGCTAGTGTAGGAGTTTAGGAATTTAAAAATGACTTATTTCTTCATTCATGCCTCGGCTGAAGGACAGAAGCCAAGAAAGCAGAAAAAATAATCAGTATGAATTTATAAACTTCTCTAATAAAAGAAAGTTGTAGGGCAATCATGGTGAAGGGTTGCAGAAAATTAATGATGTTCATTAAAGGTTGTTTGTCCAAAACCTGATTTACTGTTACTTATTTATTATGCTTAAAACCAGATGGCTATCTACAGTACAGCTTACAACCGTGCCTATAAATTACTTTAGAACAAGAAAATATAGTAAAATGTGTTGATTATTTTCTCTTTGGTATGTGTTGTATGATAGATCGAAAATCTTTCTCCTAAGAAGGCTGGGTCAAAAAAAACAAAAAAAAAAACAAAAAATAGAAATCGAACTGAACATTCAAATGATATCACAGGATGTTCAATCTTATATTAGACCTACAGTATGTCAATGAATTTAAGCAGTTACAAGCTGGGACGTATGAATGTCAAGCCAAGTCAAAGCACGACTTTTAATAACACAGAGTAACAGGGCACATGTTTTGCACCATTTACTTATTTTTCTGCGGCTACGAGCCTCATCACTGTACTGCGCTTAATGCCTTCATTCACGAGAAATCCCAGTTTGACTTGAACATGCCTCTTGATTTATTTGGTAATGGCATGACATGTTGTAAATGTTTTATGAACCTTGCTACAGCCTGTGAATAATCCACTATAAATGCATTACACCATTTAATTTATATATCCATTGATGGCATACACTGAAAACGTTTACCAGACTATGAAAGTCATATTTATAATGAACTATGGACCCACTGATTTATCTCATAATAGCTAAGATCAGCAGTGTGCTTTGTTAAAATTGCTAAACAGCTTTCTTCCTTTCTTTTAAAGCCTGAATTACTAACGTAGGATTCTTTGTGCTATTTCAAGGAGTTAGACAGTTCAGAGGAGACAGTGTGAGAGGGTGTACATCCGTCTGTGTCTTAGGGTTAAAATGAAAACTTAAATGAAAGCCTCAGTTCTGCTATAGCAAAAGCCTCTCCTTGCACAGTGCCAGAGAATCAGCTTTTCTTTCCTTTTTTTTTTTTTTTTTTCTTCTTTACTGTTGAAACATGGTGAGAGTTCAATAGTACCATTCCTGTAAATAATCGTCGCTCGCCTACAGATCGCACTGATGTAGTTTAAAAAAGAATGCAAGAAGACAAAAGGAAGAGCGCATGCCAGAAAGCTTGTGCTGTACCACCCCCTCATCCTCCCACAGTTTCACCATTCTGCTCCAGGCTATTCCTGATCCTTTCACGCTATTAGTGGGTTTACAGAAAGCAATCGAAGAGGTTCTTCTGCGCTCCTTCATCTCGACGAGGAACTCTCACAGGGACCAATCAACTCTCTAGTAATCCAGAGGTCTAATCAGAAAGACTTCTGTCTCCGGAGTTGATCATCGAGTGGATTATGCACAAACAGCTGGTCAAAGTTGTCTTATACTGCTTTATGCTGCGTACACGAGGCTGATTTAGAAGCTCTAGTAGTGAAAAAAAATCTCATTTACAAAACATGAGGAAGTATTTTTTTTTGTAAAGCAAGTGCTGAATTGAGGATGTTCCTGCTACTTTTTTTTTATTTCAATTACCCTAGATCTCTCTCTCTCTCTCTCTCTTTTTTTTTTTTTTTTGACATTACATTACATTACGTTACATAATGCATTATAACCTAGAGCTACTTTTTGTAACAATCAAAGGCACTATTATAAGTAATCTGTATGGCGGACCGAACTCACCAACTTTCACTGGTTATTAGAATACTTGGGAGTGGAGTGGTACATATAGTTAAACAGCCCAGTGACATTCTATCATCAAATTGCATAATACATTATAATATCCATTTACCAACACTGTAAACACTTTGTTGTTTGTCTTTCGGCTGCTCGCAGCAAGGGGTCGTCACAGTGGACCACACAGGTTTTTTGCCCTCCCTGACGCAACCCTCCCATTTTATCCTGTAAACAATAACCTTGTAAATACAAACAAAGGGTCAAGTATAATTACTAACACACAATGTATTATAATGATTAGAATAAGCCTGTATAATTGCTTCATAACATGCATCAGGATCAATTTATAAAGGCAGAGTACATAACGTATTATAGAATTAGATTTTTGATAACATTATAAAAATAGCCGTAGATACAGTAAATATGGCAAATGTTTTGTATTAGATAGCATTAATCAGACGAAGTCCTGTTCGCATTTTGCAACCCGAGCCATGTGGAACTGCAAATCAGACTTTCTTTCAACAACGGCATTCTTCCTGCCACTCTACCATAAAGGCCAGATTTGTGGAGTGCACGACTCATAGTTGAGTCGTGCACATGAGCTGTGGATCTCTGCAGCTTCTCCAGAGTTACCCTGGGCCTCTCGGCTGATTTTCTGATTAATGCTCTCCTTCCCCTGCCTGTCAGTTTAGGTGGACGGCCATGTCTTGGTAGGTTTACAGTTTTGCCATACTCTTTCCATTTTTGGATGATGGATTTAACAGGGCTCCATTAAATGTTCAAAGCTTGGGATGTTTTTTTTTATTTATTTATTTATTTTTAATTCTCCACTCCACTTCTCCACAAGTTTTCATTTTTCATTCCACTTTCACAATTCCATCACATCAAATCCTAATAAAATAAATGTACATTTGTGCTTATAAAGTGACAAAATGTGGTTCAAGGTGTATGAACACTTTTGCAAGGCACTCAACATAAAAACATAAATAAATACATGCATACACACATAAATGAAATACATATCTCATAATGTCTGACATGATCCTTTACAAATGCTTAATCAGATGCCTCCCATTTAAAGCATCAACAAATGACTCTATAATATATTAAAATGGCTCTTTATCATGTTCCAGTAACATATATTTTCATAATAATAAACAACGTAATACATTATTAGATATGTTTATAGTGAAATTGTAAACATGTCATCGATTGGTGTCAGGCATGAACGGTATAACAGTTTACAAATGTTATAGATGCAAGGATGCCTATATGCATGATGCCATACGTTGATCAGTTATAACATGACTATGAATTATAAACCTGAAAGCTGGTGACAGGACGCCCAAGACTTACCCCTGCCACAGCATCCAAGGGATCTGCTAGGTGGTGCCAACATCCTGGTGCCAGACACAAGAGCACACCCCCAGAGGCCCTGTGGAGCCGCACAGTTGAGGAACTTGTACTTCTTAGGTGACACAGAGGAACCCAAAACCTAGGTGGTGTCAATATTAATGCTTATTGTTATGGATGATCACTATATATCTGTCCTCAAACAATCAGCATAACATTAGGGTAGTTATAGTAATAATAGCTCTGGTATTAAAATTCAGATAAACCATCTACAATAATTGTTACTGATTAGATTTAAAATCTCAAGATGTCTGGATATCTAGAGACAATCTGTTCCTGGACAGTGGTCAGCTAGTACTCTCACTCTCTCTCTCTGCTCTGTGTGTAAATGGCACCACAGGGGAAAACATATTTTTAATCTATAGATCATATTACAGTATTCTGTGCAGGTTTCCAATAAAGTGGAATTAAGCATCCTTGACCTGTTATTGCACATTTTGAGAGACAGTTGGTGTTTTATTGGAGTTAGCCCAAACACTAACACTAACCCCCAGCCCTAAACTCTAACCCTATCCCTAACCCCTATGAGATACACTGATTAGTCATAACACTTAAACACTTAAGATTAAAACCACCTGTAGGTTTTGAGTCCCCCATGTGCTATCTGGGCAGCTCTGGTCCCTCAGGGTACGGCTCTGCAAGGCTTCTGCGAGTGTGTGGTGTCTGGCACTAGGACATTAGCATGCTTTGGGTGCTGTGGATTGTGTGATGGGTTCTACATAGACTGGACCTGTTAACATTTGTCCGGTGCATTCCATGGGTGCTTGTTTGGATTGGGAGCAGGGGTGTTTGGAGGCCGGGTCGGTAGCCTTAGGCTGTTTTCCTGCTGGGTCCCATATGGTGGTGTACTGGGTGTCCTGGTGCCTTCCTATCCTAACTAGCACTAACTTTTATTCATCAGTTTGTGGTTTTTCTGTGAAATCGAACTGAACGCACCGGTCCCTGTGAGCATGGGTGAGCCTTGTGTGGACATGATCCTGGTGAACGGTGTTGTTCAGGTCACTTGTCAGTGGTCATAATGTTATTGTTGATCTGTGGATATACAGTATCTTTTTTAATTGTACACATAAACCCAGATACATCATACCTGCTATGAAAAAACGGATTTGAACACTGTATTTAAAAAGAATTTCTACCTGGCATAATCATTTAAGAAAAAAATGCCATTATTTGGGAAGATTTCGCACAACGAGTACCAATCATATTGAGGATGAATGAGATGCCTAAAGTTCTCAGGAACAACAACGTTACTTAGTACTAATCAGAAAGAAAAATGCTACACAGCCAGGGCTTATGTCTACCACTTCAATCATCCCTATCAGTTCAACAACATGCAAGTGAAAAATTCACGGAACACCAATTAATCATTCCTGGAAGGTGTGACGTGCACAATTTCGCTATACAGAACACAATAAACTGCAACCGTCCACAATTCTCTCGCTTTCTATACCCAAAACCCCTGTTTAATGTGTGCGTCTGAAGTTTGCACACGAGCGTTTGGACGAATCAAATTTAGCTTCTTTGGAGAAAGAAGGGTTGCACACATGATCCAAAGGAGTCTATACTAACAGGTGGGAATATCATAATCTGAGGCTGCTGCTCTGCAACTGGCACAAGGGTATTAAAACATGGTACTTGTGATTTTTCTTAAAGAGACTATTAAGGTGGACTACCTAAGACTAAGCATTGTATGAGTAGCCAAAATAAATGGGCTATAATTCAACCACAATGTTTAACACAGACCTCCCTATATTTACTTCTTAAAAAAAAAAAAAAAAAAAAAAAAAAAACTTGCAGATATTTAAAAATGGACTAAATGCTTGTTTCGCTTATGTTTAATGTGCTGCTACAAACTCTACATAAGTTACATCCTGTTATCACCATAATGTATTCTAATGTTAAAATTACAAACAGTTGTGACAGGTTCTTTGCAATCATGTGACCATTATGAGATGCAATGTCACTCTGGATGGCATGAAAATACAGTTGTACATTATGGTGAGTTATCGTTGCTATGTACTGTTGAACAGATACTGACAAAACAAAGCAAAGTAAAAGCTAACACCGTTAGGATTTTCTTTTTAAATCCCCCTTGTTTAGACCAACTGCATGTAGAGGCCCGATAAAATGCCCTCATGGATTTTGTGTTTAATCGATCCAAACACACAAACAATAGGCGTTTGAGATCTAGTAATAGCGCCTCCTATGTGTAAAATCACTTCCTGACGTCCAGGACCGAATGTGGGATGCAGCGCAGTGGAAGTGATCCTACAGTATGTGCAAACATCACATTGAAAAGACAAATAAGTAGAATGTTACTGAGAAACACCAAACTGCAAAGGACACAGCAAATGTCAGAAATACAATCATTATGAAACACTGACATTAGAGGCTCTTTCCCTAAATGCTGCGAAAGCATCTCTTACTGAACATTTTACAATATCAACCCCCTTTCCCCTCCCCTTTTTTTCTTCGTCATTTATGGTATAGATATGGTATAGACATACAGTATGGTATATGGTATTTATGGTATAGAACTTCCTGTGAATGAAAAAAAAAAAAAAATGAAGTAAAAGTCATAATGTGCTGCTACAAACTGTACATAAGTTACTTCCTGTTATCACGTTAATGTATTTTGATGTTAAAATTACAAATAGTTGTTCACTAACTTTCTCTTGAAACAGGTTGTTTGCCATCGTGTGACCATTATGGGATGCAGTGTCACTCTGGAGGGCATGAAAATGGTGAGTTATCTTTGCTATAAACAGGTACTGACAAACAAAGCAAAGTCAACAAAAGAAAGTCCCCAATTCAGATACAGTAGGTCAAATAATTAGCCTGCATCAAGTCCCAAAAACCCATTAGGGAGATTTGAAGAGATTTAACTGGAATTGCATTAAGGACAGTCCAACACTTTATTAAAACCTGTATGGATTGTGCTGAACTTGCAACTTTTTGGGAATAAAATCATGAATGGAAATCAATTTGAATGCTTATTAAAGATGTATGGAGAGAAAAAAAAGAAAAAAGAAAAGAAAAACTGACAATATAAATCACAGCTGTATTTAACAGTGAACGAGAGAGGATTTCCACATGCCTAATGTGATGAAACCTCATAGGATTGGTACTAAACAGATAAACAACTATGTGGGCCTAATAAAACCACTTGTTGGTGAGAGCAATCAGAAAAAAACAAAACAAAAAAAAAAAAACACTTCAATTTGCCATTGGACTTTGAAACAAAGGTCATGTGACCTGATGAGTCCAGATTGAGCCTATTCCAGAGCGATGGGCGTGTCAGGGTAACAAGGGAAGTACATGAAGCGATGCACCCATCATGCATAGTGTCCACTGCACGAGCCTCTGGAGACAGTGTTATGATCTGGGGTCGCTTCAGTCGCTCAGGTCGAGACTCAGCAACGTCATGTGGCAATAAAATGAAGTCAGTTAACGATCTGAATGTACTGAATGAGCAGGTTATCGTCAAGGTATGGACTTCATCCCTGATACCACATTCATATTCCAGAATTCAGATTGTGAAAGTATGGTTCTGGGAGCATGACGAATCATTTTCACACATGAATTTGTTGCCTCACTGGGCACCGTAATCACAGCTAAACCTGGTCAATAAAATCCGGAGTGTACACTTATTTTTTGTGTATGCAAAACATTATTAACATTATGGAATATGTTATTATTACCTTTTGTCATGATATTCTTACTGCCATTTGTCTAATATATTAGTATTAGAGTATACATGCACATACAGTATATAACACATTTAAGTTTGGGAACACACAGAAATCCAAGTGTAATTCTATAATGAGGTGGATTTCATTATTTATAGTGTGTGTACAGCCACAGGCAGGCTCTTAGCAAGCTCTGGGCATAAGCTTTGATGCAACCTGCCGAATGTTTCATCACTATAGGGATGAGAAGCAACAAAACCGAGCAGAAAAGGAAATGATTAGACTATGCATAAATCTGTTTAATATATCCTTAGACACACTTTTTTTTTTTTTTTTTTTTTGCCTGGAAAACAAAATAAGAGACTCATCTCCTATACAATACTGCGCTGCGCCTGAAACAACGCAAGCTCAGCAAGATTCGTGGCTAGACTTGTGAGATTTTTTTTTGTTTTTTTTTTTGTGAAGGGATCGTGTCGGTTTGCCACAGAGTTGGTAATGACATGTTTGTATTAGTGACAGTCGGTCTCTCTGAACAAGGCATCACACATCAGCATGCATCCACCACATCCTGTGTCCTACACTACTACTTCCTTTATTTTTCATTTACTTTTGGCTTCCGCTTTAATATATGAATTCTACATTTGAATAGAATACATTACACTTTTCTAATGCCCAATCGTGGATAAAAAGCATTAAATACATCACTTTAATATTAGGCTACACAATACACTCTAATGCATCACATTGTGCTATACAAGTGTTGAAAGGCATTATAACAAAAGCTTAAGTTTAACATAGCACTATATAAGCCTGTATTGTATGGTTTATATGTACGAAGGGTGTTCAAGTTACTTTTATTTCTCTATACAATCCCCTGCTACACTAATGCACGTATCCCAGTTTTTCACTAGTGCTTAGTTACAATCAAGCTAGAAAAGTTTGGCAGTAAGCCGTAGCCATGATTGGACTGACTGCTTAACAGCTGAAATGCTGGCCTCCCGAGAACTCCTTGGAAATGGCTTGGAGGGAGGTCAGGACTGTGTGTGGCAATAACTCCTAGCCGAGTTAAAAAACAGTGTAAGTTGCATTTGTGAATGATTGTGTGTACAGTTCCCATAGACAGATGCATCTCTTCTGCGAATTAGTAACAAGTTCTTTTCAAGGATCAGGTCTTCCACTCATTGAATGCTCAAGGTAACGACTGCAGTAGAACCTGAGCTGCATCGACCAGGATCAATATTCTAGTATTCGTGTAGCTAAGAGTCTAATCACTGCACTGTGCTTGATGTCTTCTGTAAATGTCAATCAGAAATGTACTGTAATCTATAGTCCCAGTATGACTTGAAAACGCCCATCATATATAAACCATTATCACCATTCTATCATATTATAAATTTCAATCATACAATATACTGTAACATTTGTTTTTAAGGCATTGGTGGCTCGGTGTTCGTCTCTTGCCAAATTCTGGCCAGGATCCATTCCCAGCCATTGTCCAAACTCCAGACACTTGATGAGGTGCCGGTCCCAAGCTCGAATAAAATGTGAGGGTTGCATCAGGAAGGGCATCTGGTTTAAAACATCTACAACTAGGCATTTGGCAGACGCCCTTATCCAGAGCGACTTACATTTTTATCTCATTATACATCTGAGCAGTTGGGGTTAAGGGCCTTGCTCAAGGGCCCAACAGGGACAACTTGGCGGTAGTGGGACTTGAACCTGGGACCTTCCGAACCGTAGTCCAATGCCTTAACCACTGAGCTACCCCTGAAACCTGTGGCAAGTTGTTGTGCGGATCGAATGGTCTGCTGTGGCGACCACATGACAGGATCAGCTGAAAGACTAACAATATAACATCTGTTTAAAATCACACAATGTTGTAAAAGCAAATCCATTGCTATTATAAACCATATACACTATAATGCATCATAATGTCTGACTTAACACTATATCAATTCTCTGTCTCAATTATCACAGTTTATAATGTCAGGGATATAATACTTTATAATACCAGTATATAACAGCATTTTACATAGTAATGTTCTAATGAAATATAACACAAGCTCAGGTTTCATGTAGCTTAAACAAGCATAGTTTACAACCTACAGTATGCGCAACACTTATGCATATGGCTACTTAACATTTGATTATATAATGCATTATAATACATGTTATAAGTACAATAATTGCATACACTGCAACAGAAGATATTTTAATGTCTGGGATAATCTGGTATAAAAGGTCAGTTTACAAACCAACAACATATGATTTCATATTACTGGCTCACGTAATGCTTCATATTATTTGTTTGTAGCCAGATTCCAGACCTATAATGCATTATGATAATGCCTCTCTCTTTATATAACAAGACATGAACCATATATTGTGTTAAGTAATCTGACATTTGCTTATGCTTTATGAAAGTTTATGGCTGTTATCAATATATTTATTCTAGCGTTTTTTATTTTCTGCACAGTTCTAGTGTATTATGAATGAAGGGTTAATTTCCAAGGGAATAAAATAAAAAATAAAAATACTAAATAAAAATGTTATTATGAACACACACCACTGACACCATTGTGCTGCAGGGGCTTGTAAGGTCTGAGACGAAAAGTATGGCGTGGTTAAAAAACAGCAATGAAAAACATCCTCCGAATATCCTACAAAAATGGAGTCTCAGAGATGTTATTGACTATTTATAGATAAGAGCTTTGATCATAATATCCACAGCTTCATGGCAGAAAGCATGGAGAAGCACAGAGATGCCTATCGCCATGGTAACTAGCCTGTTATCTGAGGTTATTTTGGACAAACCGAATGAAGCGCGTGTGTTTTATGCTTATGCAAACAAGATAAGACATTGATTATAAACGTTTTAGTCAAAATTGGCTTTAAAAATATATTTAATATTTTCCTATACTATTTGTAGATCACTTCTTTTAAATTCAGGCCAAATGTTCATTCACATATTGTAAAACTACATCAGGATGTGTGAAGTAACTGAGCACTGGGAGCATTTTCACGAATCCTATAGTCATAAAGATTTATGGATGATAATTATCTTAATAGTGTAAACATAAACTCCAGTAATGAAGTGCTTGAAGATTATAAGAACTGGATAAAGAAAAAAAATATTTTCCCCAGGAAATAAAATTATTTAATGTAATAATTTGCAGTGATAACAAGACAAAGAGAAAAAGATACAAATTCGGGCCATGCAGGTTCATGTACATAGAGTAAATATAAAATAAATAAATAATAAATAAATAAATAATATTATAAAGAAATATATTTATTGTAGTATTGAAAATAAATAAATAAATACATTATTATTAATAATAATAATAATAATAATAATAATAATAATATTCCCAGTACAGTGAAGGTATATTTTAGGCAAAAATAAATAAATAAATAAATAAATAAACATTCTTTACTTATAGTTTATTCTTTTCAATGTATATTTAAGTCATATTTATAGATTTCAAAGCCTCAGGTTGTGTTGAATGTCTCAGTTGCATGCAGAAATACAGTATATATAAGAATATTTACACTATATACAATGTATGGAGTTCTGCAAAATAAGACAAACTCATTTAGGCGAAAAGCGTTACAAACTGATAGAGAATATTTGATGTATAGTTTCTTTAAATCACAGTGGTGTCAAACAGCACAAATGCCAACACATTATGTAAATTTGTTTTGGTTAC
This sequence comes from Clarias fuscus, assembly GCA_030347435.1. NCBI lineage: Eukaryota > Metazoa > Chordata > Actinopteri > Siluriformes > Clariidae > Clarias > Clarias fuscus. Next base: position 4,152,659 of record CM059220.1, on the reverse strand, counting down.
ATTAGTGCAAATTTTGCATTTATTTTGTAAAACTATAGTTTTGCACAACTATACACATCCAACACTTCTGTCAGACGAAATCAACCATGAATAAATCATGATTGTGTTTACTGCAATGCAGATATTCAAATTATTATCAATAATGCCCTGGTTAACTTTTAGTTAGAAAAAAAAAAAAAAACTAATTCAAAGATTGTTGAAGATTATGAGAAACATTTAAAACAATATAAACACAGGATCAACAGCCTCCTCCTCTACTTTCTCCAGGTCAGTAGATTTTCCTATTTAATTCGTTCAGAGCCACCACCCAACTGGTAGATTTGCTTTGCTGATAAATAAACAAATAAATAAATAAATGGGATGAACTGAACTATTGTCATGAACTCAGCTTCTGTGACTCCCTCCGATCACCACCAGAGGGAGCCATCACCGGAGTACTAGTCTCATTCGAACTCCATTTGCCACAACCCGGTGCCTGGGGCTGATCACCAGCACAGGTGTCAGCAATTACTAAGTCTTCAAAGTGCACGCTCTCTCTCACCACCTCGCGAAGTCTTGTTTTGCTGTTGCTGACATTTCTGAGCGATTTATTCCTGTTTTGATCTCTCGTTGCCAACCCGCTTGCCGTTGTACTCCGTCTGTGTGCCGCCTGCCTTTTTGACCCACGCTTTGTTTATTGGATTTACTCTACTGGATTGCCGCCTGCCACGCCCCTATTGCCTTTGATTCTGACTCTGGTTTGCCTACACTGTTCTTATTGCTCCCGTTTGACCCTGATCTGTGAGTTTATGATTAAGTTGACAATAAAGTTGCATATGGATCCCCATCACGCTGACTCCGCGTTACAACTATAATGCAATGAATAGCTGCCTGGACCCTTTTGCAGAACTTTTTTTCCTTTCATTTTGATTGCAACATACCAAAAAATCTCATATAGTAATCAACAGCGGTGTTTTTCTTCTGAATGCTAAGCTCCGATTTCAATATATTTCAATACATTTGCATTTAAGTGGTATCTGTGATTTATGCCATACAACTCACTTCCCAACGGAACAACACGCCTGGTGTTATCTTGTTTTAGAAGATATAAACAAGGTTAATATAGCTATGATTCTCCAAGTGATAGTTGGCAACATACACACAGTTAGTGTATCCCCTAAACAGATGGACACAGACGGCAAATGGAGTCCTCATATATCTTTTTTCTTTTCTTTTTTTTTTTTTTTTTTTGCAAAGGACAAGAACAGTCTGGACTCATCTCCTTCATCGGTACTCATTTCATATTATGACCATCATCTGTGCAATTGGGTGTGTAATGACAGCAGCGCTTGTGCTGGTAGAAGAATCAAATGACGTCTAATTGAAGTGTAATAGCCCTGCAATCCATCAGCCCACGGCGCTGTACAGAGACCTCAGTGATTCTCTGCTCCGCCATTCTTTGCCCTCCAGGTTTCCCAAGGCAACTGTGGTCTTAAGACTCCAGGTTCAAGGTGGCCGTACATGTTGATCCACCTGAGAGACAGCTTTTGAATGGGCTTTAAGCTCCAGAAATTTTAAAAAAAAGTTTTTTTTTCCTTTTTTTTTTTTTTTTTGTCAAAGCCTGTAGGAATTTTAAATTACGTTTTGCTTATTTAAAAAAAAAAAAAAACATTAAAAAGCCTAAAGCCTAAAAGCTATAATTTCTTATCTTTTATTTGCTTTATTCAGACACAAGGCAAGCTGGCCTTCCAGATTTCCTTTGGGAATAAGTTTTTCCTTCCATCTGCAGCATCAAACACACTTACTTTTGTTTCCCTTTTAATTTACAACTGTGGCTTTTCTTTGACTTTCTCTATGAATTTCTTTGAAATGAGCATTGCTACACTCTCAGGATTTAAACATTTTCATGATAAAAGTTAGGTAAAGAAAAAAAAGGATTACAACGCAAAAAAAATGTGAGCAAGATAGAGGGGAAAATGACAGAGGGAAGGACAAAGGAATGCAGGAAATAAAAACAACTGATAGAAGGAAATAGAGAAGGATGGAAGATACGGTGGAACCTTGGATTGCGAGTAGCATGGTTTACGAGTGTTCCGCAAGACAAGCAAACTTTTTTTAAATAAATTTTGATTCAAAAAACGAGCAAGTGTTGGTTTACGAGTGCCGAGTATCATGTATCATGCATGGGCCTCTTATTTTGACACCGAGTGTCACTCTTGCACTGCGGAATTCTGGGTAACCATCTCCCTTGCTCAGTCTTAGTGCTCGTCTCTTACTGGTATAATCAACATCTCCCTCTCTGTTTCAGCATCTCCTATGTGCGCGTAATTTGACACCGACAGACACACACACACTCTTTTCACCCCCTCACTCATGCACACAGAAACACCACTCTGTTGCGATTCTTTTCGAAGGTAAGGCGCTGGTGAATTTTTTTTTTTACTTTACAGCAGTGATTTCGTTAGTACGCGCTCACGCCAGTGTCATTAGAGAGATTTCTTTTTTTCCCGTTAAAACAGTGCTTCCATTGTGTGTGTGTGTGTGTGTGTGTGTGTGTGTGTGTGTGTTTGTTGTGAAACTTAGGAGGAGAGGGAGGAGGAGTGTTACTGTGTAAAACGAGGCAAGGGAAGGGGCTAATTCCACACACACACACACACACACACACACACACGGCGCCTGCACGCACAAATGGAAACACTTATCTGTCGTGGTTTATTTTTTCTTTTTCTTAAAGGTAAAGTGCAGGTTAATCTTTTTTTTCACTTTATAGATTGTATTAATTATTTTTATGTATTTATTTTTTGGGGCTGTGGAACAAATAATTTAAGTTTTCATTATTTCTTATGGGAAAATCTGATTTGATTTACGAGTATTTTGGAAAAGGAACGAATTATGCTCGTAATCCAAGGTTCCGCTGTAAATCTTGTAGTACACTGTGTAGTCCACTGTAGGGAAGTAGGGAGGGAGTGAGGAAAAGTATAAAGAGGGTAATTTAAGAAGGAATGTAAGAGCAGGAGGAAGGAAAAAGTGGATATAAGGGGGGAAAGCAGAAAGGGGAGAAAAAAAGATTAACGGAGTAAGGGAAGAATGTGAGAACAGGGACAATCATGTTCATTGAGTTAAATGAGGTTGGAATTGAAGTAGGAAAGAATGAAAGAGAGAGAGAGAGAGAGAGAGAGAGAGATGACACTGGAAAAATGGGAAAAAAGAGGGGGAAAAGGCAGAACGGAGAAAAATGAAGGAAGGAAGGAAGGAAATTTGGAAATATCGAGAGAGAAAGAGGAAAAGAAAATCATTTATGTATTTAATTTATACAGTTACAGATATATACATATTTAAAAACAGCAGCTAGCACGGAACCTTCATTATCATCAGGTTTAACAGCAATAACACTTTCTCCAGCGTGTGATATCCATTTCGTAAGGATTAGCATGAGTGTTAGCATTAGTGTTGGTTACAGTCTTAGACTTGTTGTTAGCGATACTTTCAGTTCACTCCCTGAGCTCTTGTGCAAAGAGGCAAACTTTTTATCTGCTTAATCCCCACCCTCGCACCAGCATATCAGCTCTTAGTCTTTTTACGCTTGAAACTCCAGGGTCTCTCTCGATTATTTAGAAACGTAAAACCGCTTGAACACTCGTGTCGCAGGTGCAGATGCTTTCGTTGACACATTCTTTCACTTTCAATTATCATGTTGAAGAATGATTTCTCAGGAACTCCGCAATGTCTCTGTTCATGCGGGAAACAAAGATTTTCACACCTGATCTGCTCTCACACTGCTAACAACACGTCCTCCACTGGTGCTCAGTTCTCCAACACACACCTGACCCCCAAGCCAGAGACACAGACACTCCCTCAGAGGCCAGGACGTCCCACTCTCTGTCTTCTGCTTCTAACTGTCTTACAGCATATCACACTTATAACAGTAACATTACTGTTTAGTTCAAGAAAAAAGGGGGGGAAAAAGTGGAAAGTCAGAAATGTAACAAGATAGATGAGAGTACTCCAAATCTAATGCTTTACAAAGACATGTGTGTGTGTGTGTGTGTGTGTGTGTGTGTGTAAGAGACATAGAGAGAGAGAGAGAAATTTAATTAAATCCCTTAAATCACTTGAACTAATTCTAAATCCCACTTGTTTCTTATTTACTGATTAATTGTTATTTATTTATGACTCAAAGCACTATTGATGTAACTTTAATGTCATTCTTTCACTATGTCCTAAAATAAAATATGGAATAAAAACATCTGAGAAAGATGAGTGACAAAGTAAGGGAGCTGGAGCAAATTCATTATATCGGGAGTTTTTTTTTTACTTGCTTTCTTATATCAGTTGTAATATTTTATCCCCCCAAATTACACGATCTATTACATGATGTATCCCATAAATATGATCAGCCATAACATTAACACCACAAAACATTAACACAGATTATCAATTAAACACCAAATAAGCTGCTGACAGACTCGTAGGTGCTAAAGGTGCCCGTAGGTGCTAAAGGCCAGCCTATCCAGTCTGATCCTCAATGCTGGCCACAAAAGAGAATATCAGGGCATCCTGTGTACCACAGCCCAGTGTTTATAGTGCCAAAACCCGCCAAGATTCCTATCCATTTGAGTACCCAATGGGGTGCACCAGGTGCAAACAAGTCTTATCCATTGAGGCTCCACCCAACAACACACAGCACCCAAAGGATCCAGTGCCTGGTGCTACACACCACAGCACACCTCCAGAGGTCTTGTGGAGTCATGGCCTGAGGGTCCAGAGCTGCCTAGGTGTCACAAATGGAACCTCCACAATATAATGGCATTACGTTTTGTGTTGTAATGTTCAGGCTGATACAGTAGGTGTATGTGTGTTTGCCTGTGTTATAATTGATACATTAAGTCGTTTAATTTCTGGTGGGAAAAATGTACAGAGGAAAAGTTTTGAATCGAGTCTATGATCAAGATTCAGTAATAATTGCACATAGCCGGAATTTTTCTATTAGATTCTGAAGAAAAAAATAAATTATGCTAAGATGTCATTGTGAGAGGAAAAAAAAAACATGATGTCCATCATTCTGAAGTAACCCCAGGCCTTTGTGCTGCATAATGGTCGCATTGCATATGGCACTCCAGCCTCCAGTCTACAGGGGAATGGAGACAAATTATTCAGACATCAGTTCCAGGAGCCTGGTGACTTCCATAAGGCCGAGCAGGAAAGCGCTGGCTCAGCAACGGCGAATCCATAGAAGTCATTAAATGTTAATGAATGTTAAGGGAAAAGGAAGGCAGACTGTTCTCTTTAGAGCCCTCTGCCACATCCCTCTGTCTACTACACGCTCCGTTAGCTTTCCAGATGCTGCTCACTTCGAAGATCCTTCCGTTCCTGAAAACAAGGATTAACCAGGTCAAGGAGAAGCGGGTCTTTGTCGAGGATCTTCCATTTCTGTGGTGAAGTGGTGACTCAGGACGGCGTGAGCGGCGGTGGCGGCATAGCTGGAGTGTGATGTCATGTTTTAATAAGAATGTTGAACACCATCCCGAAATTCATCGCATTCTATAAGCGTGCGAGATAAGGAGTAATTGCCTGTTTGCTTATCAGGAGCCAGAATGAGCGGAGAAGAGATGTCTGCTGGGAGCCTTTTCCATGGTTGGGCAGTGAAGCAGAGTGGCGCTACACTACAGACGGCTGCCAGACCACTGAGAGTCAGAGATAAATAAAGCTCAAGAGCTGTGTGTGTGTGTGTGTGTGTGTGTGTGTGTGTGTGTGTGTGTGTGTGTGAGAGAGAGAGAGAGAGATTGTGCAGAGTTTTATAAACATATACACCAAATATTAGGCTCCTGACCTTGAACCTAAGTGCATTTTGCCCATGAGTTATCAGAGTTTGTGACATTCAATGTGCTGAATGAGAGGGTGACTTGCATAAGTATTCACCCCCACCTTGAACTTTTCCACATAGCCTTGTATCATTTTCAAATGCAACTTCTGTTGCGTTTATAATTTCTATGAAATTCTTTCATTTCATTCTCTGTACACGTACACTGAGGCATACGATTCACTTGATAAAAGGAGGGAGAAAAAGAAGGAAAGAAAGAAAGAAACAAACGAGAAGAATCGGGTAAGAATGGCAACGGCAGGAACAAGCGAAATCAAAGAGAAAATAAAGGGCACATAAATTAATTGTAGGAAAAGAAAAAAGGGGTAAAAAGGAAAAGGATGTAATAAAGATAATGAAAGGATAGAGCGATTAAGAGAGAACATAGATAAAAAATCGGATTAGAGAAAAGATACAGAGTTACATGAAGAGAAAATATGAAGCTGAAAGAGTGAGGAAAAGGGATTGATATAAATGTGATTTTCTGAATGTGATTTAGAAATGAAAGAAGGGGCAAATGAAATAAAGAAAGAAAGAAGGAAAGAAAGAAAGATGGAGGAAGAGGATATGAGAAAGGCAATAGAAATTAAGTGAAGAAAACAAGATGGTGAAAAGGAGAGAGAAAATCATGCCAGAAAAGAGAAAGCGGGAGAAAAAGAGAAAACAGCAGAATGACAGCGGGACAGAACAGAAAGAAGTAGATAACGGGAACAAAAAATGAAAGACAATAAGTGAGCAAGTAATAATAATAAGAAGAAAGAAATGACAGACTGGTTTGTGTGTGTGTGTGTGTGTGTGTGTTTGTGTGTGTATGTGTGTGTGTACATATACACTATCTGTAATCCGTATATTAATATTGTAAAGTTGTGATTGCATAAGTATTCACCCCCGGAGTTAGTTCTGGTTCATGTGATCTCAATCCACTGAAGAGCTTTTTATTTAGATCACTGACCTAATTCTAATGATTTTTATTTCTCCTTCAGCATGAAACACTAGTACATACAGTATGGACAGGTTTAAGGGGTATGAATACGTATGCAAGGAACTGTAGCAATGGCTGATGTACATCCATGAGGTTTTTGGAGTTGAGTCTTTCTCAGCTGTGCTTGGCTGTCTCCGAGACTGAAAAAATGAAAGGGTGGAGAAGTTTAAGTCTGACAGATCGTACACAAGCATTGGTGTTTGGTAGTCTTATATTTATATAAAATAAACAGTTTAATCATGGTATAAAAAAGCTAAAAAAAAACACAAGATACGTTTTTTCTGCAGGGCTTCATAAATCACAATTAGAGTTAAACCTCACCAGGTGGTTAGGTTGGAGTTTAAATTGTTCTCTTTTTACAGCATAAGTGCGATTATGATTATATGAATTCTCTGGAACATTTCTGTACACATTGGTAATGTTTAACCATTACACCCTTAAAGTACAGTTAGGTACGTATGTCTGATAAAATGCTAATATTTTTCTTACAACTTTTTAAAACAAGAAAGTCTTTAGCTCCATCCTCATTTCTTCATATTAAAGCATTTAAATAAATGATGTCGGTTAAACTAAAGAAATAGGGGGGAAAAATGTTTTACTGCAACAGGGGGCAAAGTGTGTCAATGTAAAAAAAAAAAAAAAAAAAGATTGTTTATTTAACAACCTCAGCAGCAACCTCATTTCCCCTCTCATCTGTCCCAACCACTCAGCATTCATGTTCATGCCTTGTGGTTTCTATGCTTGAATGATTTCGCTGGAACTGGACTGTAAATGTAATCCAAAAACTTGCCAAAAGTAAAAGGCAAACAAATTCCTCCAGTATACCTGGAGAACTATTCCTACAGTAAAAAAAAGACTAGAGTACATTAAAAATATAAGAGTCTGACTTTTGGTAAGCAAAATATGAAGAAAATATGAAGTTTTATTTATTTATATATTGCTTTTAATAATGGTCATTGTCATAAACAGCTTTACAGAATAAAAAGAAATATGGAAACGAGTTTAAAAAGTATGAGGAAATATGTATAAATCATAATTTTCCCTGATAAGAAAGCTGTGGCAAGTAAAAACTCCCTGAAATGACAATTAGGGGAAACCTTGTGAGTAACCAGACTCAACAGGGAACCCATCCTCATTTTGGTTCAGGAATTGATTTGCAGTCATACTGTGAGTTAAGCAGGCTGGAAGTTCAGTATAACAGGAAAGGATTTCAGTTAATATGAAGTTCACTTTCATTATTGGAGGCGAGGGTACAAAATGTTTATGGAAATTTGAGTCCAAGACCACATTCCTGGTCAAGTGGAACCACAGGTCACCACACACATCCCAGGCAGACCACGCGGGGACATCCTCAGCAGTGAGCAGAGATCTCCAACCAGAGATCTCTAACCAAAAATAGGGCAACCAGATTGAGTCAGACAGGTCTGGAGGGCAGAGGGGGTATGGATCATTGGCAATGCAGATTACCATATGTAGCTCAACAGTGAGAGAGAGTGCAGCATGTGAGCAGAGACTCCGGCAGAACTAACCATAACAGCATAACTAAAAGAGAGTGCCAGATGTAAACACAGACATGAGGGCTCATTGGGAAATAAAGCAATGAGTCACTCCACCATCAACAAACCTGAGTGACCAATGAGAGTGTGGGAAAACAGCATCCAAATCTATCAGTTCACCATAAAACACAATAAAAAAAAAAACATTGAGGAGACCCCTACATCTGCACATTTACCTAGGACAAATGTATTCACAATTGACTAAATATATAGGTTTTTAGCCTAGACTTAAACACTGAGACTGTGTCTGAGTCCATAACTTTGGGGCTTTGTAAGAAAAAGCTCTGCCCCCAGCTGTAGTTTTCATGATACGAGGTAGTTACAAGTAGCCTGCATACTTGTAGGCATGACGGATCATAGAACACTTGCAAGACCATTTAGTGCTTTATAGGTCAATATAGGAAAATTTCTGAGACATGTAACTGTGTCATTAGCATAACAATATTCCTAATACCATGCTTATGAGTTATGTTACCCAGAGCAAGCATGTAGATAAGATTGTAGAGGACCTAAAACTGAGCCCTGTGGGTCACCAAAATTCACTTTAGTACACATAGAATAGCCAATAGCCATTCCCTTAATATATTCCCCACAACATTTTCTACTCCATCGCAGAGAATACTATGATCAGAGGTTTCAAAAGTTCAAAGGAAACACATGCAAGGGGGCCAAGAGGAGGCCATTTGCTACTTTAACCAGCGCGGTCTCTATGCTATGATGAGGCCTAAATTTTGATAGATACATTTCATGAATGTTATTATAATGTAGGTATGAACCTTGCTGCTGTGCTACAACACTAGGATCTTGTAGATGAAAGAAGCAATTGATATTAGCCTAAAGTTGGTCACCTGTTAGGGATCACGGTCAGGTTTCTTAAGTAGGGGTTTAATATCTGCTTGTTTAAATGTTTTAGGAACTCAACTAGTGTTGTGCAAGGAGTTAACTATTTTAAAGAGGGTTTAGTTATTTGTAGATTAACTGCTTGAGAAAATCCCTAGCTACAGGATCTAGTATACAAGTTAATGATTTTGCTGAAGAAATTCGTTAAGTCTCTTGAAGGGGTGTATAATATGCTAAGTGCTGATCTGATTTAGTTAGATTATCATCATCTGTGTTTAATAAATTGTCTGGTTTTAAAGCCTGAAGTTTTTCCCTAATATTTACAATTCATGAAGTCCTCACTACTACAAGGTAATATTGTTCATGTAAAAGTTTTAAAGAAATGGTGGTACATGGGGCTTCAAGATGTCTATGCATCCATCCAACCCCCCATCTATCCATCCGTCCATCCATCCATCCAGAGGTCATTGTTGTAGGTGGGAACACTCTCTCATCTACTATGAGCAATGTGAAAACACCAGTCAGGCTACTTTGCATGAAACCCACTAAGCACAGGGAGAGCAAGCATTAAAACTAATTAAACTAATGTATTTCATGTCACTGTAAATAAATAAATAATGCAATGGACCTGAGTTGTACCCTGAGTGAGGACTTTAATTAGATTCACAGATTTATATATTTATCATCTTGCTCTTGTTGTCAAAAAAACTACATTGAATCCCCCTAGAACGTAAGTGATACATTATTTGTATAACAGAATCTTAATGGAAATCTGACTATGCTCAAATGCTAAAGAGTGAAACTGTTCATTTTGATATTTTATAAGTGACGACATAGAAATAGCCATGCTTTTTCATTTTTTCATTTTTTTTCCAATGCCGTTTATTTACCACAACATTTCGAATTTCTAATGCAAGTTCAAATAAATATCCCTACAGCCCCTTGAAGTTGCTCAGGTAATGGTGCATGCCGATCCAACAGCTTGTTTTTTATGCCACATTTAGCAAACGACTTGGCAAATGATGTAAATTATAATGGTTACAGCTGAGCACTTACAACCTTAAATAAATAAATAAATAAATAAATAAATAGTCACGCAGACAAATATATAATAGGCAGTTGACATTTTTGATTGATTATTGGATAATAATTTAATATTTAATTTTATTTGCAATTGTTTTCCAATTACACTGTATGCAATGAGAAGTAAAAAGGTTCAAATGTGGCATGTTAATCACAGTGGACTTGCACTTCCAGGGTCAAGGTTTTGAGTTCCACCTGCATGCGGAATTTAAATGTTCTCCTTGGGCTTGGTGGGTTTCCTTTGGTTACTCTGGTTTCCTGGAGAGAATGAGTGACTAATTTTAACGTCATTTAGGCCATGATAAACACATTTCAATAATGCATAAATTGCTAAAAAGCTGCTACACATCACTGTAACTCTAATAGTTCAGGATTTTACAAACAAACTAACAAACTATATATTTTTTTTTTCATTATGTGTAAAGAATTTTTGTGAAAATCCCATGTCATCACCACTTCCTGAAATCCTCAAATCAGCCCTTTTGATGCAACAACAATCGCAGATTCAAAGATTTGACTCAAAGATCATTTTCTTTCTCATTCCCATGTTTGAAATGAACATTAATTAAACTGTTGATGCGTATCTGCATGATTTAATACTTTGCACATCTGCCACATGATTGGTTAATTGGATAATGCGTGTTCCTAATTAAATCTACTTCGGTATATATTAAATATTATACGGGAAGTTGAATAATGAGAGAGAATTATTATGCAGAAATGATCTGTAATAGTATTCAGTGACTTGCATGGAAATATAGCTGACAGTGCCCTCTTCTGCGAAATGGATTCAGGTATCAAATCATATTTGCATGGCCTTAATTACAGTGCCAGCGTGGAAAGAATTAACTTTAGTCAGCATTATTACAAAACATTACAAACTAAACATTAAAAAAAGCATCTTTTACTGCTCATGTATCAGAGGGGTTTGTACTGTACAGGTATATGTTTCAGGATTTGGGTTAAATGCTACAGATTGCTCAACCTAATGCCATGAAAGTACTTTAAATCTCGTTTTGCATTCTGTTAAGAGGATTTAGGGAACTGCCTTTTTACGCAAGCAGTGTGTATGCAAATATTTAATCGAAGCGATGCTACTTGAGAGGAATTAAACATGGCCAGCTTAACCTGTAATCATCCTGAAAAACACTTGCTTTTAAAATATTTGCTTTTAATACATTTTTGTGACTACAGTATGTATAAACATGTAAGACGTATAAATGTATTCATACAGTTAACATTATGATGTGTTTATGAAGTATTTAACACATTGTTTCACTGATTTATTACAATAAACTATTATAATTGTATTGCATTAATTGCAAAGGCTATGAAATATGCAAAAAAAAGATTCATTTATATTCTTGCATGATACATTCACTAGACACTTTATTTTAACCCTTAAAACTCGAGCCGCACAGATTTGTGCCGGAAACTCTCGTCACTGTTGCTTGTCACTGTATTTTACTATTAAATTATTTATTAGCACTTGGTTCAAACTGGATTTTGAATTGATTTTAGAATAGTTAATGATTAACACTGTTGCCTTTCACCTCCAGGGTCTGGGTTCAATTCCCACCTATTTGTGAACTTTGCATGTTCTCCCCGTACTTGGTGGGTGACCTCAGGGTACTCCAGTTTCCTCCCACAGTCCAAAATCATTGGTGTCCCCAGATTGCCTGTGGTGTGCGCCCTGCAATGGATTAGCAGCCTCTCCAGGGTGTACCGCGCCTTGTGCCCTAAGTCGTGTGCGATAAGTTCCAGGGCCCCCTGTGGCCCTAAATACAGGATCAAGCTGCGTATGGAAATGTGATTTTGTTAATAAACATGCATGCTGATCCTTCTTAATTTCTCTTGTCTTGTTGTTTGTCATATAATTGCACAGCACTGGAATTCTGAGCCAATTGCATTATCTTAAGCAGGTTTTTTTTTTTTTTTTTTTTTTTTTTTCCCCACCCATCACTTAAACCACAGTGGTTCCAGGCCTAATGTTTTTGCACAGATGACACATGACAGGCTTCTCTAGGGACTTGCAGATCATTATTATTATTATTATGATAATAGACTCCACTCTTGTTTTGGTCTAAAAGAAAATAAAAGCATAAAACAGATTATTTATGGTTCCAATTAGAAATAATTAAGAGGAAAACCAGCAAAAAGGGAAGCTATTAACTAGTTCTACATAGAGGTACTGCAGTACTATTTGCATTCCCTGTACAGCCATTATTGAGAAACAGGACCTGAGAGCACTTCAGCCTTCTGTTTGTCCCAGTGGGAGAATGCAAATCCCCCAGGCAAAGGAAACCATTTGTAGAGGCTGAAAAAAAAAAAGATTGTTTAAGGGAATTCAATGGAAAGGCCAATGTATAAACCGAGCCTTGAGAAGGCTTCCTTCTATTTTAACAAGTGTGTACAACAGCGATAATCTGAAATGCACACTGAGAATTGTAAATTGGCAAAAAAAATATATATATGCACAAGCTAATTTATTTATATATATAATCCAGTATATAAAACAACTCAAATGGGTTAGCATCCATGGGAACATTTTTCTTATGACTTCATTCATAATAAATCCCACAAATTACATTGACTTGTTCAATTTCCTCGCAGTAAACTACAAGCTCTTGTTACAATGCTTAGTTTGCACATGTGAACACCATTAGTATTTTAGACCACAGGTTTTTAAATAGAATTACAATTCAGAACATCATTGACTAGCATGAAATTAATTAAAATGAGAAAAAGAGGAATGTGGTCTACCATGCTTGCCTAAAGGAAGTCATCTGTTAACATTCTTCTCTCTCTCTCTCTCTCTCATTGTCTATACTGCTTTATCCTGTATTCAGAGTATACAGGATGAAGCCTATCCCAGGAGACTTAGGGCACGAGGCGGGGTACAACCCTGGACATAGTGCCAATCCATCGCAAGGCACACACACAAATACACAAACTCACACACTGATTCACAATTTGGGAAGACCAATTAGCCTTATCTGCCTTTCTTTGGCCTGTGGGAGAAAACCGGAGTACCCGGAGGAAACCCACTAAGCACGGGGAGAACATACAAACTCCATGCACACAGAGACGGGAATCGAGCTGGGCCAGGAATCAAACCCGTAGCCTGGAGGTGCAAGGCGACTGTGTTAACCACTATACCACCATGCCACCCCTGTTAAAATACCGTGGCAGGATAAAGAAGGCATGTAAAATGTATTATGAGATGTCTTGGATGTCCTCTTTGTACCAACTTTTATGCCATGTACAGTTACAGAATTTAAATGACAGTTGCAGAATGAAAATATCTCACAGACACAGAGAATGTATCCAGCATAAACTTCAAAGGCAATGGCACTCCTGTGCTACTTTTACTTTTTATTTATTTATTTATTTATTTTTATTGTTTCAGGGAGGAGGCTTTTAACTTTTGGGATGTCAAGTTCCATGTGTGTATTTTCACAATTTAATGCAGTATGGAAGTTTTTTTTTTTTTTTTCAGTGTCCTTTCTACAAACTCTATGAAGATTTTTCCATTTTTGAAGGAATGAATTATTTTTGATCATTTTTGCCACTGTGGTAGAGTTGTTGTGCCTTTCGACCTGACGACATGTTTTGATTCTGATTGGACAAAAAACAAGCGAGGCGGGAGTTAGGGGACTCCCAAACAGATCCTCATAACTGGAAAACAGTGCAAGTTTTAGTCATGAGCAGGCAGGGGTATGAGTATTTTCATTTCTTTGCGATCGAGAGTCCTGAGCAAATGTTCAATACTTTATACCCATTTTGAGGGATTCAAGCAAAACAATCAGAGTGATTGGGACACCTAGTGCTGAATCAGAAAAACAGCAATTTACTGTAGGGAAAACCTTCCATTGGGTCCCTTTGAAAAGTAATAGCATAAGTGTCATGGGGGGAGGAGGGATCCCTCCTTCTGTGCAACCCACATTTTCCACTTAGGTTTTCGTGCTTTGAAAATACAATAATAATAGTAGGGGCACCCTGAGGAGTAAGCAGTTTTGTGGGATTTTTTTGATTTTTATTTTATTATTTTGTGTGTGTGTGTGTGTGTGTGTTTTGGGTTTTAAATCTTTTTTTCCTTTGCTTACTTTTAATTAACGTTGAAGGTACTTCTGAAAGGGCACTCTTAAAAAAAATAAAAATAAATCAAAGATTTTTGAGTTCATGTGTAGTTTCTTATTAAAGATCTCCCATCGAGCCGCCTCAAGGATTTGTCCCTATTTTGTCTCAAGGACATTTTTTCTCACAACTGTCACCTCTAGATTGCTTTTATGAAGAATAGACGTCTGTGAAGCTGAATTGTAAGAGTGAGCATTTGCTGTTTACAGCTCTGTGCAGATTGAAGCGTATAAGGCAGGTCGTTTCGATTTGTTTGCTAGATTTGCATCTGAGCGGTTCCTTCACGCAGCTTCTGATTGCTTCTTTGATCTTTAACTTTTTTTTTGCATTTTTAACCTGTATTTCTTTTTTCTATCTTTTTTCTTTTAATTTTTTTTTTTTACTGGTCTGAATTCATAATTGTACACTTCCACTACAAATGACAATTTCCCAGGCTTTCATTTGACATTTGTTTACACAATTTCGCATCATGGTGTGAACAGCTGACGGTTTAATTGAGATGAGACAAACACGATCGGCATACTCAAACGGCCATAAACAATTATACAGACTCCAGAATGGATTACGATGACATAGTTCTGGCGTTATTACCTGTTGTACGATCAGGTCTGCCCCTGTCACCGCACATCCTGTATACGGAGCTGACTGAACTTTTTTTTTTTTATTTCTGTTTTCTTCCCTTTGTGCTGGGTGAAGTACCTAATTTCTTGACAGAGATTCCTGTTCTGTGTGGGTGTGCTGCCATTTATCATCACGTATGAGAGCCGTGCTGAAGTGGCACAACAACAACAAAAAAAAAAAGAGGTCCAGAAGTGATTTAAAGTTTGGCGATGAAGTGGCTGCGTGTTTAAAATACAATAAAAAATCAGTCGAAATAGTAGGCAAATCTACAGGGTGTGTCATGCTGCATAAAATGTTCTGAATCTGAATGAATCTACAGTATGGGCGAGAAATAAATCAAGCAGAAAGCACAGCCTTGCATCTTGCTTCTTTGTACCATATTCTGTGTATTATTTCATAAGCATTGATGCTGCTGTTGCGAAGCAAAAAATCCAAAATAATCTACTTTAGCCAATTATCTTTCTATTCTAATTCTCTATATATGTTAACGCCAAATCTAAAACCTTATTGCAGTCTTTTTTTTTTTTTTTTTTCATTTTTAAAAGATTGACAAGCTTGGCCATACTACAATACAACCCCTGGTGGGGAAACCACTAAGGCATATGAATGTGTCTGAAAGATTTATCTCATCGGTCTAGTTCGTCTCACCCTCTGACTCATCTGTCTCATTTCTTTTATAAAACAATAGAATTCCATTAAGGTGCATACGCTAATCATCGAAATGCGGTCCTGCTACAAAGACTATTTATGTGTTTATTTGTTTGTTTATTTGTTTGTAGGTAGCATTCACAGCCGTGACACAGGTCTTTATCTACTTGGCATATCCTAATATGACCCGAGTCAAAGTACATCGGCAGTTTTGCAAACTAACAATCAGTCAAGATTAAACTGGATAAGCCACATCTCTGAATCCTTCATCATGTTTTTTTTTTTCCTTCTATCCAGGGTGAGGTAAACATTTTTATCTTGTTGAATTTATTTTTCTTTCCTCTCTCCTCTCTCTAGGTGCACAGACCTTGTCCAAACATTTACATGTTCATTTTCCGTGTTTAATCTTGTTTAATGCCGTGCCAGCCCCGGTTTTTCCGATGAGATCATTGGGGTAATGTCACATATTGCTCTGTGAATACAGCTCCATCACATGGGTTGTTTCAGTAATCATAATCATTCAGGCTGTTTACAACACCTCAAGGCTTGCCTGTGTAATTTACCTTGATTGTTTTTGCTATTTTATTTTTTTCTTCTGAAAGTTAATCATCGTACATATTACAGGCAGCTTAAATTCAGCTAACAAGGACTCATTTATTCAGCTCTTCACAGAGGTGTACACCGGGAAGCCATGATCTAAAACATTGCGCCGTGTATTGTGGAAGTTCCCCTTGTGCCACCGGGGTTGTCATAGGTCTAGCTGGTGGTACTGGTTGCCGTGGGGATGAGGGTAGGCATGAAGGCAGAGGGGTTTTAAACAGAAATAGTCTTTATTAACAAAACTCAAAAACAGACACAACCAAACAATGCCCGACCCAGTTTCCCAGCACAAACTGCTATTTGTAGAAGCTTTAAATGAGCCACCTCAGTTCAGGTGAGCACTCATCACCTGACTGAGGGGCCTTCTGGGAAACTGAGTCAACCAACAAGAACTACAGATAGACATGACCTCTGGTGGAGGTTCCTAACAGGGGTAGCTCTGTCCCCTCATATGGATAGAACTCCATAAGACCTCTGGAGGTGTGCTGTGGTGACTGGCACCAGGACACTGGCAGTGGATCTTCTGGGTTGTGGGACCGGTCCTTTGTGGTTTGGACTTGTTTGTGCAGCGCATCCTATGGTATACTATGCTCAATCAGATTGGGATCTGGGGATTTTAGAGGTTGGGTCAATGGCCTTGGGCTCTTTGCACGGTGGGTTGTAGTGCACTGGGTGTCCTGGTGGCTTAATCATAGCCAGCATTCTTTTTTTTTTTTTTTTAGTGATTTGTGCCGTATTGGCTGTTCTATGAGATCGAACCGGACAGGCTGCCATTTAGTCCCAGCAGGCATGGGTGAGTCTTGGATGCTCACAAGCTTATGGCTGATTGGTTTCTATGACAGCAAGAAGTGTTGCAAACTGACAAATATTTTTATTTGAGTCAAAAGTGTAAAAAAAAAAAATTAAAAAAAAAAGAGAAAAAAAGAAAAACACACACACACACACACAACAAAATATTATGTCAATTGTATTTTTTTTTTTTTGTTGTTGTTATATCATTGTCAATTTTGTATGATTTTGCAAAATGCTACAGTATAACTCCACCTCTCACAGTTTTATCAAAATGAATGAGAATCGCGGTCATTTATGTAAAGGATTAGAACAACAGTACAGATTTAGAATAAGTGCATTATTGTAAAACTGTGTTTTGCAGCTGCATTACTGTCAGGACTGCTGTTACAGAAAATTAATCAACACCTTCTGACTAATCAGACATGGGAATTCCACAAAGTTGTGGTAATAAATTAATATACCACCTATTCTCTATTTCCAGTGCCATCATAGTGTGCATATCCCATGAGTTTAATAGCAATTCACACACACACACACACACATATATATATATATATATATATATATATATAGACTTTTTTTTCCATTCAGCAGTCATTGGATGAGTCATTAAATAAATACAACACTATGTATGAACATGCTACCACCCTTTTTCCCCTCCATACACGAGACCAGCATTTATCATTCTGATTGAAAATTCAAACATTGTGGACAGCGCAGCAGTCTTACTACTGCTGAACATATCAAGCCCCGAAGTTAACTTTTTTTTTTTTCTTTCCCTAGCATTAAAAATTTACTGCGATGCATAAGCAGATTTTGTCCTAGCTCACTAATCACAGTGCCTGAATGAGCTGATCCTGAACAAGAATACTAACTTCTCATTCCTGAAAAAGCTCCTGGTGTGTGTTACAGTCTCCCGAGCAGCAGCAGCAGCAGCAGCAGCAGTGGCTAAATAGCAAGCCATTAGAAACGGGTTCTGTGAGGTAATGAGGCATGTTTACGGAACATATAGCCACAAAGCACTGCTATTATTAAAATAAAAAGGATTTTGAGGGGGAAAAGCACAACATATAAAAGTCATTTAACTATAACAAAAGGTATACACTATACTGCATGTCCGTGTGCTAAATTGCGGGATATTGATTATTGTTTTTTTATTGAAAAAAAAAAAAAAAAAAAAAAAAAGACAGTGACCTGAGTGACATTCAATCAAAATCATCACTACTGATAGAATGTCGAGCCCCTATTTTGTTATGGTATATAGGATTCAAATAATACAATTCACCCCCTAAAACAAGTTAATGTAACCATAACACATTGCTCGATTAGTGTATCAGGTTTGCAGCGTTTCTGTCCATTTCAGTTTAGCTGGAACTATCATGAGCTATGAGGTGGACTTCACGTTCTTCTTAAAACAAGGCAGGTAAATTCACTGATAAAAATATCCAGCCTGATCTACTAAAAATAATTAAGGTAAATTTTTGCATGAGATTATTAATTACACACGTGGACAAAATTGTTGGTACCCTTCGGTCAATGAAAGAAAAACTCACAATGGTCACAGAAATAACTTCAATCTGACAAAAGTAATAATAAATAAGAATTCTATGAATGTTAACCAATGAAAGTCAGACATTGCTTTTCAACCATGCTTCAACGGAATTATAAAAAAAATGAACTCATGGAACAGGCCTGGACAAAAATGATGGTACCCCTAACTTAATAGTTTGTTGCACAACCTTTTGAGGCAATCACTGCAATCAAACGATTCCTGTAACTGTCAATGAGACTTCTGCACCTCTCTGCAGGTATTTTGGCCCACTCCTCATGAGCAAGCTGCTCCAGTTGTTTCCGGTTTGAAGGGAGCCTTTTCCAGACAGCATGTTTCAGCTCCTTCCAAAGATGCTCAATAGGATTGAGGTCAGGGCTCATAGAAGGCCACTTTAGAATAGTCCAATGTTTTCCTCTTAGCCATTCTTGGGTGTTTTTAGCTGTGTGTTTTGGGTCATTGTCCTGTTGCAAGACCCATGACTTCACAGTAGGGACAGTGTTCTTTTCTTGATATGCTTCATTTTTCTGTCTGTGAACATAGAGCTGATGTGCCTTGGCAAAAAGTTCCGTTTTTGTCTCATCTGTCCATAGGACATTCTCCCAGAAGCTTTGTGGCTTGTCAACATGTAGTTTGGCATATTCCAGTCTGGCTTTTTTATGATTTGTTTTCAACAATGGTGTCCTCCTTGGTCGTCTCCCATGTAGTCCACTTTGGCTCAAACAACGACGGCTGGTGCGATCTGACACTGATGTTCCTTGAGCATGAAGTTCACATTGGATCTCTTTAGAAGTCTTTCTGGGCTCTTTTGTTACCATTCGGATTATCCGTCTCTTTGATTTGTCATCAATTTTCCTCCTGCGGCCACGTCCAGGGAGGTTGGCTACAGTCCCATGGATCTTAAATTTCTGAATAATATGTGCAACTGTAGTCACAGGAACATCTAGCTGCTTGGAAATGGTCTTATAGCCTTTACCTTTAACATGCTTGTCTATAATTTTCTTTCGAATCTCCTGAGACAACTCTTTCCTTCGCTTCCTCTGGTCCATGTTGAGTGTGGTACATACCATGTCACCAAACAACACAGTGACTACCTGGAGCCCTATATATAGGCCCACTGACTGATTACAAGATTGTAGACACCTGTGATGCTAATGAGTGGACACACCTTGAATTAACATGTCCCTTTGGTCACATTATTTTCAGTATTTTCTAGGGGTGCCATCATTTTTGTCCAGACCTGTTCCATGAGTTTATTTATTTTTTTGAATAATTCTGTTGAAGCATGGTTGAAAAGCAATGTCTGACTTTCATTGGTTAACATTCAAAGAATTCTTATTTATTATTACTTTTGTCAGATTAAAGTTATTTCTGTGACCATTGTGAGTTTTTCTTTCATTGACCGAAGGGTACCAACAATTTTGTCCACGTGTGTAGTTCAAGCAAGACTATTCTTTGTATTTACTACTTACATTTCTTCATGTAAAAAATATTTTTTGCTAGTAAAGTCTACTTCATTTCGCAAGTAAACCGTACTTAATTCAATAATTTTTGTTTTGTGTCCATGATTTACTTAACTTTAAGAGTTTCAAATATGTATTTATAATTGAAATTTAACTTTTTTTTTTTTTTTAAGTTTCCATATTACTTGGAGTGGGGCCTACTTTGTTTTATTAAATGTCCTAGGCTCATTTTAAAGTTACATATACTCACATTATCTAGTTAGCAACTATAGGCATCTCTTATATATTACAGTTAAAATAATTTGTGTAATTTTGTACTTTGAAATGCAACTTCACCCAGCACAAAACTTGAAGTAAGAACACTTTTGTATTATGTGCACACACTCCTGAACATCCGCAGTTCCTTCAAAGTGCATTTGGTTCTGAATTCACAACATCCACAGGGTCGTCTTCTGCTTGTTAAATCTTTCCGCGCACAAGGTGAACAGAATGCTCCAAAGAGTTGTTTCCTACCGCAATGAAGCTTGGGTACACTTTTAATTTGATACGGGGTTTCCCACGCTTTTTCCATGGGGAGGCAGTTTTATTTAAACAGAGTAAAATGAACAAGATTATTGCTTGTTGTGTGTGTGTGCACTTAAAAAGATTGTCAGGGATTACGTAAAAAAAAAAATGTGTTAAGGAAAGAATGCACATTGTCTTGTGTTCTGAACAAATGCAGATTAATTTCTAACTTAGATAAATTTATGTAAACGTTCAAACTTGATTATTTATTGTTAAGGACACAGGTTTAATAATGCTACATTTACAACATCTCAGATTGATTTTTTTCAGTGTTCCTTCCAACCATCCTTCGTGTAAATATTGTAGTACAATGGTCTTAAAATATTAATTAATAATAAGTAATGAGTAATAATTAGTAATATTATTAATAACATGATGTTATATATGGAGGAGAGGCATGATGCAAGTGCAGATGTGGGTTTGTTAAGGTTGGGATGAAAACATTGTAAAGAAATTTATACAGAAACATGAAACCTACACAATGATTAATGGCCAGAGGTGAGCAACTGCAAAAAAAACCTGTAGTTGAGTAAAAGTAGAAATACTCAAGGTAAAATATTACTCAAGTAAAAGTCCTCCATTTACAATTCTACCTGAGCAAAAGTACAAAATGCATAAAAGAGTCGCTCCGTGTGTGTGTGTGTGTGTGTGTGTGTGTGTGTGTGTGTGTGTGTGTGTCAGCGCATTAATGTGATATTACTGCTTCAAATTCTACGCTCCACTGTGGTTATGCAGTATAATGCAGATCTTTGGAGTAGGATGTAGAGGAGTAAATGTAAACGGTATTCACTAATAAAATTACTTAAGTAAAGTACAGATACATTAAATATGAACTTAAATACAGTAACAAAGCCAATGTACTTAGTTATTTTCCATCTCTGGTAACAGCTAGAAACTTTGGCCTAAGCCTAATGCTAGCATCAACTACGGCAAATACAACAGAGAGAGCAGAAACGGTTTAACTGAAACACTTTAAATAGACAAGTTTAATGAGGTTTAGATTAATCAACTGAGACAACGTGACAGTGGTGAGGTGTATGTTGGGAACTGACGTCGAGGACAAGTTTCAACCTAAAACTTCTCTTAAAGCAAAAAAAGTAAAAAATGCAAACAAAGGATCTTGACACCTGGAGATCCAATCAATCTTTTTTCTTTTTTTATTTTTTATTTGCAACATTCTGTTTTCGCATTATGACTTTATTAAAAAAAAAAAAAAAATATATATATATATATATATATATATATATTACAATTATTTTTATTGAAATCTATATTCATACTGTATGACTTATTTTCTTACAATCTAATGACACCGTGATACTATTCAGCTTGTGGAAAATGACAAGATACACGAAACACACAAATTACCTCGCAAGTACACCAAGGGACATGTTGAACTTTCATATAAATGTCTATCATTAATCGCTCCTCATCCTTTGATCGCAGAGAAGCCCTTATAGCTTAATTAAGCTTAATTAAGTACTGTCGTCATTAAGTAGCGTTCATTTCATTGCTCAGTCATTAAACTACTTGTGCGATGTTGCTTGCTATAATATAGTGACAGTGTATAAATGCAGAGTGGATCATTTTGCTTTGTTGTTAACATAATCATATAATGTTGTCAAAGTAAACGAATTAGACTTAGGAGCATTAATACAAATTCCAGATACATGCTAGTCCGGGTTCTTTATTCATGCCTAGGGAATGACCAACACTTCACCCCATACCTTTAAATCGAGTAGCTTGTTTGAACTTTTGAAGTACAGTATTAGTAATAACCAACCCATAGATAATAATAATAATAATAATAATAATAATAATAATAATAATAATAATAATAATGATACATCTATCATTTTAGGCATTTGAAGAACTATTGAGTTAATTTTTCTCTTTGATAACAAAACTGCCTTCTCTGACTCTGACCTGAGAACCACAGGAATGCTGGCAGATTGCTATTGTCTGGATTTTATTAAGAAGAAATGCAAAAATGAAAACATGCAGTGTTTCTCCTCTCCGCTCATGTTTTATGAAACTGAAAGATGCAATGGAAAAACAGCTGAATTAATGCACAGTTGGAGTAATCCTGTCTCCTGTGTAGCCTTATTTCATAGAATTATTCTCTTGACAAGTCATTCTTTTAAGGACTCTATAATTAATGAGTCATTTCCCCCCCTTACATTCAAATGTCACAAAAATGACACGCTAAAAAGAAATTAATGAAATTAATGAAACAACGATCATGCAGTGGTGAATTATGGATGCTCTGCGGCTGTTTTCTAACTGGCGCTCCAAAAGATTTTGTGAAGATGAATGACATTGTGAATATCACTAAGTGATGTTGTAGATATGACAGAATAATGTCTGGTCACCTCTGCTTCCCAAGAGGTCCTGACTTTGCAGGAGATGGAGCGTTCTGAGTGATAATGGATATAATCATACATCCAAATGCATAGAAAAAAAAGCCTCATCAGCAATTTTTAGGCATCATCTCAGCTTTTAAGATGATGATATACTGTAGGATTGAAATGTTCTTCTTACTTCCCTATAGGTAACACCAAACTCGATAGACATTACTAGCACAGGCTTTTGGCATAAACAGGAATTTAAAAAGGGGTTAATCTTATTGGAAAAAAAAAAAAAAACATAATTCATTATATTAATATGAGGGTACCAATACTTCTGGAATTGGCAGGACCATTAAATCTCAAGCTTGACAGCTAGACCCTTGAGCAGTACACAGTCTTGTTAGATTCAGAAAAAAAAACATATAACCTCCAAATTGATGAATTAATTGAAGAATATAAATTGTCTAAGCTAATGGAAATTAGCTCTGTCCATCATCCCTCTCTAAGCATTACAACGCTCTCCATGATGAATGAACAGAAAAGCTTTGGGGACGACACGCTGCCATAATCTGACATTAAATTCCTTCTATGCTGGACACAAGAAGAACGTGGGATTGGCAGGTTGTTAATAATTCACTGTGGCAGTAGAACGCACATGCACACATGTGAAATTCTCTATCAGGTGACATCAGGAATCCTCTGTGAGCTACTATATGCGATGGCTTTTCAAGAGCTTGCTGCAAAAAAAAAAATGATTCCCTTTTCTGAAACGTCGGCATTTCTATTTTTCAGTGTAATATCTCAACATTCCTTTCATGCATTTCAAAGTTAGGCTGAGGTACTTGAAGTGTCACCGTTCACTTTTACCTACAGATATCTCCTGGAGAATCTAGAAATGAAGCAGTTTTCTTTTAATTCTCTGCCCCATAAATGAACCTTCGTGTCTGATTCATGACCATTAAATCCTTTTCACATTGTTAAATTGTTTAACTCATCTCAACAAATCATTCCTGCTTCTGTGCATGCAAAGAGCATTAATAAAGTACCTTGAAGAATAGCCAAAAATGATGTTCTATAATGTGGGTAATATTTTTAATGTATTATAAAATGTTTTATGCATAAAAGCGATACTGTATTTGGAAAGAGGTTTTAGCACTCGGGGTATATATATATACAAATATATTTTATTTATTTTTATTTTTTTTATGGGATGGGGTCTTAACCTTTTTTCACTGAATGTTTGAGTGATATGATACAGTATATATATATATATATATATATATATATATATATATATATATATATATATATATTCTTTTAACTTTTACTCAGCTAGACCCTTTGTCTGTTTATAGCAAAATCCATCCATCTATCTAGGAACCTCTGTAGTCAAACTAGGGACCTGTTAGGCCAATGGTGATCACTGGAGGCCAATGGTGACCATTCTATTAATTCCGATCTGTACCAATGTGGTAGGGCCTTCGATCAGCATTCACACACTGCAGGCAATTTGGAAACACCAATTAACCTAATCTGCATGTTTTTGGATTGTGGAAGGAAACCCACCAAGCACGAGGGGAAAATGCACACAGACTGGACGCTGGAATCAAACCCAGGACCAGGAGGTGCAAGGTGACAGCAATGATTCCGTTAGTGTGCACTCACGCGAGTGTCATTAGAGAGATTAATTTTTTTCACGTTAAAACAGAGTTTCCGTTGTGTGTGAGTTTGTTGTGAAACTTAAAAAGTGAGGTGGGGGGAGGGAGGAGCAGTTTTACTGTGTAAGACGAGGCGAGGGAAGGGGCTAATTCCACACACACACACACACACACACACACACACACACACACACACACACACACACACACACAAATACACGGCGCCAGCGTACACAAACGGAAACACTTAACTGTTGGGATTTATTTAAACTTTTTTTTAAAGGTAAAGTGCAGGTTAATTTATTTTATTTTTACTTTATATATACTTTATTTTTTTGGGCTTTGGAACAAATTATTTGAGTTTTCATTATTTCTTATGGGAAGGTTTGATTTGGTTTAGGAGTGTTTTGGAATAGGAGCCCGCTTCCGGAACGAATTATGCTCGTAATCCAAAATTCCACTGTAGTTGGAAGTTTTAAACTTCCAAATTTTGAGCAAAGCATGACACTAGCCGCTTGATTTTCTAGCAAAAGCTGACATGTCATGACAAGCCAATCACATCGTTTCTTTCCATCATATGATTAGAGAAGAGAAGATGTTTCTAACTGTGTTTAAATAGGTTCAAAGGGTTGACCAAGCAGACATCATACATAAGAGAAATTTGACAGAGAAGATGAACAGTTTGGCAGGATAAGATAAAGATAAGAAAAAGATAAAGAACTTTTTGTTTGTCATCAATAAAACTTTTGAAAACTGCTGCATAACTTTTTTTCAACTTTCACATTTATGCAAGCCACAACTTTGCAATGGCTGCTAACACAACAAAACACAACATGTCCTAAAAAGCCAATCGCATCTCTTCTTTCTGTCACGTGATCATTGAAACGATTATACGTCCTCTGCAACACAGCGGCTACCGTAAATTACTTAATTGTATTCAAAGAGTTTTTGGTTCAAAGAACTTGTATGGTTTGTTACTGCCGGTGCAATTACTAGGAATGTAAAAGATGCCAGTTATGCATCACCTGATGTCTGTGATACGTTATACATTATAAAACATTACCCTATTGAGGGGCTGTTCGACACCATGTTATATACAGTACTTAGCAAAACTATGTGGGATACTGTAGTGTAAGCACTATGATTAAACAGAGAAAAAAAACATTACAAAAGTTAAAATGTTAATTTTCATCCAAAGACATGAAAAGCTGTTGGTTATATTGTCATGTACCGATGTGAAACTAAAGCAGGAGGCTGATGTTGATGTAAACTGAAGGTTTTGTATGGCTTGTAAAGGTTTTTATGATCTTTAACAATCTTTGTAATTAAAAGGTTTCTGTGTGTGTAGGTAGAGGTGGTAGACATAGCTTTTTGAAAAATCTGGGGCGCTCCCCCAAATTACTAAGACTAATTTGGCATTAGTGTCTCTTTTTGCTGTCAAATTGTTCATATATTACTGAGAGTACAATCATTCTTGTTTTTTTTTTGTTTTGTTTTGACAAGCCATTCATTAGGTTTTGCTACATTAGAGTTTTACAGTGTCCTCTAAATAGCAAAAATACTTAAGGTCGTTGTGTGACAGTCAAATGACCCCCCACATGAACACAGACCTTCTACACAATCAGATTCAAGAATTGAACAATGCTGTGGTATAAGTAGGGACTAAAACACTTCAGGGTGTGCTGTTATAGGAGATTATACAACACTTAGTTCCAGCCCACTAATCTGCTGGGTTAAGCTGCGTTTGAAGATTGCTTACATTCCCTTTAACCATATGGGAATGTTTCACTGTGTGTATCTCTCTTCTCATCTGTGTTCACTCTATAAGATCCTGCTTCCTACAGTAGTTTAAAACAGTTATTACAGTAAAGCTAGTGAAATCATGAGTGGACATAAGCAAAGTAATTTCGGAAATTTTGAAATATATTAGCTTGTTAGGTAAAAAAGCAGGCAAATGAAAATGAAATGCCAATATAAAAAAAAAATGTTAGCTAGCTAGCCAGCTAGCTGATATGTCATAAAGTGTTCTATTTGTGCAAGAGATATAATAAACAGAACATTTAACCAGTGTCCAGATTATTCTAGAGAAAAAAAAAAATCGAATCAATGTCACACTTTAGGTTTTCGCTCAACTCACCCTTGTTTATGAGAAGCAGTGAATAAAATGACAGATTTTCCACTTTAATTGCATCAGCGATTGCATCTTTCATTTCAAACAGCTTTACACTTCAGGGATTTATTGCAAATTAAATCCAATGCATCCAATAAATATCTGTTTCCGGACACTGCATTTATTCAATCAAAAATTAATCACAACTATGTTCATTTTAGTGTTAGCCTGATTTTTAAAAAAATGTTAATTTAGCTCAGTTTCAGTTGTTTGTTTATTGATTCTGTCAGTAGTGACAGTTTAATGAAACTTGTGTATATATATTTGTATTATTTTTTTAGGTGGCCACAATTTGCATATACACTGATTACTTTAATGCTTCGTAATTTAACCTTTTATAAAGCAGCTTAGCAACCCTGCATTCTGAAATTAATTAAATGAGCAAAGTATGCTGCTGTGTGTTTGCATTTTGGAGAGTGAGGAATTAGCATTTGATATTATACACACACTGTTTAGTAAAGTAATAAACATTTGGTGTTTTGAGAATATTCTAAATGGTTTCTGTTACAATTGATTGATATTTTAAGGCTGTTACATTTTGGCCTTGTCTACATGTCTACAATATACACAACATTTGATATATAAAATAAATAAGTGGAACCTTGGATTGCGAGTAACTTGGTCTGCGAGCAAGATGAGCAAAATTTAGAAATACATTTTAACTTGTTAAACAAGGTCTTAATATATGAGTACTGTAGTACATATACACTTTGTCGACCAAGCATCACAGAAAGAAAAATATTCCAGCAACCAGAGACTCTCAAAGTCCTACAAAGTAACCCTCTACTCAGGTTTCTTCTATCATCTAACACCAGTCATGATGTTTTTCAAAAGTAAAGTGCAGGTTAATTGATTTTTATTTTTATTCCATATTTTGTATTAATTATTTTTATATTAATATTTTTGGGTAATGGAATGCATCATCTGAGTTTCTATTATTTTTATGGGGAAATTTGCTTTGATATACGAGTGCTTTGATATACTTAGCAATCCAAGGTTTGACTGTATATATAATTTTTATTATGGTCAATATAAATGGGACTTCCGGTCCAATCCCACAGAAAAGCCAATGCAGCACAAACCACCAAGAAAAAAAAAGAAAAAATTAAAACAAGCTTAGCAGACGAAGAGTTCAAGCATGTTGACCTGGCCTCTAATCTCCTCCGATCCCAATCCAAACAAGCCTCCATGGAATGCATCAAAAAACGGTTGAGATTCATGTTAAAGGACTGTAATTGGATTGGAGGTTTCTGTTAATTAAGCTACAAATTAAGCTAGCATTAGCTAACATTCAAAACGAGAAGAAATTTATATGAACAGTTTAATAGCAAAACACAATAAATGACATTTGGTGCATTATTTTAGTATGTTTGACTTACAATCAAATTTGTTTGACTTACAATCAAGGTATGAGTTTAATATACACATAGATATTCGGTGCCAGAACACACACACAAAAAAAGTCTCCATCTGGATTTAACTGAGCAAATAGTTAAGAGGCTTCCATTGGATAATTTAATTGGATACTGAAGTGATTAATGTGGTTCAGCTGCAACAAGTTATTTAACCCCAACTGATGCACCAAGTAGGTTTTCATTTCTTAACCAACCATGTCAGAAGACATATCCTGAGGTCATGGCAAAGATGTTACTCTGTTTCCAAAGTGTCAAATGATTGGCCTGCATCAAGCTTGGAAAACTAAAGACATCAAATTTAGTTAAGAACTGAAAAACACATTATGAAAACTTGGAAGGATAGTAGTGAACTATTATCTTGGAGAAAGAAATGTGGTCAGAAAAACAACCTGAATGACCATGATGGGAGATTATATAAAGGCTTAGTGAAATCGAATGGTAAAAAAGTAATAATAAATAAATTAGTAAATGAGGTAGAACTGCACTTTATCTATGTTTATTAGTGACAGTGAGACCATTTCCACATCCACAATGTGAAGAGAACTCAAGGGATTGGGACTAAACAACTGTGTAGCATTAAGAAAACCACTAATTGGTGAGGTTAATTAAAAAAAAGCCTTCGGTTGGCTAGAGATTATATGGATGGCAAAGGCATATTCCAAGATGATGATAATTCCAGGATTCATCTGGCTCACACATAGACTGGAGTTATGGAAGCAAATTAGCATCATAATTACTTGAATTATATCAGCCTTTGAAAAAATACATTTTGAAATTTAATCACTGTTGAATTGTTAATTTTGAAATTTAAATACTACTGAATTTATTAAACTGAAATATTTGACCTCAAAAAGCAACATCTTTGAATTTAAGTGCTCTGAATGTCACACGAAATTTTCAACAATCCATTTCAACTGTGAAATTCAGATAGAAAATTCAAGCTTGGAAATTCAAGTACAAATTCAATACAAAATTCAAGCACAAATTCAATACAGGAAAAGCAATCGAGCCAGAACGGAATCCGTTCGTCAGTCACGTGACCCAGGGGAGCGGACGTCTTCGATACCGGCTCCCAGTGAGTCTCGCTACATGGCGGAGGGCAGCGGCTCGGTAAGTGCACCTGTAGTGTGTTACACTCATTACATATTGTCTGATATTTTAGTCATTTTACTGTGATAAAGGAAATTAGTCAAAGTTTAGTTAAAGTGGGGCTAGTGAGCACGAGACACAGATTGATGTTTGTTACACACGCACGAGAGAGAGAGAGAGATACACAGTGGTGGCCAAAAGTATTAAGACAGCACGTGCCATGTATTAGTTCTCTCTGTGTACAGAACAGGTGACGTCACCAGTTAGTTCAGGTCCGACTGAAGAGTTGTGTTCATTAAAATCGGCTGCTTTACGCTAGTTCGAATCCCGGGTGATGCTGTAACCTCTCGCAGCCGGAGGTCTAGAGAGAGCTGATTGGCCGAGCTCTCTCAGAGGGGAGGGATGAGAGGTACTTAGTGCTCCCACATTAATCACGGCTCTACAGCCAGTCAGGGGCGTCTGTGAGCTCGCGCAACGGAGGGAGCGGATAGCGCTGTCCTCCGAGTGTGTTACGCCGCCCCCAACGGTGCGCGAGCGAGCAGTTCGAAAAGATGCGGTTGGCTGGCGTCACGTGGTTCGGAGGAAACACGTGATAGTCTTCGGCCCTCCCGGCTGAGTGGTAGTAGTAGCCTTAATGTGGGAGCCCCCTAGTGACGGGGAGGAATTGGACGCGATTAAATTAGGGAGAAAATCGGGGGAAAAAAAAATAAAATAAAATAAAAATCGGCTGCTTTAGTTAATTGATGGAACAGATAAGTGGAAGGACTTGTACTTGTGAACTTCTGTGGAAAATGTGTGTACATGATGTTCATGTTCATACACATCCTGCCAAATCTTTCCAACCTTTTAATTTCTGGCAAAGTAATGACAATAACAGGTGAGAAAGGTCATAAATGTAGTCTGGCAAAAATGGAGAATCTGCTACTAAAGTGACTAAAAGAAGCGATGATTCTGAAATGAGTCACCTTCAAATAAATCTGGCTATTGCAACTATTTATGGAACAGTTACATTATATTCAGTGTCGGTAAATTGATAGCACTGTAATTGTGGAGGAAATGACACCTGAGAGTTTGTCAGTTTGCTCTGACTGTGTGCAGCTGCAGGGAAACTAGCTGTGATCTTACAGTAACTTAGATTAAATGTTTACATTAACTTAAAACCATCATAAAATTTGGTTTGGGGCTCATAAATAATGGGAAAAAATGGCTGACAAGTAGTTGCATGGCCAGGTGTAGCATGACTCAGCAAGTAAATAAAAGTAGAGCATGCTTTTCACTAAAGGAAGAACAAAGGCTGAAAGCAGGAAGACTCACAAGTCTGGCATCTAGAGAGAGGAAACTCAGCATTGGTCATCGTGTCCAGGGGTTTCAGACTTCAGGCAGTTATTGACTGCAAATAATTTTTATTCAAGTATTAAAGGCAATCCTTAAGTTTAATTGTTTTTCCCCATTATTTATGAACCCCCAAAATAAGTGTGTGTGTGCATGTGAACATGTCTGTAATTCCTGAATGGTTAATGCCACACTTTGCTTGCCATTTCACTGGCATATTGAGTGTTTCATTTGAAATGAAATGTGGTGATGTACAGAGGACAAACGCCAAAACATTACAAAATTGATACTGGGTGTATGTTCACATCGCATGTGTGATGTTCAGTTAACTTATTCTCCATTATTTTTCCCCCCTGCTTTTAAGGCTCTCAACAATCTGCTGATTGGGAGGACAGTAGAAAACCTCTTTCTGACCACTCCAGTGCTGTGTCCCAAGTCTGGGAATCCCCCTCATCAATGGACAATTTTACAACATTAAGAGGCTGTACATCCAAGGGCTGCATCCCAGTGCTTTGGGTGTGACATTTACATTTCAATCTTGTGAATCTTTTGAACAATGAATAATATTTATGACTGTTTGATCCTGTTCATACTTAAAATGGTATTTACAATTACTGTAAAATACTGTATCTGCTGTTTTATGATCATAATATTCCTGATTAATGCTATTAACCATTGCAAGCCAATGCTCCCATTTATAAATTTTGTACTAAATGAGTACAGTGAAATAGTTGCATCTTTTATACAACAGTTTGTTTTAACTAGTATGTGAATGGACGTGTGTCTACAATACAGAGTTGAAAAAGGTTTTGTGGTCAGAAAATGTTTAATGTTCTAGCACCTCTGATCAGTGCTTGAATGAGGTATTGCTCCCAAATACTGTATGAATATGCAATATTTTAACCATAACTAACCACTGTAGTCCTACATTCTTCCCATATATGATCTGTATATTTACTACACATACTTTCAATCTCATTTCAAGAGGAGATATATATATATATATATATATATATATATATATATATATATATATATATATATATATATATATATATTCAAATACAGGCAGTGTGGTGTTATATATTACAGAGTAGCACATTACAAATAAATATATACAACTAATTACAGTAATGGAGTAATGTATTACTATTCCTAAATTCAGTATTTACATTGCAGTTAATAATCAAGGAACTTGCTTTCCATAGCTTCAGATATCTGCATAATGATCTCTGCTGACCACTGGGTGAATTGATTTCTCACCACAATGGGCTTGCTTTAGATGATGAGAATAAAGCTTCTCTCAAATGCGACACTGAGGTGACTAAATATTAAAAGTCAGATGGAGATCCTGAGCCATTTCCCTACAGTAAGTTTATATCCATGGAAATCAGCCGTAAGAGGAACCAAAGAGGAACAGTTTGTCTGACAAACAATTAGACAAACTCCTCCTCATGAGATGTAACCACTGCGTATCAAATAATCTAGACTAATTTAGTATAAATACATGCTCTGGTGACTAAGCAAAGTGATTGTGCCTTTGGCCTGTAAAATACAGTTATTTTGCAATTTCGTTTTAAGTTGGACAGCATCTAGATGAGAATACAGCTTCTCTTCCATCTACTGCTGGTCATTTTTTATGAGTAACAACCCAGAACTGCTCACTGGACACGTCTTTAATATGTTTAAGTAATATCAACTCACATTTACATAAAGTATAGCATATTACAAAAAAGAAAATCTACATAAATCACATAAAATCTTTGACGAACTGACGATTGATAGCCTGACATGCGCATCAAGTGAACAATCATCTTCCTCATCTCCATCGTGAGGTCAGGTGATGTGCTGGAGAACAACCTGTACTGAAAGCAAAAACAACAAGATCAGGGACTAAATCAAAGTTCAACATAATTATATCTCTCTTTATAATAATATATACAATGGTGGACAAAAGTGAAAGTCGCTGCTTTCATATCAACCTCAAACATTTAAATAATGACTATACAGAAAAACTTATTTTATGCCACTAAATTGCCATACAACTATCAGACTTAGTTTGAAGTCATTTTCTTCTAAACCTGAAGGTTTTGTACAGAGGTGGACACCCTGGCTTCAGAAAGTACAAGTCCTGCCACTTATCTGCTCCATCAATTAACTAAAGCAGCCGATTTTAATGAACACAACTCTTCAGTCGGACCTGAACTAACTGGTGACGTCACCTGTTCTGTACAGAGAGAACTAATACATGGCACGTGCTGTCTTTTTTTTTTTTTTTTTTTTTGATTTTTCCCCGATTTTCTCCCTAACTTTGTCGTGTTTAATTCCTCCCCGTCACTAGGGGGCTCCCACATTAAGGCTACTACTACCACTCAGCCGGGAGGGCCGAAGACTATCACGTGTTTCCTCCGAACCACGTGACGCCAGCCGACCGCATCTTTTCGAACTGCTCGCTCGCGCACCGTTGGGGGCGGCGTAACACACTCGGAGGACAGCGCTATCCGCTCCCTCCGTTGCGCGAGCTCAAAAACGCGAGCTCACAGACGCCCCTAACTGACTGTAGAGCCGTGATTAATGTGGGAGCACTAAGTACCTCTCATCCCTCCCCTCTGAGAGAGCTCGGCCAATCAGCTCTCTCTAGACCTCCGGCTGCGAGAGGTTACAGCACCACCCGGGATTCGAACTAGCGATCTCCGGATGATAGGGGGAGCGCTTTTACCACTGCGCCACTCGGAGGCGGCACATGCTGTCTTAATACTTTTGGCCACCACTGTGTATCTCTCTCTCTCTCGTGCGTGTGTAACAAACATCAGTCTGGGTCTCATGCTCACTAGCCCCACTTTAACTAAACTTTGACTAATTTCCTTTATCACAGTAAAATGACTAAAATATCAGACAATATATAATGAGTGTAACACCCTACAGGTGCACTTACCGAGCCGCTGCCCTCCGCCATGTAGCGAGACTCACTGGGAGCCGGTATCGAAGACGTCCGCTTCCCTGGGTCACGTGACTGACGAACGGATTCCTTTCTGGCTCGATTGCTTTTCCTGTATTGAATTTGTGCTTGAATTTCCAAGCTTGAATTTCCTATCAGAAAATTCAAGCTGTAAAATTCAGATAGAAAATTCAAGCTTGGAAATTCAATCTGAATTTCACAGTTGAAATGGATTGTTGAAAATTCCGTGTGACATTCAGAGCACTTAAATTCAAAGATGTTGCTTTTTAAAGTCAAATATGTCAGTTTAATAAATTCAGTAGTATTTACATTTCAAAATTAACAATTCAACAGTGATTAAATTTCAAAATGTATTTTTCAAAGGCTGATATAATTCAAATAATTATGATGCTAATTTGCTTCCACAGGAGTCCAGTCCTTAACCCCATTGAGAATATTTGGGAGGTGCTAGAGAAGACTTTTTGCAGTGATTCAACTGTCATGAAATCAATACAAAATTTTGGAGAGAGCATAGGCTTATATTTATTCATCTTCTATACTGCTTTGCTGTATCTTGTATACTTTCATCTAATCCATCGGAGGGTCCACACAGACTACATGCGATTTCGAACCACCAATTAACCTGATCTGCAGGTCTTTAGACTGTGGGAGGAAACCCACCAAGCACAGGGAGAACATGCACACTCCATGCACACAGACCTGAGGCAGGAATCGAACCCTTGACCCTGGATGTACAAGGCCACAGTGCTAAACACTACTCCATCATGCTGCCGATATTAAATATGGGTGTGTATAAAATGTAACAATTTTAACCCATCCAACATATTTATGATACATATTTATTGCACACTTAAATGACAACAAATAAAACTGGTTCATCCACTGTGACAAAATTGGGGAGGTGGACTAATACCTTTTTATATTTTTTAGTATACCTTTTTATACCATTCAGTTTAGAATGCTTCATCTGAAATAAATCAATCAATAAATAAATATGAAGTTAGATAATATTTCTGTCAAACTGTCCATATGTTGTTTTTGTCACAGAGGAACCAATAACCATTTTATTTAACATCTCACTTTTTTTTATTTCACATCCTGCTAAAAAAAAAATCCTACTGAAGGACCAGAACGAGATGGTTTCCTGCAGGTTTCCCTCAGCATGGGCTGTGATTTCTCTGCTAGCCTAAATGATAATTTAATTGGATGCATTTGTTTAGGCTTGTGCAATTTGTAGACTTGTCTTTTTTTTTTTTTTTTTTTTTTTACATTATATGTACAAGGTTAAATAACATTTAATTTTATAAATGTGTTTCTTGTTATATATCGAAAGAAAAAAAAAAAGTTTAGCATTTTACCCAAATCCCAGACTATTATTAATGTTAAGTAATGATGTATGGATTTCCTGTGTAAGTTCCTAAGGCGGTGTGTGACTGATCAAATCCTTTAAAAAAAAATAAATAAATAAAAAAATAAAAAATAAAATATATATATATATATATATATATATATATATATATATATATATATATATATTGACTCACTGAAATATAGACTTCATGATAACATCTTCATCTTGCCAATTTTTCCTCATTATAGATGACTCATTAAATAATAATAATAAATAATCAGAATATCAATCATCTAAATAAATCATTTAGAATTTCAGTGAGTCACTTCGCTCTTACTTTTCATACTGTAAATAGTTTAACATATTTTTTTATACCCCATGTGCCTCTCTGGATGCTTGTGTATGCTGTGAGAATCACGTTCTTCACATGACATTTCCTGAGAGTTGTTTCTCTGGAGCAGCCATCCTCTTCAGCTGGCATTGTATCTGTGACATTTTGTCTTTTTTACTTAAACTACTTAATCTCATATTAAATATTAATGTGACCTTTTCAACTAGGCTACAGTCAGTTTCTATTCAGCGTGGCTGGCATTTCCCTGGAACCCGAACCCGAAGCGTGACCTTATTTTTAGCTTTTGCGCTTCAGTTTGTGAACTTATCGTGCACCACTTATTTAACAGCAAAAAAAAAAAAAAAACGTTTGAATGCTATTGTAATAGCACAGTGACTGTGTGCTTGATTCCGATTGGTCAGAAGGTTTAACTTGCTGTAGCAGCAAGTACATCATAACGAGCAATATTTAATAATCACGTTCTTTTAACTTGTCTACTGTATCACTTATTCACCGAATAGTTTGTATAAATGGATAAATAAAAAATGAAAAAACAGCACATCCTTGAGTGTGATGTTTCTTAAATAACAACATGTAGTAAGTCATAACAGGAGCTGATTTATATGGGTGTTTCCCAACACAATAATGTACAGTAACTATGACTTGATGGAAAGTATGATGATGTTCTGGGATAAAATATATTACTATGGGTTTTAATTATTATTATTTTATTTATTTATTTATTTATTACATTTGTGGAAGGATCCTTTAGTGTCAGAGCTTTATGACTGTTCTACAGTATTGTAATTGAAAACATGAACACGGTAAAATGGATAAAAACAACAACTTTAATTGATGAATTAATGGATAGATTTAGAAATCTCTATCCTTCTTTCTTCATCACTCATTTATGATAGGTAACCAGGTTTAATGAGAGAATTAGCAGTGTGTCCAGTGCACCATTCCTTAAATAAAAACAAAACAAACCAAAAAAAAAAAAAA
Organism: Clarias fuscus; assembly: GCA_030347435.1. Lineage (NCBI taxonomy): Eukaryota > Metazoa > Chordata > Actinopteri > Siluriformes > Clariidae > Clarias > Clarias fuscus. The sequence goes on along the minus strand of CM059220.1, from coordinate 4,116,330 downwards.
AAACTGTGATATAAGGCAAATCACTATGGTATAAGAGGATTGAAACACTTCAGGTCAAAATATGCTCATCACATTAATGAGGTAATTGTAACTCCACACTTGTAACTCCCAACTTATATATTCCTATATACACAGCCCATGTATTCCTGTATCGTGTGCATATTTGCTTTACTTCTCTTGTTGTTGTTGTTGTTGTTGTTGTTGTTGTTGTTGTTGTTGATGATGATGATGATGATGATGATGATGATGATGATGATGATGATGATGTAACAATTTCCCACTAGTATCCCCAAACCTTATGTGATTCAAAGCTCATGGACACACATCTGCATGAAATCCAGCTGTGCTTAATTCTTGAGTGAGAGCAGGTGCTAGTAGGACGTTGCCGTGGGAACTGAACAGAGTGACGTTGATTGGTTGCTTGCAGTGACAGCAGTAAATCATGGCCTGATGAACCTTTTTAATTATTTGTTTTGCAAGAACAACACCACTCGGCCATCTTTGACCCATGATTCACAGATTGAGAAATAAGGTGCTTTCTAATAGATAACACTTTCAGGATCCTATTGCCTTTATATATAGTCTACAGGAATTAGATAAGCATTTTAATTATGGCAAATTTTTCATGTAGTAAATGCAACAGAGTACGGGGTAATATGGGTTGTTTACTTTTTTACAACACAAGTTTTTGACATCCGCCCCAGGAAAGGAAGACCGAGAGTCACCTCTGCTGCGGAGGATAAGTTCATCCGAGTCACCGGCCTCAGAAATCGCAGGTTAACAGCAGCTCAGATCAGAGAGCAGGTCAATGCCACACAGAGTTCTAGCAGCAGACACATCTCTAGAACAACTGTTAAGAGGAGACTGTGTGAATCAGGCCTTCATGCTAGAATATCTGCTAGGAAACCACTGCTAAGGACAGGCAACAAGCAGAAGAGACGCGTTTGGGCTAAAGAACACAAGAAAGAACACAATAAAGAACACAATAGAGGAACAAAAGTCAACAGAGGAACAAAAGTTCCTGTTATACAATGACACTTTTAACTCCAGAACATATAGCATGGATACATTTTATGGTCTCTCTTTCTGGTACAGTATCACACAAATGAGTCTGGTTCCTCTCAAGGCTTCTTCCTACCATCATCGTCTTGCTCATTCTGGGGAAACATTTATTTAATTAAGTTAAGGAATTTTTATTCCTGTAACGTTGCTTTGCAACAATCTCCTTTAAAATATTCATACTGTCCTGTTAAAATACAAATAATTGAATAATCATCTGTGGCTCTCTAGACTGTTTGTTCTCAATCCTTAGTGACCTTCTTCAAAATAAATAATACAAATAATAGACAATTGACACAATACATTGTAGCATTTGAAGAAATTTATTTTGAATTTTTTTCTATATTATATTATATTATATTATATTATATTATATTATATTATATTATGGTTGTTATTATATTTGATGATTGAACAGAATTAAAACATGAGTTATAAGAAATATATCTAATGAATCTGAAAATGCATATAAATTAAGTCATATACACCCCAAATTGTCTAATTTCTTACCTGAACACAGTGAAGTCTGCTAATGTTTGCAGATAAACTATAGTTTATGAACTATAAACTGATCTTTGTCTTCTTTTAATAAATCTGATCAATAAATAATGCTGTGCATTCATTAGGCATTAATAACAGGTAGTTATACTCTGGAGAAGCCGCTTCTTAGTGACTAGCCAAAGCCCCTGAGTGATGACCATCTAGTTCCCCCAAACAACCAGCACAGTATTCTCTCAGATTATTATATTTCCACCTTCTGAATTTACATCATGTCTATAATATTTGTCAGAACATTTTGTACCATTTCACATTTTCTCTGTACTTTTCCAACATAAGCTTTTCTCTTGTACTCGCTGTTCAAAGAACGATTCAAAATATCCAACTTTCCTGCAGTGTACCTGACATGCTGTTCCGTCCTTGAATGTTAAATATTGAAAGAATTCGCAAGTCGTCTGTCTTTGGACTCATGGATAATGCTGCAGTACTACTTGTCCAAATGCCAGCGTGCTTTTACACTTCACTCAAACTGAATTCCTTCACATGCTGCATGCCATTGGACAGAAATGTCCCAGATAAATGAAAGATTTAAGGTCTTAGAAAGAGAAAGATGTACTTGGTGGTTTAAGTTGAAACGTCTCAACTATGTGTGGCACTGGAGACCTGGCAAGAAGGATAGAGGGCAAAAAATGATGCACCATAATTGAAGACATTGCTTAACTCAAGGACAATGTTTTTTAGGGATACAATTTTTAAATAGATTAAAAGGAGCCTTAAGGTTGGCAAATGAGTATCCTTTTAGTTATAGTCCTTCTCTCTATTTAAGCCGTCATCGTGAGCGATGGTTGGCTGCAATGACCTACTTCTCACCAGAGGTCATTGGGGGAAGTTATGTTTCTAAGGACTCGAACACACACAGTTTGAAATCTGATTTGAGAGGGTAGAGCATCCAGACTGGGACACATCATTGGCAATCCAATCGGAATCTGACTTTCACAGATGCGATTCAAATTAGATTGGTAAAAATTAAGATTTCCTTTTTTTTTTTTTTTTTTTTTTTGAGTGGACAAACTAATTCCAAACTGATTTCAAATCTGGTTATGCCAAACAAATTGGGCTAGTGGTCTGAATAAGTACAAACCACTCAGTAAAGACATTCCAAAGACTTTCAAAGAGGATAGCGCCAGGACAATCGTTGTGGTCCTCTTTCAAAATTTAAGCCCTGGTATATGGCCGTGCCATCAGGGAAGAAAAGCTCCATGGATGTGATAACCTGACTTGATTTTATTGCCACATAACCCTGCCTAGACCTAAGCAACTGAAGCAACTCCAGATCATAACACGGTGTACGGTGTACGGTGGCCACTATGCATGATGGGTGCATCAATTCATGCACTTCCATTCTTACCTTGAAGAAGAATCTGGACTCATCAGACCACATGACCTTTTTTCCATTGCTCCAAAGTCCAATGTTTGTGTTCCCTAACAAACCGAAGCTTTTCTTCTGATTACTTTCAATAACAGGAATTTTTCTTATGGACAAAGACTACTTGCTTTTATTTCAGATCATTTGACATTGAAGAAAACATTAATGATTCCCTTCTTAAGCGTTCTGCTTTTCCTGAAGTTAAAAGCAGTTTCCTTATAATTTATATGCTACTTAAAAAAAAAAAACCTCAAGCAAATGCTGACACATCAACATTATACAGGGGATTCATATAATCTTCTTGCATCTGTCTATAAAGTACATAATCCTATATCCAAAAAATTCATCAATTTCTTTCTACCATTTCGGCTGTGCTTCAAAGGTCTCAAGTCTGTAATAGATTAGCGAATCTGTCAGAGATTAAGTAAAATATTCACCATATTGCACAGCATGATCTTTTAAAAATATTTTCTTTTTTTTTTTTTAGATATTTCTGAAGAATTTTGTCCTGTTGCTTCAAAGGCATCAGTTTGGGTTAAGTAATGAAGGCATGCCTTAATGATTTCAATAAAATGTCCTTGGTACCTGTTCCGGACTGTGGTGGTTCACCAGTTAGCAGCATTCTTTCCTCAATAACAGTGTGACTATTCGTCAAAAGAAATTTTAAAGTACAGCTCCACTAAGAACAACAGTTATAAATTTAAAATAAAATAAAATAAATAAAATTTCATTAAATAAAGTTGCATTTTTTTTATTTTTTTTTTTTTAGAAATTGATGGCAAATTAATAAAATTAATGTGATGAACTTTCACAGCAAGGAATTTGTAAGGCTAAATAACAGAACAGTTTTAGTACCATTCAAAATGTTAACCACCATCATAATAAGTAAATAATACATTAGAAAGAGAGAGAGAGAGAGAGAGGGGAAATTGCTCTAAAAAATGAAAATATTCATGGCAGATATTGAAATCTGTCATGAATGCAAGTACAGACTTTATTAAACAAACAAATCCATGCAAAACAACACTAGTGCAAAATGTGCAAATCAACACTCAAAAACCGTGAAAAAGCAAATACCCAGATGATGCAACTGGAACAGACTGGGCTAAGCTAAATGGAATGTCTAGATCTACATATAGCCTACATCCTGTGTGGACGTTACAATTTATTGACCTCCGTTTAGTATCTTGTGGCTTCATTAAGTTCTCTGAAGCATGAAATAAATAAATGCGTGTGTGAGTGTGGAGTGTGAATTGTCCCCGTGCTTGGTGGGTTTCCTCCCACATTCCAAATGCGTGCTGTCTAGATTGATTGGTGTTTCCAAATTGCTAGCATATGACTGGGTGTGTGCTTGGGCCCTGTGATCACCACACCTGGGATAGACTTCCTTTATGTTACATCATATCATGCTTAAGAGCAAAGATGCAAAGCTGCTGCCTGCGTCTTCAGTCTGCATTCTCATGCTTTTATAAGAAAGCGTTTAAAAGTTGTGTTCAAGACACAAGTTTGTGTCAGACACTTCAATAAAATGTTTCTCAAATGATCTCAAATCAAAAGGCAACCTCAAGTTCTGAAAAATGAGTCCAAAATGTGCAGTTTCAAAAGTGAGTCAAACCCCACCCCATACGGCCCCATGTTAAAATGTCCGACTTTACAACAGGAATAAACATGTTTATAGCTTGCTACAAAAAACAAACAAAAAATCTCTTTGGCTAGATTTTTCCATTCACGACAACTGTATGGGGATTATTTTTATTTATGTTACTCATAATTTAACATTGCATTAAGCCATAAAATCATGCATAATTAGGGGCATGACTGATTTGGCAGACAGCTGCAAACCGCTAGCTGTCTGCTATGCATCACTTTAGCTAACCAGCCTACCGAAATTGTTGTAGTTTCATTTAACACAAGAAATGTTGGAGTTATTGCAGGCCAACATGTATTACATAGATGACTTGGTTCAATCAAATGCAAAGTAACGTTAGCACATACATTTATGCTAGTCACCTTAGCATTTTAGTTAACCTGAAGCTAACATAGGTAGCTTTTGGTGGCTGAGAAAAGTAGATGTGCCAAGCTGCATTTGTCCCACCTATCTGCCCATTTATGGATTAACAGGGGTTAAGGCGGAGTAAGCTCCTGCCAAGGTGGCAACGAGCCTCAAAACTGCTCTTCAGAAAACCTATGGGTGACATCAAAGAGGGTTTGTCTAATTCTTTATATACAATTTATGCCTCAAATGCATACACTTCATGAAATGAATTACCATCATAATAGTAAGCTGAGAAAATCCACCTGAGTACAGTGTGTGCATAACGTGATTATGAATATGTGCAACTTTCCCAATTTGAAAACAGAATAGAAAATACTTGACGTAACTGCCGTGAACTTGAGGTGCACGTTGCGTATTCTCTAGAAAGGTATTTCTTTTCATTTGTGAACTTCAGTGTCAACACATTTAGTGTTTTCTGGATAGTGCATAAGGCTTCTTTAAAAATGGCTTATTTAAAGAATTAACTTCATTTATCTTGGGAGAAAAAAAAAAAGAAACACCAACAACAATACAGTACGTGTGGGTTGACCAAACATAACCCTGTCTGTTATTATGGTTTATATACTACTGTAATATTAGAGTTTTTGCACAATTTTGTACAATGGATTGGCTGTAACAATTATTTTAGAAAGAAAGGAAAGAGTAAAAACAAGAAAGGTATAAAGTACAGTGATGGAGAAAAGTCTCAAGACAAAAATGAAATTCAATATCTTAATGACTTTATTATTATTATTATTATTATTATTATTATTATTATTTCAATTAAGATAATAGTTTGTTGTTTCATGCAATACAGCTATCAATATTTTGTATGAAGCCCTTCATTATTCAAAACCTGCTGGATCCGGCTGGGCATAGAGTTAAAAAGAGTACTGGTGTCAATCAGTCCATGCCTGCTTGTACAGAAGACGGTTTCTTGATGGCTGCTGCCTTCTTCGCCATTGTCCGCCATTGTTTCTATTGGGTGTAGGTCTGGAGATGAGACAGACCATTGCTCCAGAAGATGACCAACACTGACTAGTTTTTCAATTAATTAGCAGAAATATTCACCAGGTAGGCTAGAAATAATTAGTGGCATCATTTGCTTTGTGCACAGGGACAATTATAATACATGACGTATGTTGTCTTAATACTTTTGGCCACCACTGTACAACATGTGTAGATTGTGACTTACAAAAACATTAGCAAATCTTAATTTTGAGTGCTGAAGCTCCATTTCACACCCGTTATGAAATACTATTTCACTACACTTTTCTCCTAATGAAAAAACATCCAGTAAAATATTGATTAGTTCTCTCCAGCCGACGCTTTTGTTTAAAATGAATGAAAAGGTAGAGGTACAGAGAGATCCTCATTGTACGGATATATAAAAGCGAGCAGACATATTCAATCCTTTTAGATATGCTTTCTCTATTAGAAATGAAGTAGATGACTAATGCCGGAGATTCACTGTTGTGCGGACACAGTGCATTAGGCTTGCATTGTAAACTTTTTTTTTTTTTTTTTTTTCTTTTCTGCCTATGCTTAGGAAGATTTTTCAAGTGGAGTATCCTTATAATTCAGTAAGGATCATTCAGAGTGGAGGACTAAACATCTCGGCAATAGCAGCAAGGTGTCATCAACCCAAGCAACAACATGTTGTCACACTCTCTATGCAAGGATGTCTTCAAAAATTGTTTCTACATTTAAGAAAGACTATAAAAAGCAGTAAATAATAATTAAAGAAACAAAACCGATCCTTTGCATTAAATATAGTCTCAAATACAATCCGTGCAGTTTTCTAAGGAAATGAGTTTTACTGAACCTCCTGCAGAACCAACAACAGTTCTTATGAGGACTTTGTTGCACCTGCTTATTTTTGTTGCATGGAAAACTGAGAAGCTTTTTTATTTATTTATTTTTTTTTTTATACATATGCTTTCTTTTCTGGCCTACATATAATGTCCTGTGAGATTAAAATGTTTTGCTAGAATACTACAAAAAAATAAATAAATAAATAAATAAAAATTCAAAAGTGCCTGAGACTTTGGCATGGTATTGTCCATACCAAAAAATAGTGTTTTCAATGTGGTCACATGTACAGCACATGCTATTCATACAGTAACTGACATAAACATGTGCATAAGCCATCTTTGAATATACAGAACCTTACCTGAAATGTACTGCTGGAACTTTAAATATCACCTACAGGAAATTCTAGACATTGCACAAATTTCTTCACTGTCTATTTGCAATTATCCTTAATGATCATAAACAGCTCCAAGTAGAACCCATTATTTAAGCCAAGAACCCTTGATTATCTAAGGAACCTATCACACTATTTAAAAAAAACATTAAAAGAATGCAGTGGGAATTGGGTAAAAAAAAAAGGACATTTCTCATGCTCATACAGTACTACTTCCTAGTCACATCCCTGGTAGGTTCTCAATGCCTCTATCATGCCAGCACTAATTTCTTACATGATTACTCGCCCACCAGGTCCAGTGAGATCCAACTGAGATAGATATTGTTATGTCCAATCAGATCGCACCAGGCTCTTACCGGCTGCTTATCACACACTTACAGTACTATGTTGTCTTGGTGTCCGGCAGATTGGTATAAAATATCGGGTTATATTGGTACAGTGTGTACTGCAAAATGTGCAGTGCATTTCATCACAAAGTGATGGTGTGAGGTAATGGATCCAGTATTTATACTAAATTCCCTGGATGTGACATAGACATGATAATAACATGCTGTACTGTATGTCTGGCATAACTGTGGTAAACACCGGAAGAACTAAAATTCTACAGTGTGGCGTGGACCTACCATGCTACATAGCACAATGGTCATAGCACAACGCTGAAGAGACTTTATGTTAGGTTTCACATCCCCCTCTTTGCTCTGTAAATGCTAACAAATATATATATATATATATTTTTTAGAATCATTTTACGCTGTAAAGAAGTTTCCTCTATTCATCTTCAGTGAGCACTTTTATAGCAACCCAATCAGTTGTGAAGGTTCTGGAGCCTGTCCTAGTCAGAAGGGTTGCGGTTGGCCTAGGTGAAAAACACATAGGTGTTTCCCTATCAAAAACAATTCCAACCAAAAACATTTTGAATTTAAAACTCATGATTATGGTTAAGAAACTTTTTTTTTTCTTTTTTCTTTTTTCCCTGGTCAGGGTGATAGTGGATCGAGAGCTTAGAATGGGCAACCTGGAAACTCCATGGGTCTGGGCAAGCCTGAGGCATGCTTCTGGGAAGTAGAAGAAAACCAGAGAATGTGAAAGAAAGCATTTACTGCACACATTTTGGATTGGTAGCTGATAGTTTTGCACAAACAAGTGTGGTATGATCATGGCACTGGATCAGTAGTACAGTGATGAATACTGCATATGTACAGTATATGCACAGGCACTCTAGTGTACTCTATTGGGTTATGAACGACTGAAGTAGCATAGCATTAATAGCATCCAGAGGTCCACACTGGAGAGAGAAAACAATCGCTACATACAGTAGGAGGATGTACCCGCTCAGAAGGCGTAGAATCTCGGAACCAGAATTGTGGCAGTGAACCTTCACCTGAAGGACAAAAGACACACTGGGGAATGATAATCTTGGACAAAGAAGATAGATGGTTTGAGAGAGGTGCAAAAGAGGTTATCTATGTGCACGTGGAAAATCCTTCTCTCAGGAGAGGTGGAGGTCTTAGGCACAACCTGTCTCCTATTTTTCATGCTGCCCTTTCATCCGATCCCAGGAAGATCAAGCCCTCTTCACAGATCCACCAGGACAGCCACTCCTACTGTAAGCACTCCCTGTACTTTCTGGTCGTGAAAGTCTGAAAGACTCTCCCCAATCTCTCAACTGCTGGATTTCTTCTTAACAAAGCCACACACACTCTAACAGCTCACTCTCCTTTCACCTTCTCTATTGTTTACTTAACGAGGCTTTTCAGACAGAGGGGAATCTTTGACCCTGGGGAGATAAAAATTTGAGAAACTAAGGAAGCTACTTGGTTGAATAAACACTTCTAACTAAAAAGAAAACCTACTGTAGTTAACATGACTCAACTCCCAGATCGATATCATTTAATACTCACTCAGCTTCATAGAGATAATTATTTAGCTTTGTGATTTTGTAATATGAATGCAACTCATTCTTCTCCATATTTATGAATATGCTTATATTCTTACAAATGAAAAAGTCTATAGCCTACTATACACACCTTACCTGTATAAAATTTCAGTGTGGACGATGTGAAAAGTAACCTTTCTTAATTTTGTTTTTATGATAAAGAATCCTTTCTGCCCCTTTCAAACTAAATCAGTTTTATCGTTGTTCTGGAGCTGAGGAAATGCACTTTTCATGAGCTACCTAAGGCAAGATTGAGTAAAGAGGGTGAAATCAAACTGCCATGAATTATGGGAGGAAAAGTTCTAACTGAAATCCTATTGATGAATATACTCCATAGAAACATCATCAATAATAATAATAATAATAATAATAATAATAATAATAATAATAATAATAATGGTGCTGTTTATTCTATTCTAATTCTCAATATCCATTATTGAAACTACAGCTGTTAAATCTTTCGGTTTCCTGTACACTGTATGAAAATGTATAGTACGTTATTTTTTAACAGATGGTCCCTTGCTGAATGGAGTATTTATTATTTTTATTATTAGGGCCCAAGCACTATGACATCACATAGTTGACGCCACACTGTTACACACTCACACACACGCACAGACACACACAGCTGGGAGGTGATGGATTTTTGGAGGTCTTAACATGCTCAAAAAACAGACAGGTTGGTGGTGCACCCGGGAGGCGAAGGCACAAGGTGCTTGGGCCCGCTCATCATTGATTGCAATTATATGTATTATTATTATTATTATTATTATTATTATTATTATTATTATTATTTTTATTATTACTCACTCAGTTTTTTATTTATTTATTTATTTATTTATTTATTATTAAGTCTATTACAAAAGAAGCAAATGTAAGAATAAATGAACAAATAAATATACTTGTGCATGCTGGTAAAAATGAAACATAATTATGAAAAATGAAATAATAATATTGTACTTTATTCTTTAACATACATGCTAAAGAGTGAGTGATAGCATGAACATGCATGCTATCATTGTGAGTGATTTCCTACCATTGCTTAATTAAAACAGCATGTATGTTAAAGAATAAAGTACAATATTATTATTTCATTTTTCATAATTATGTTTCCTTTTTACCAGCATGCACAAGTATATTTATTTGTTCATTTATTCTTACATTTGCTTCTTTTGTAATAGACTTAATAATAAATAAATAAATAAATAAATAAATAAATAAAAAACTGAGTGAGTGATTAAGATGAGACTGAAATGGGCAGGAAGTTTCAGGTACGACTGAGGTTCTGGCCTTTGGAACGCTATTTAACTCTGTAATGTTCACTGAGTTTAAATTCATCTTACAGGTCCAACGCTACAAAAATATTGTGCTCAAAAACAGCACTGATGCAATAAAGAGTAACAACTAAGTGCAAAACACTGTGGCTACTTTTTCGCTATTAAATATTCATATCAAATCCAGTGGTAAATTGTTCCCGCCCAAATAAACGTGTATACAGCGAGGAGTAACGGCACTCTTTCCGTGTGTCACCTCGTCTGATTAAATTAGAATTCATTGGAAATTATCACATGTGCAGAACAGACTGGCTTTCTCATTGATTTGCCCTGAAATCAAATATTCCCTGACCCGAGCACATGGCTGAGTGAATGAAGCTGTCGTGTTTGCATAATGGCTTTTTAATCGGGTCACAGTGACGTACTGAATGTTAAATTGTGTTTTATCGATGCGTGGAAACGTGGGAGGAGAGACACAAGACAAGCAGACACAACTCCTAAGAACATTTTCTTTTTCTTTTTTAATTATATTCTTTTCCAGTTCTGTAAGTTCTGTATGTGTATGATCTTGATTTTACTGGCATACACTCTGGATAAGCAAACAAATGAAATAAATCAAATAATCCCAATTAATCAATCAATTAATCAATCAAATACAAAAAAAAAAAACAGCCAAATTAAATCACATTTAATGAATGAAAAGGTAAATAGCAATAAACAATAAAATTGAAAAACAATTGTAATGATTGTAAACTGCAAACAACTAAATCAGTGTGTAAGTAATAAATAAAAAGGCATATAAATAAATAAATAAATAAATAAATAATGAATTCATAATAACAATTTAAGAACTGATTCAAATATTGCTAGGCAATCAATTGCACAAGTAAATAGCTGATAAATAACTAAGCAAAAAATATCAAATAAATAAACCTAGCTGTACAATGAAATGAATGGACACCCAAGTAAATAAATAGTAAATAGATAGCTAAACAAACATACAAAGCCCCTAGAGGCACAAAATTACAATTATCTGGTAAGCACAAGATAACTGTAATTTTATTTATCTATTTAGTAACTTTATTTATTAACTTTATTTATTAAATTTGAGGGCTAACACAAGCAAATGAATAAATCCAACTATAAATAATTAATAAATAACAAATAAATAAATAAATAAACAAATGAATAAATAACAGATAGATAGATGGATGGATAGGTAGATTGATGGATAGATACTTGTGTCCACCAATGGCAATAGCTTACTATGTGTATAACAAAATAATTTAGATAAATAAATAAATGAATGAATAAATAAATAGATAAAACCATAGTATTTGGGACATTGTCTTGGAAACGTGAACCATTTCTGAAGTACGTGTCATCATGCGAACAATAAATGGTTTATATCATGCAATCAGAAAAAATAAAAACACATCCCCTCTTTGTGGAAAAACTACATTAATAATAATATTAATGTAATTATTATTATTAAGAGGAAGTAAATGTAAAATAGAAGTGTGATGTGATTTACTGTAGTATTAGCACAACATCAGATGGTGTGTTGGCTCAACTCTCTGGGGTATGCACATAAAAATGGTCTCACACAAGGGTGCCATTACATTTGGCATGACAATGCAAACAGGTCAATGGCATTGCCTAGTATGATGCAATAGACTGTGACCTTCAGGATTATTTTGACCAGCAGGTTAAGCAGTGAAATAAGGCACCGTGAACTCCAGCCATATTTCACCCAGATAGTGGGCTAAAATTGATCTGATGACACTATGGGAATCTTTAGTAGAAACAATCAGCGCTGTTATAAAGTCAAGCTGAGGCATAATCATGTATAATGACACATGCATACATTTTTTTTTTCTTTCCCCCAGTGGGCGAAGTTTATACGGCAATTTAAAAAGGCATTTATTGATGCAGATGTGCAGACCTATTTTGCATTAGCTTAAATAGATAAACAGATGTTGGCGTGTGAAATATTATCGTGAAAATGCTTTGACAGAAAATAAAACACTGCAATTATCCATAAATATATTGTCTTGTGGCTTCATCTATGTGTCTTTCCTAGAGCAGGCATACAATAAAACACACAAAAAGAATGTGTTGAAATATTTCTGCCACTCAGAAGAAATGTGCACCTCCTTTATACTCCATAACAGCTGCTTTCATGTTTTTTTTTTCATTGCATTCCTTTTATTATCATATTTTTTCCTTTCCATTTATTTCTTCCTGTTCTGTTCTTGTGTGCCTTTAGCAATGATCTGCAGGGTCCAAGGGCTGTTCATAAATAATGTCTCCAGTGGCTGGTTCCTGACAAGTAACACAGAACACTAAAGACTGAACAGATAGAAACATATACATAAGCCTTGTCATGGTAGCTCCGTGAGTCAGTGTTTGTGGAAAATTGATTGGCTGATTAATAGCAAACGTTTAGCAAACCAGACACCGTTAGAATTTCAGTTGCTGGGGCATCTGGGGCTTTTTGGGGGTCTGAACATGCTCAAAACGTCATGAAAACCAGGAAAATTCCACAGGGTGGAATCTGCTGTTATTATGACACATGTGTGGCTTAGCAAGACAAACAAGATGGCCTTTAAACAAGATTTTGATACATATGTAGCTTATACACACTTGCACATATACACTCCATTGACCTGAACAACTTTCGCTATTCATGTCATGGGCTCTACTCAATGGAAAGTCAGTTATTTAGGGTTGTTTGAAAAATACTTCACGACATTGAGGATAAATTGCAATACATTGCCGAGGCAATGGATTAAACATATGCCAAAGAGCTGCTAGTAACCTACTGAATAACATATTTAGTGACATCATGGTGTAACACTTTTTTTTCTCGGCATCCAGGCTTTTTGGAGGTCTTAACAGGTTGGGTGGTGTGACTGGGCAGCGATGACCTCAAGACATTGAAGATGCAAAATACTCATTTCCACGATTTTATTTTAATTCTGTACAGCTGCTTTGCAATTTGTTAAAAGTCTATATGAATAAAAATGTATGTCTTGATCTTGTTTGTCTGGTACAGTATTTGTTTACTTTGGCCACCTGAACCAGTAGATCAGTAGAAAAAAAATAAAATAAAACTCTTAATGGCTCTAATCTGAACCATTCAATAACTGATTCTTCTTCTGCATTTCTTCCCACTTGCTTGCAGACTACTACAATTTTAGAAACTGTGCCGTCACCTACTGTGTCAGAACGTAAAGCCACTCTACCAAGAACACTGGATATTAAACCCTTAGTTAAATCTTAAACTGTTGTTGTGTTTCTAGATTCTAGTTTCTAGCTTCTTAATCTAGCAGATTGAACTGTAACAGTAGAGTAAAATGATTTTTGAATGTAATTATGTATTATTATTATTATTATTATTATTATTATTATTATTATTATTGTCTTAAGGGGTGCTAAGATTAAATTTGAGGTTCCACAGAACCCCTAAAAAGGGTCTAAAATCATCTATACTTAACTGCAGCTAATAAGAAGAAGAATAACACACAGTCAAAATATGTTCCTTTTTTTTTCTTTCTTTTTTTTTAGACAATCCTTATAAGGTAGAACCGCACTTTGTATATTCCCAGGTGCATAGTGCTTTAGTTGTGTGTTGTGTTCAAATTTGTATGCTAGGCTTATGCATAAAACATAAGGTTTTTGGAACGTGAAAACATGTCTCAGCCATGATTTGAACAGAGATTTTTGGGAAAACAATCTTGAAAAGCTGAACAAAAGCCACTTTATCAGCTTGGACATGAATGGATGGTTAAAAATTGGTCAATTATTAGAAAAGTACTTAAGGTCCACACTGGTAATTTAAAAGAAAAAGAATATTGACAGGAGCAGTTGAGAGATTCAAATGGATCTCATAAGAATGTGAGGGAGAACAGAAGAAAAAGCTTAAGAATAAAGGTTCTTTGCAGGAATTGCATAGTTATAATAACATGTATAAGACTTGGCCATTCCTCATTTTTCCATTTTTTTTTCTTTTTTTTCTAAAAAGCCAGACTTTTCTGTATTTTGAATGTAGTCTTGATAAATAGTTTTCCAGGCTTCCCAAAGGACTTTGTTTTTATTTGTGACACGTTTTTGGCTCCCATTCTCAGTCCGGCCCCTGTACCTGAGCAGTTTCAGATGAATGCTTTTTGTTTGTTAAGCCACAAAGTGACACATATGTGTGTGTGTGTGTGTGTGTGTGTGTGTGTGTATATGTGTCACAGTTGGGCCAGGCTCCGACACCAGCCAAACTCAGCGTCCTTTATCACCGGAATACTAATCATCAGAAGCTCAAGTCAATCAACACACACCCATAAAAGCACACACCCATTGTCCAGGCTCGTATTCACGAAAGAGGACCAAAACTCTGAGTTCACGCTAAGAGTATATGTGTACCGCATTACTTACCTGTGTTCTTTGTTTCTCCAGAAGTTTTCTAAGAAAGTTTCCAAGAAGTTTCCCTTCGGGCTTCATCTCCGCGGCTCGGTGGTGTGTGCTCCCCGTCTCTCCAAAGTCTCATCTGCACAACCACCCCGCCAGGCTTCTCGACCGACCTCCTTTGTCCACCGAAGAAGTAACTTTTCATTAAGTATTGCCATAGCGACCCTTGCGCCTCGTACAACAGCCATTTCCCTGCACCACTTAAAAATAAAGATTGCTCATTCTT
Source organism: Clarias fuscus (assembly GCA_030347435.1). Taxonomy (NCBI): domain Eukaryota; kingdom Metazoa; phylum Chordata; class Actinopteri; order Siluriformes; family Clariidae; genus Clarias; species Clarias fuscus. The sequence continues at coordinate 4,101,209 of CM059220.1, read as the reverse complement.
AATACCTTCTGTCGTGTGTGAGTCCGTCTTTATTCCAATATGTATGTATGTGTATGTATGTGTGTGTATATATATATATATACACACAGTACAGAGTTCTAGCAGCAGACACATCTCTAGAACAACTGTTAAGAGGAGACTGTGTGAATCAGGCCTTCATGCTAGAATATCTGCTAGGAAACCACTGCTAAGGACAGGCAACAAGCAGAAGAGACGCGTTTGGGCTAAAGAACACAAGAAAGAACACAAGAAAGAAAACTCGCTGAATGAGAAGGGGTGTCCAAACTTTTGGTCTGTACTGTGTGTATGTGTATATATATATATATATATATATATATATATATATATATATATATATATATATATATATATATATATATATATATATATAAACACATCTTAAGACATGAACCAGTGAGAAACAGGTGCAGATGATGACAGATGATCAGGCCGATGATTGGAGTTGCTGAATGTTGAATGGTTGGAGACGGAAATGAGGTTGCTGCTGAGGTTGTTACATAAACAATAATTTTTTAAAATTGTAACTTTAAGAACTTTTGCTGCTTGTTCCCATCTGTTTCATTTAGTCCACATAGTTTAATTACATTTAATGTATTATGAAGAAATGATGGTAGGTTTAAGACCTTTGCACAGTACAAAAGACTTTTATAAACTTTTTTCTATTATTTTTTAATAAGTTTTGTGTATTCTGAACTTATATAAACTTTTTGTTTTGTTTTGTTTCACACAGCATAGTTTGAAGGAACTAATCAATTTATATTTGTGATTCCTGGCAAAAAAACAAACACCCAAACAAAAAAATCAGCTAACCTTGGCTCTATATGTTACCTTGGTTCTTTATTTTATTTAATTTTTTGCATTTTTTTTTTGTTGCATTTTTTTGTATCAGTATGCCTTGAAATGGTTATTATTTATTGACTATGCCAAGCTTGCAACCCTGATTCAGTCAAGTAGTTTTCAAGAAGTTTGTATATACTGTTATATAGCAAAAGTATGTGGACAGCTTATTTTAAATGATGTGTTCCTCAAACATTTCCACAAATTTGGAATACAATGTCTTTTGTATGCTCGAGCATTACAGTTTCCCTTCACTTAGAACTATGATGCTCAAACCTGTTCCAGCAGGGCAGGACCCACATGCACAAAGCCAGCTCGGTGAAGATAAGAGGTGCGTTCCAAACGGCCTGAAGTACCCTGCGAAGTACAATACGCCACACCCGGTGGTCAGCCATGTTAAGTGTGATTCCAAACCAGAGGGAGCGAAAATGTTCAGTTCAAAGGGAACTGGCTTTGCTCTAGGGAGCAAGTGAACAACAGGTCTTCACTTCACCGGAAAGGTAATGAAAAAATTCCCATCAGTCATTGCGTCTCGCTGGAGCATGGAAAAAAATGGAGCTTGAAAAAGGATTTCTATATTTATTAATATTATTATTAAGGATGACGTCATATTAAAAGGACACAATAATAAAAAAAAAAATTAATCAGGAAATCCTTAGTATTATATAGGCTAGTAAAATGTGTAAAAAAAATAGATACATCTTTAATCAATTATTATTATTATAATTAATCAATAATGTATTTACAAGTTATACACGTTTCAGTGGTATGTTTTATAAGGGTATCAGTTTTTATTTCAATAAATATTCAATATTTAAGGTCCGTAGTGTGGAATATTCACGGCAGCAGTGACAGGTATCCGAGGAGCCTATGTTACCATGGTAACGCTAGGAGGAAGTGACGTCTGCGCTGGTGATTTTGCAGGGTGTTCCGAATGGTGGAGTTTTCAACTCACCTGAGGGATCAACATCAGGTTAAAGGTCTTGATTCTGAACAGAATCTTCAAACTGAACACTGCTTCATCATTTCATTGCATTTGTAATCGTTTGCCTTCTATATGACTGTGTACTAATATAATGATTTACTAGTGTAGTCTCACAATCTGGTGTCACCCCGAACACAATGGGTTCCCTTTCGAATCTGCCTACGCCCTTCAGATGACAGAAATCGCAACTTTCACATCCACATCAATTTTAGGCTGCATTGGGAGTTGAATAGATGTTTCAACTGAATTTAATCTTACCTACTGAATTAATATTACTGTGAATTTTATTCAGTAAATACTTTTGGGTGAGAATATAATTTTGCCCGATATCATCCAGCCTATATTGGCCCAAGATGCCATTGTGTGTATGAGAGAGAGAGAGAATCATCCTGACGTCTCTTTAAACAGATGTTCTCATTTATTCAAATATTCATTAGTGCAAACATTGGATCTTTTCTTCTTACAGTCAGCATGTTAAATCATAAGAAAAGAGAAAAGTTGCTCTTTCAGTGCAGAAAGTAGCAGATCAAAGCATTCCAATGACACACAATGACAAATTTTTACCATATAATTAAATTCAAAATGGAGAATTTCTATTAAAATAGCAAACAGAGAAATGCAGATGTGGGGATTCTGCAGCTCAGGATGGTCTCTGTCAAGTCAAGTAGGCTTTCATAGTCATTTCAGACATGTACAATTTCAGAGGTGGGTAGGAGCAAGTTACATTTACTTTTTTAGTAACTTTTTGAAAAAAAAAAAAAAAAAAAAAAAACTTCTATGAGTAGTTTTATTGCACCATACTTTTTATGTTCACTTGAGTAGATTTGTGAAGAAGAAACACTATTCTTACTCCGCTACACTCGATTCGTTACTTTTCTAACCATTTATTCTACACACAGAATATTCTACCGCCTGACTGTTTCACCAATCAGACACAGCAACAATAATCACATGACTCCATTTGACCAATCAGGTCTTCACTCATCCTAGAAATTCATCCTACCTGTGAATCCATCCTAAATATGCTCACTGCCGCATGTGCAAACAAAAGTTTCTGCATCTTTCTCTAATTTTGCAGAACGCCCATAAATCCACGCTCCTACTTGTGGAATCTTGCGGTTAGTGCACAATCTTGCTGTGAGTATCGGATTTATTTTTATTTATTTATTTATTATTTTTTTGTGATTATATGTTGACTTAAAGTCACATTATATGTACAAAAAAAAAACATTCTATGAATATATAAATATATTTCAGTGAAGAATTAATCGCCTGTTTATGCATCCTCAAAAAATATTATGCATGCCTGGCAACAGCTTTTGTGTTGCTGGTCATAGAAAAGATGTTAAAGATTTCTGTCCCTAAATCGGAATTGGGCGAGAAAGTAAGAACTTTGCTATTATTGATTTATTTATTCATTTATATATTATTTATTTTTAAGTTGTTATTGTGTCTTGTGTATTGGATATGATTTCATCGAGTTTTGATAGTTGTTTCTTTGATCTTGTAATTTTCATAATCTTATCAGTTAGTTTGGAAGGCTGTCGTGGATTATTAGTCTTATTCATTGTTTTTTTTTTAATCAATTTTTGGTATTGAAGATACTGTTCTCCCCCAACTCCATACTTCTCCATTAGTGTATGAAATGATGATAGAAATTGGTTATTCTCAAATAGGTGGTGAAGGTGAGTGATTCCTTCGTGCTGCCATGTTGAAAAGTGGATTGGGGTATTGTGAGGTTGAAAGTCAGGATTGTGACGGATGGGGGTGTACTGTATCTACATGGTGTTAGTGTTAATTAGTGATCTTGTGAGCTTTCCACTAAGCTGTCCGAGTTGATGAAATAGTGATATTTTTAAAGCAATGAATTTTTTAGGCATCTCAGAAGTCGATAATCTCCCAGTTAAATACAAAAACTCAGTACTCATTTCTCTAACAATCACAAAGAAAATTGTGTTCCTCCATTGGAAAACTAAAAACTTGTCATATATCAGTCACTGGATTAATCTTGCAGAACACATAACTACAGAGAAAATGAGGGCTTCATTCAAAAACAATATATCAGTTTTTAACAAAAAAGTTCTTCTTCTTTCTCTAATAATAATAATAATAATAATAATAATAATAATAATAATAATAATAATAATAGTATTATTATTAACATATATTAACTACATACAGTATACAGCACTGGAACATTCCCCTACTATTATTCTTACACAAAAAGAAAAAAATAAATTATCCTGTTTACAGATAATAATTCAATAAGATCATCATATTTTCATGATTATTTTTATTTATATAATATTGATTTTATTATTCACCATATTTGACTATTATGAATATTGTTATTACCCAGCACCTATCACTGTTATTGTTCTTTGTTTCCCCCCTTTTTCTTCTGTGTTAATTATTTTCTCTCTTAACTACTTTTTTGTCCAATTATTACTGCTGTTATTATTGTTATTGTCTTGAATGTTAATTTATTTATTTTGTCAGTCCCCCCCCCCCCATTACCAAACTGTCACTGTTTGCTATTATTGTTGCTGTAGTTGCTGTTACAAATGTATTTATTAATTTAACTTAATTTATCCCTATTTTATTATTATTATTATTATTATTATTATTATTATTATTATTATTGTTATTATTGTTATTATTGTTATTATTATTATTATTATTATTATTATTATTATTATTATTATTATTATTTCTGTTTTCTTTCCTTTTCTTTCCTTATCTGCCACTGTTACTTACCTTTTTAATATTACTATTGCTTTGTCTTGGTCTTTTATTATTATTATTATTATTATTATTATTATTATTATTATTATTATTAAGAATAATAATACGAGCTGAATAATAGTCTCTTCTTAAATCAACATTATAAATAAATATAAACCTATGTATGAATGTAAATATGGAAAGGTACAGGACATATTGTTTTTCTTTCTTTCCTCCTATTTCTCTTCCTTCTTCTTCTTAGCATAACCTCCCAAACCTGTTTTTTCTTCCCACTTTAATTAATTGATTTATTTCTCCCTGCCCCACCTAAACTGAATGGAATGGGTTGGTGCTGATGTTCTGGCCTGCCCATGAGCACCCTGTGTGCCCTGGGGTATCGCTCTGGGTGGGACAGGTTTGTCAGGTTGGTCACCAACATCCAAAACCACTGCAATACTTGACCGTTTTGCCCAAATAAATGAAGGTCCCTCACTAGGGTCGGGGAGCTGTTTAGTAAAGGAACCAGCGGTGGGACCTGTGGGAGTTGAGAGCAACTCCGAATGGGAGAATGTTGTTATTGTATCCAAGGCAATTCAAAAGGTATTTTTGTACTTTATTATAATAAGGTAAGAGTAGCCTATTTTGAGACATATATTTAAGTTGTATTATTTATTTATTGATTTATTGATTTATTTAATACTTATTTTTTCTCCTCCTATTTCCTTTGCTCCTTTGATCTTTTTCAAAGGCAATCTTTCCACCCATTACCCCGATGCATTTTAACAAACACACTGTGCATGCATGGGTCACATAAGTCTTGTCTTTTCATAAGTTAGCTCTGTTCTTCTGTTTTTTTTTCTTCTTTGTTTTGTTTGTCTTTTTGTTATTTGTCTTGTATTTGTGGTTGTGCTTATCTACTATGTATTGCCTTTTGTTGTTTTTAACTGCCCTCACACTATTCACAAATGATGAAGAATATTTTCAGTTATGTAACAACTCATGATTTCATGAAATTGTTAAACCAAGTTTCAACTGAGTTTCAGTTTTTGTTCATTGGAAGGGGAGGGGGGGGGGGATTTATAGACACATACAGCTAGTATAATGCTAAACTGGAAGTCTTATGAACTATGATTTGTTGGTTGTTTAATGGAACTTATGCAGTCTGGTTCCTAAAATGAACAACTAATATTAGCAAATACAGAGGGATGTTAAGTTTTAGTTAGTGTTGACAATCAGGGTTCCAGGTCTGTGCAGCAAAGGCAGATTCATATTCAGCAAAAACCAAATAACTTTGTATTAAATCCCATAATCGATTAGTCAAATGTATCTAATAATGTATTTTTTTTAAATAATATCTAATATTTGTTGGATAAGATCATGTACATTTACTATACTGTACAGCTGCTCGTAGATCCCCAATGTAAAACAACAACTAAAAAATAAATAAATAAATAAATAAATTCTGGATTGGGGTAACCCACACTGCAATTCGAATGGAACTGAGAACAGAATAGTGGTTTTGATCCACAAATGAATATGAATATGAATTTTTTCAAAGACCTATAAAGGCAATCAATTTAAATTGATTAAATAATGCATACACTGTCTGGCCGAAAGAAAAAATGGAGAAGTTGCGGCTGAAGGGGAGTTTATTTTTTTTTTTTTTCAAGAAAAAATTTAAATGACTGAGACTGGGCTAAAAACCCAAAAGATAATGATGTGTCAAACATTATTATCTTTTAAATCTGGAAGGATGGCTCTAAACCAATGAATTTGTGGAAAAAATATGTGATAGAAAACAGAGCCAGGTTTAATAGTGAAAATAATAGCATTCCCACACATGATGTGACAATGTGAAACACCAGTGTAGCCATTAAAAAAATAAAAATAAATAAATAAATAAATAAATAAATAAAAACACTTTGTTAATGAAACTAATAAAAATGTTTGAGTTTGCTAGGGACCATAAAGACTGGATTTGGAAGTAATGTAAAAAGTTGTGTGTTCTGATGTGTTCAGATTGACCCTATTCCAGAGTGGTGGGTGAATTCAGGTAAGAAACACATAAAGTGATGCACCTGTCTTATACATAATGCCCACTATGCAAGCATCTGGAGGCAGTGTTACTGCTGTTGCTTCGGTTGGTCAGGTCTAGGCTCAGCAACGTTCTCACTCATTCACTCATGGTCTACAGGTATATACCACTTTATTCTGTACACAGGATCAAAGGGGAACCTGGATCCTATCCCAGGAGACTTAGGGCACAAGGCGGGGTACACCCTGGACAGGGTGCCAATCCAACACAAGGCACACATACCCACACTTATTCACACTCTTTGGACAATTTGGAACCCCAGTCAACCTAATCTGCATGTCTTTGGCCTATGGGAGGAATCCGGAGGAAATCCACCAAGCGCGGGGAGAACGTGCAAACACAGCCATGCACACAGAACCTGAGGAATTCGAACACAGAACCTGGAGGTGCAAGGCAACAATGCTAACCACCTAGTCACCATGCGGCCCGTCGACAACGTTACGTGGCGATTATAAAATTTAATCTGAATGTACTGAATTAACAGTTTATCACATCAATTAAGCCTAAATTGGACATAATTGCTGAAAAAACATATTAGAAATAAAAAAAGTGACTTTTTGAGATCCCTGTCACCTTTCGTCACATTGCAGAAGGCATGGAGCAATTACAGCAATGGCTTTTTACTTTTGTTCACTGGACAAGTGATGATGATGTGCATAAAAACTCTCACATGTTGAGAGTTCTTTTCACATTTTAATAATGTGAGGCAGCATGTGGTGAGATTGTTTGATCACCTCCTCTCCAGTTAGAGTGTTTAATTTGAACACCCCTTCAGAAATTTCGACACGAATCTCCCTCGTTCACACACCAAACACTTGTATTATATCGAGGAGGCTAATTACAATGTTATAACGTAACAGGGCATTTATTGCAAGCATTACATTAATTGAATCTTTAATTTTGAAACAATATCAGATTTCATGTCCTCTGTAGCATATGGCATGTTGCATCGTAATACTCTACGTAGTGCACTACATGCAGTACAGACCATTTGAAATTCTATATTCTACGTAACGTACAGTGTGCTACAAAACATACAGTATAGTTCTGTATACATTAAAGAGCTAAACATGAGCTCATACTTATGAAATGCAGAAGCAGATTAATTTATGTAAACATGCAGGTAAAGATTGTGTACATCTTTCCAACTCAGGTGCTACTGAGGTAAAGGCAATGTTATTAATGTACAGTATGTGGAGAAACATAGGTGTAGTTGCTGATGTCTGAGGTTCTCCTGATTATTCTGTCCCAAACCTGCTGCCAGCTGGATCCAAGTGTGAGCTTTAATTGCCCTCTAGCCGTTGGTGATTGTGTTGGGCTCAGGTTCTCATGCAGGTTGCATTGTTTTTGTTTGGCGAGCTGTCCTGCCTGTCATTGGGGTCACTGTCCGTGGCACTGAACTCCTGTCCTCTGTGGTCCAGGTGCTGTTTCTGTCATCTTCTGAAGCCTCAACATTATATACAACAGGGAACCAAGTGTAGCGGTGCATTATCATAACTGCGAGAAGTTAAATTATTCACCCAGTCACAATCCAGGAACTCTATTAGGAGATGATTTTAAAGGTAAATCGGTGTTTTGATGCACAAAAGTTTTATATCATGAGAAAATGTACTTGCACGTAAACAAGTATATCATATTTTAATAGCTGTTGCAGAAACATACACAAATCCTATACTCAAGTACGCGTCCTCTATTTATGATGCTACTTGAGGAAAAGCACTCAACTTAAAATTGACTTAAGTATCAAAAGTAGTGAGCTTCTATTAGTTCATTGTAGCCTTTAAGTCATAGTAAATCTCTCTCTCTCTTTCTGCTTTCAAACTGTAAATGTGATGTTAGTGCTACATCTACATCTAGGCATTTGGCAGACACCCTTAGCCAGAGCGACTTACATTTTTTTTTTTTTTTATCTCATTATACATCTGAGCAGTTGGGGTTAAGGGCCTTGCTCAAGGGCCCAACAGGGACAACTTGGTGGTCGTGGGACTTGAACCTGGGACCTTCCGAACCGTAGTCCAATGCCTTATCCACTGAGCTACCCCTGACCCACCAAAAAGTGCCCTTAGTGCCAATTGGGCATCGTTTAAATGCCACGGCCTACCTGAGCATTGTTTCTGACCATATCCATCCCTTTCTGACCACCATGTACCCATCCTCTGATGGCTACTTCCAGCAGGATAATGCACCATGTCCCAAAGCTCGAATCATTTCAAATTGGTTTCTTGAACATGACAATGAGTTCACTGGACTAAAATGGCCCCCACAGTCACCAGATCTCAACCCAACAGAGCATCTTTGGGATGTGGTGGAACAGGAGTTTCGTGCCCTGGATGTGCCTCCCACAAATCGCCATCAACTGCAAGATGCTACTCTATCCTATCAATATGGGCCAACGTTTCTAAAGAATGCTTTCAGCACCTTGTTGAATCAATGCCACGTCGAATTAAGGCAGTTCTGAAGGTGAAAGGGGGTCAAACACCGTGTTAGTATGGTGTTCCTTTAGGTGACTGTAATTCTCTAATCTGTTCTCTGAAAATGTGCAGTACTTATGGTTGGCAGCTATGATGACATTTGATAAATACATGCCCAATTATTATGTTCATAATTTTCCTAATAGCTAAAACCTGTCAAGCAGTTTCAGAGAAATGCATGTTCATTTGCATATGCGCTAAATAGTTTGCAAGTGCACTAAAACACATTTTGCTATTTTGTATGATACACTAACTTGCTTAAGAGCTAGAAATCACATTTTATTTTTGTTCCGATATTTCAGTTCTTCACCTTATAACTTCTCATTACTTGTAGCAAAGTTATTTTTTTAATATTAATGAACTAGCTGTATATATCTGTTCCCAAAGAAAAGTGCGCCGAGAGAGCCTAACACATTCACATTCAATGTGACGTGAACTTTCTCAGTGGAATAATCTCATAACGCTTGAGTTTATATTTGTTTATTTCATATTTAGTCACATTTACTCAGTAACAACGGCGAATTGGGAAAGTTGTTTGTTTAGAAAAAGTGAAGTAAATCTGGACCTGCTGAAGAGTCCTGGGAGGTGAAGGATTTGAGATGAGTTTTATTTCCCCTGCCGGTTACTGACAAAGTTTTGTGACTAAACGTAAAGTATAACGCACACAAACATTTCCCCTTTAGGGATGTAAACAAGACTAGATGCCATATGATTGTTTTGAACACATTAATTATCTTACCTGCTTTATTTCCCACTTACCTCCTTTCTGAATGTTTTCTTTTCCACAAGTACATAATGTACATCATGAAGTGCAGGCTGTGAGGCATTAACCACAATCACTCCAACATGCCACATGAGTTATTAAAGCTGTATGCGATGTGTTGAGTCTGTTATTGAACAAAGTCTGTGAATATTAAAGGCATAGCTTTGGTTGCCATTTCATACTGTATGCTACCACCACCACTACTACTACTACTACTACTACTACTAATAATAATAATAATCTTGATTTGTGTTAAAAGCAGTTTAATATGCAGGTTTTCCCTATCTTTATTATCTGGTTTCATAACTCAGTAGCTTTATAGCTATATGATTATTGCAATAATTTGTCTATTTATTATTATCAATCATTACTTATGTTACTTTCAAATACGTTTTCTTGTTTACACAGTTCAGCTCGGGGAAAAATCTCTGTGTCTCTATTTATCATTAATTACTCATCCACATGTGTAAATGTCTTGGCTATTATAATAATGACCATCTATTTAATAATGACTATATATGTGCGTTTTACATATTTCCATCAAATGGTTCTTGTGCTATAATTTGTCTGTGCGTTGTTGTCTGTTCTCATGTACTCCTGTACTGTTTCAGAATTTGCACTCCTCATTACGTTGTACTCTGTGACCACTTCAGGATGCGCTGTAATTGAAAATCAATTAATTTACTGTCACTCATTCTCTATTGCACTTATCCTGTACAGGGGGCCTGGAGCCTATTTCATGGGACTTGGGGCGTTATACACGGAATGCCAATCCATCACAGGGCACAGAGCACACACACACACACACACACACACACACACACACACACACACACACACACACACACACACACACTCTACCCTGTACGTGCTAGTAGATAATCCTTATTATTAAATAATTTACCCTTAAATAAATCAAAACGTTTAGATTTCCACACTAAGATGTACTAACTTCAAGACCTTTATTCTCAAAGCAAATCTATTGGAATTTAGTAAAATAATTGACGTATGATTTTAATTGTGTAATTAAATATCGCCCTTTGATGTGGAACTGAGGAGTTTCTCAAAAGAAACCTTTTTTTTTTATTTTTTTTATTTCCTTTTCCCTTATATCCTGCATCCTCATAGGAACAATAATCCCACCATATATTGTCTGTGTGTTGCTCAAACACTTCAGATCAAATCATTTCTCTGACTGAGCAAATGACCTCAATTGGCCTGTAGATCATTTACTGACCAGCACAAACTCACTGCAGTGCAGGGGACGCTCAACGCCCTGGACAATTACTCAAAAACATCAATACTTGAATGTCATTTTAAGCTTCTTTATAATCATTCTAATTTATTATTTTGAATTGATTGTTCGAGTACAATTGAGCTCACTTTCGAAGCAATTATTCATGCTTTCATAACGTACTGTATAGGAACTGTTTCGTTAGAACCGAAAGTAATTGCCGTTTCCAAGAACCTTCACATCACATGATCCATGGCATTACATCTAGTGTGTATTCCCACTGTGCATCCAGTATTCCTGCGATAAGCCCCACATCCACTGAGAGATTCTGAGAACAGGAGAACGAGCTTACTGAACCTGACTGATTAAATGAATTGTTTAAACCAATTTTGTCAAAAGTTGGAAAAGTACGAATCACTCAAAACACAGTCAGACAATATATACACGCTATCTTTGCTGACTTATAGTAGAGTGTGTAAAAATGCAGGAGACTTCAGCAGAGACATGCGCAGCTCTCAAGAAGACAGCTGGAGATAAAATGTGGGTATATATGTGTTTTTTTTTTTTTTTCCTTCTAGTGCTGAGAGGACTTACCAGAGATAGAAAAAAAGTACAAAAATCCTGTTCTTGAGTGAAACTTGAAATACCTTTGGTATGATTCTTTAAAAGCCTTTTGTTTACCTTTGTACTTGAGTTAAAGAAAAAAAAAAGTATACATTTTTAACTGTGCGTTACTATCAAATGTAAAAGTAGTTTCATAGTTATGTGTGCATCTTTTATGGTTTTGAGTTACATTTGAAATCTTTGCTATTTAGGTTTGCTTAGACTGATGTGCTTTTCTTCTCTCTATTTCACACTGAAATAGAGATAATAATAATAATAATAATAATAATAATAATAATAATAATAATAATAAAGATTTCATTCAACCATCTTTAGCTTTGATTACAGCACACAGTGTGGTGGCCAGTTCATGTGTGATGCTCTCAGAACCATTCTTTCACAATTTGGATTGTGAAATATGGTTGAGCCATCAGTGAAGAAAAACTTAGTAGATGTGATAATTTGGTCATTCAGAACATTCCGGTCATCAGCTGACTTCGTTTTATTGTCACATAATGTTTCTGAGTCTAGAACTAAGCAACTGAAGAAACCCCAGATCATAACACTGCCTCCAGTGGCTTGTCCGGTGGACACTATGCATGATGGTCATGGGTGCATCAGGGTAAGAAGGATGAGATGCATCCATTGCTCGGAAACAGAGTCAGTCTGAACTCATCCGACCAAATGATCATTCTTCATTGCTCCAACATCCAATATTTATGCTTCCTTAGCGAATTGATTTTCATTTGGCCACACAGCTGTTTAGTCCCAATTCTGAGAGTTCTCATTGCATCATGTGTCTGGAAATGCGATTACATTTGCTATTAAACATAGCTCTGGTTTCTACTCTTCATTGTTTTATGATGCAACTTCACCAAACCTTTTTTTTTTTTTTTTTTTTTTTTTTTTTACATTTATTTATTAACCTTACCACAACAATAATTTGTCACTTCTGACACGGTGAAAGTTAGATTTCAGTTTTAATGTGTATCATTTGTAGGTATTTCATCTAATCCAGTTTAATTAAAGTGCTACTGTAGTGGTAAAGTTACCAGAAAGCAGTAATGTTGATAAATGTAGAGGAAATGGAAAAGAAATGGAGAAAGTACATGAAAAAATGAAAGTAGAGACGTTGAAGAAAAAGCATCTGCTCAGTAAAGACCAAAGAAATAAAGTGAACTACATTAATTTATTATTATAAACAGATTTTATAATAGTAATGTAAGAAGATTTAGAATTATGCAATAAGGAACTATTTAAATTAGCTGTGTCAAAAAAAAAAATTGGCAGGAGAACACCAAGAGAAGACAATATTAAAGAAAAATATTTTTTACTATTCTTTCACAGTACTAAGCCAAGGACCATCCTTACAGACATTTCAGAATGTGCGAGAGTGCTTGTGGAAATGTACGGGGAGACCTTCCCATTCTGAGATAATGTGGGTTTATTAATGAAACTTAAAAGGGAATTAAAGAAAACTGAAAACAAACAAACAAAAAAAAAAAAAAAAACACAAAGCCAATCTATCTCCTCGAGACAGGACGGGGCTTTGGAAACTGAAAATATATATTTTTTTATTATACCTCATCTGCTCACGACAAGGTTATCCCATTAAAAGGCTTATGATTTTTTTTTTCTTTTTTTTTTATCATTTATCACCATAACTGAGAGCTCACGCTTATCATGTTGTATGCTGTTCTCTTCTTGCTACAGTAAGTTTGTCTTTGTCTTGACCTTATCACTGGAGTGACGTGTTCTCTACCTGGTGCTACCTAGTGATCGCACGCCATGTGCCGGTTTCCAGGGCCCTAAATAGACACGCTGCCAGGTGTAGCACATCAGATTGTCCCCATGGCATCACCGCCTAGCAACCAATAATGAGGGTAATCGTAGATCTGCCTATTAAGAACTACCATTCTGAACAGCGCAGTACTGTACATTTACTTACAGTACAACTTTTATCAGTTCAGGTATTTTACACGCCCTCACCACAGCCTGCTGCAGGTACCCGGTAGGACGGCATTAATTGGTAATGATTTTACCAATTATGGCATTAATTGGTAAAAATATGTGACACAGAACACAGGACAGCTGTTATGAATCAGATAACGCCAAATACTTTCATTTTTGAAATATTTTTCCACCATGACGGGACGTGTCAATTCAAGTCATCAGACGTCCAAATGTTTGCTGGTATGTTTGCACTAATGACCCGTGTTTTATCTCCTAGTGCCCTTTTACATGACAGCTTTAATTAGCACCATCAAAAGTTACATAATGTTTCTTTGGAGTAAGCCATGCTGTGGATTTGGGCGCTTTGTAGGGGCATTACGGTTGTTTTTGTGTCTTCGATATACTCTGTGTATTTACGGTAAACTATTGCGTTGATTGGCTCTGTTAAGTGACGCGTATATCCACACCCACTTTGAGGGCAAAAGCGATATATTCGTTCCAAAAAGCGCTGGATTCTGTGAGGTAATCTGGCACAAAACTGGTCATAACTTTCCGTCTGTTTAACATTCTGGTTGAATTGATGGCACAGGTTTAACTTCAGGCAAAACTGACTAGCAAAGTTTTATTAATTTCTCATCTCGACAGATATACAGACATACAGAAATAGAGACCGGTTTCTGGTTAAAAACTGATCTCACAAGTCTGAATAAACTCGACTGATATTTTACTTATAAATCCGTTGGCAATCTTAATTTTGAAATCTAACTTCAGCTTTTTGTAGCTTGGTTCATGAAAATGACTATAGCTATATAATCATGAGATTGTGCTAATCAGCAGAAACAAAGCGTAGAAAACGTTTTAGCTGCTTTAATGGACTGTTCCCTGTAGCTTATATAGTATGGTTCCATCTAGACTTGTATGTGAGGATAACAGCAGATGATAGCATCTTGGGGGGAAAAACAAGGATCAATATTTAGACAAAAATCAAAAAGTTTGTGTTTTTTTCTTTTTTAGAGTCCAAAAGACACATCACCAACACTGTTTGAAAGCATGTTTATGGGAGAGGATTAAAGATAATGGAGACAAAAGACTAGTTTTATATAAGGTAGTGTCATTAGTCTCATTAATCTCCACAAGACTGAACTAAACACAAAAGCAATAGAGGTGAAGAAAAAAAAAAAAACAACTCATGCAGGTTTATATTGATGCACTCGTTTTAATATGTTATTGTTTCTATAGCAACAGCAAGTTATATGAGGTGTGTTCAAATCAAACTGTGACTTCTTATGGAATTTCGAGTGAATGAAGGAATAGAACTGATTGACATTTACACAAGACTTCCAGCACAGTACAGTGAAGAGACTCTTGTGCAGTAAAACATTTGAATGATTGTAAAGAAGGCCGTATATCCAGAGATGACGATCCCACCTAGGAGGTGGCTCGGAGCCCACTGCAGTCTTTCCCATGAACATTCAGCAAGTTTAATGCCTGATCCTTGAAAATCGATGGATAACTTGTCTCCTACTTGTGGAAGAAGCACATCTGTCTGCGGGAACGGAACCCACAATCATTCACCAACACTACTTCGCATTACAGGAACTTGGCTGGGAGTTATCACATCCACCGTACAGTCCTGACCTCGCTCCAAGCCATTTCCACATGGGTGGAAAATGCTGCAAATCATGCACTTTTATCTGTCTGCATCATATTTACGTTGTACTTCTTCAGTCCCCAATAAATGGTTATACTGTATGTTGATTTACATTAGCATGCAAAAATATCAGAGGGTCAAAAACTTTGATTAGACAAAATCAAATACAATTGATCCACAGTTGATGCATGGATCGACACTGATATTGTTTTATTATATTGATTTATATATGGAATATATACTGTTACACACTAAAAAATGCTGGGTTGTTTTTACTACCCAAACGCTGGGTTGCCTCTGTTGGGTAATTTTTCTGGGTTATTTACAGGGAATTGGGCACTTTTTGTTTAACCCAGTTGGAGTTAGGTTAGCTAGTGACAGCTAACATCACAGACAAGACCGCCCCTCCCCCGAAGTTCACCGGTGTATTCAGTGGCTGTGTCAACTTCGTGTCTTTTTTTTTTTTTTTCCGCAGCCGCTGAAAAACATGTTAAATATAAGGTCTGTATACACACTTTCACTCACCTATGACTGAATTTGTTCACTGTATGTAAGATTTATTACTGATATCGTGTTACACTCAAACTTTCAGCCTGGTCTGTGCTATAGCATGCTAGTTTATCTGACAATGGCTGCTAGCTGGCCAAACCAAAGAACCCCACCTGTGTATGAAAGAAACTGCAAAAATGTCTGAGCTTTTTAGCTTTCTTTGTAGAATGCTTGCAGGGTGTATGAAGGTGGTGAAGTGATGAATGAAAGTAGTTAACTGTAGTGCCAGCATGACGCTAGCATTTAGCTAGGTTGCTAGCATTAGCAAACACATATAAAATAGCTGAGGTGTTACAAAACATTAATCTTCTTACAAATATGCATAGTAGCCAACCCTCTCGAATTTTTCCATAAACTTTTACTTTCTTTCTTTCTAAGGTTGGAACCAACACCGTGGAATATCTGTCAGTCGAGGCCGTACACCTACATCCTGATGTTGGGAGATAATGACCAGCACTGCTCTCAGGCATTAGTGCTTCTCAGTAATAGTATCGTAATGATGTCGCTGTTGAACGTGTTTTGTATTATCTGATCTTGTGCTTTTGAAAAATAAATATTTTTCTATGTTTTGTACAATTAATTGGGTGTTGTTTACTGCATATATGTATGGTTTGCAAAACTTAGTGTTTTCTTTTGTAATAGACCAGTATATCAAAGTAATTAAACTGTTTTACCCATAGACATGTAAAACAGAAAACTAATAATAACCTATTTGTGAGGTAGAATTAACTCAGCAGTATAGTTAAATATGACCTAGAATTTGGATTGAATATTTGACCCATCTTGCTGGGTTAAATAAGTAACCCATTTTGCTGGGTTAAATTAACCCAGCATGTAGTTTGCCCAATATTTATCCAGCAGCTGGATTAAAAACAACCCAGCATTTTTTAGAGTGCATAGACATGTAAAACATAAAAATTATAATAACCTATTTGTGAGGTAGCCAATCTATTAACATTCCAGTTAATAGATTGGGTAGAGTAGAATAGTACTGGGTAGAACATTTGACCAATTTATGTGGTAGAATTATATTATTAACCCAGCATTATAGCAAAATATGACCTTGCATTTGGATTGAATATTTTACCCATCTTGCTGGGTTAAACAAATAGCCCATGTTGCTGTGTTAAATTAACCCAGCATGTAGTTGGTCCAATAATAACCCAGCAACTGGGTTAAAAACAACCCAAACTGGGTTGTTTTTAACCCAGTGTTTTTTAGGGTGTATATATATATATATTATGTACTGATGATTATTTTTTTTTTAAATGCAATTTAGACATATAGTGCAAGCAGAGAATATATAAATAAATAAGAATGAATTAATTAGCCTTAAACATAGATCAGGTGGAAGAAATGAAAGCCTGGGGAGTTTATCACTTTCCTTTAATTATTTGATAATGTTTGTAGTACAATCATTTGTCTCCTAATCCGAATTTAACCAACTCATTGATTTTCACTCAGAGCTGCAGGTGAACAGTTAGAGCTCTGTCTCAGGGCGTTCTGCCTTCACGCTGATCAGAGGTAGTCTGTAAAACGTGGTTTAAATACACATGAAAGTATGGCATGTACATGATTTCAATTCAATTCAATTTATTTATTTTTTTTTGCAATTCCATTTTTCTTTTATTTTTTAATTACTGTTTTTCCAAAAAGTGCACAGTAAATGATATGGTATTCATTTGAACCTACTTCTTCTTTTCTGTTTTATTCAATTGATTTCTTTTTTTTTTCTTCTCTTAGTTAGCTCCTTACTAACTTACAACGAGCATTCAAGACAAGCTTGAATTTGTGATTTATTATATTATGAATTTCTGGTGAATGATGAAGTAAAAGCAATTGACATTTCCTGAAAACTTCAAGCACAGTACAGTGATGAGACTCTTAGCCGCAGTAAAACATTTAAATAAGTGCAAATGTTTTAAAGAAGGCCATACATTTAAGAGAGAGAGTTATTGCCACATCCTGCGTACAGTACTGACCTCAGTCCAAGCCATTTCCACATATTTGGGCCATTAAAGGAGTTCCTGGGAGGCCAGCGTTTCAGAAGTAAAGCCACCAGTCTGCTCATGGCTCCAGTGTACTGAGAAAACTCAATGGTATCCAAGCACTAGTGAAACACTGGAATAAGTGCATTAGTGTACAGTAGCAGGGGATTACATAGAGAAATAAAAGGGGTTTTTATACTCATTACTGTGTTCTGTTATTCAGAGCAATCAAAAGTCCCAGGCTGACTTGAACGCCCATTGTATTAATGTGGTTGTTTATAATTTCATATAACCACTATCCTAACGTTCATATCCTTTCAGATGATGTCACACATTTTGGCAATCACCACTTTCACTTTCTAGCAACAACATTTTTATGTGTATAAAATTACAAAATGTTGGATATATTTAATTAATTATATTCATGTCGATGGGTTCTGGGTTTCACAAAAATCTAACCAGACCCACACAGTCAAACTAGTTTTTTTTTTCTATTTAGATTTTTTAAAGCTAATTATAAAGATTATCGAAAAAGCAAAGTAAAAATAAATCAATATAAAATCCTATTTATTTTTCATATTGACCATTGCCAATATTGGAAAGTTGCGTCTTTGTACAGGTATGCGATTCGTTATTGAGAATATAGAAATAGTTTTTCCCTGTTTGTTACATCTGAACAACATCCCTCAATTGATGATTCCCGAGCAGCCTTCAGTTTTAAACTGAATTAAATATTCTCATGCTGCTTTTTATTCGTGTGACAAAGGGTCAAAGATTCACGATTTTAAACTGTTTTAAATTTTTTAAACAGTTTAAATTAATACATATTACACTGATGAGAGAAATCCATTTTTGGGAGCTTTTCAGTTCATAAAATAAATAAATAAAAAAGATGAACGGAGTTTTACAAACTGTATGAGAAACTTTGTGGCATACTTTTTGGTGTTAAAAAGCAAAAAGTGTGACACATGCTATTTATTTATTTATTTATTTATTTATTTAAAATGCCTTTTTTAAATGATTTTGCAAAATGCTAAAATTCTGAAGTTGTTTTTGCTGAGGTTTACTGATCACAAACCCTTTTTTTATCGCGCAAATGTTTATTTATTTATTCATGTATCTATTTTCAGTTTACAATGTATCATTAAATTTTTCCTCTATCAGTTTTATTTTCACTTTTGGTAGCTGACAATGGCACGTCTTTACAGAGGTCCATGACTGCTGGGGAAATCTGCAAACGTATTTCGTTTGTTCAAGGCAGCCACTATTTCGCTCGGTTGGTAGTTTTGCTTTACTGATCATGTGGCAGAAAGAAGCACTTGTGTGACTGGATCTTCCTGGACGTGTCACATTTTGCTACAAAAATTAGGTAATTTTTAATCTGTTGATCTGTTGAAATACATCGCAGTTTTTGGACTAAACATTTTAGTTAGACAACCTTGTGTGCCTGAGGAAAATAATTTTCCTGCTCGAATGAACACCTGAAAATTGCATTTATTGCGTTCTGCATTGAAGCTCTTCATATAGTCCGCAACTGTGACAAAATGCTTCTTTTTCTCTGAAAGATTTTGCTTTACTATGGCAAGGACAAACATTTTCAATTCAGTTGATTCATAACAAAAAGATAAAAAAGGCTTGAGAATTGCGCTTTCATATGATTGCTGGGTTTCAGGTGCTTGTGCAAATACCCACCCATTTCTTTTTTTTTTTCTTTGCAAGCTCCATGACTAAAATGGAGGGAAATGCATTTCTCATTTTAGTGCATCATTTTGTTATGTTCTGCCATTCTGGAGAGGGATTTGAGAGCCTGAGTCCTGTGGAAGTATTCCAAAGAAACACTGATGCAAATGACGACATCAAAGAAGACGTCACCAAAACGCGTGATGTGTGTGTAAAAAGATCTGAACTAATCACCATGTAAAAATGAATTTTCTTGGCTAGCCATTAGCAGTAATCTGAAAGTAACAGTAATGTGTGAGGTGCTTTTTAGACGGTCCGATTAAAACCTGGCTGCATGTCAAAATGAAGCTAGAGCAAAGAAAAAAATACAAATGGGTCAAACATGAAAGAGGGCGATACTAAGGAGAGTGATGATTATGGTTCAGTAATTACACATTGATTCTTTGAATTTTAAAGTGCCCCTAATGTGTTGTGCGATAAAACCCGGAAAGGTCTTGAGGCTTTCTCTATTAATGTTGATCTAAATTGCGAGGTGGGCTAAATTTAAGGTGAGATGGGTGCCTTTTATTTTGTGTGCATCTGAGTGCGTGTGTGTGTGTGTGTGTGTGTGAGTGTGTGTTGATCAAATCCCAATAAGAGCTCATTTCCACCTACTCCTCTCTCGCCGGTGTCTCGCAGGTTCTCCGAGGTCTAATGGAGTTAGTCAGAGTGCTCTTCCATTCAATAACACTGCTCAGCCCAGCGCCCGTGTCATCAATAGCACAAACTAAATAGCAAGTCCACTTTAGTGGTTGCCATGACAACAGGCAATAATCTGCACGCATGCCGGTGTGTCCATTTCCACTGCGGGGACCAGCTGAAGGGTTTTGGGTCACGTGAGATGAATCTTTTTTTTTTTTTTTTTTTGAATTAAATGAATTAAATCACTGTACATAATTAATAATGAAACATTTGTAATTACATTGCTTTCATCATTTCCTGTTCAGATGAATGCAATGCACTAGTATTTCATTTTTCCTGGAAAGTTAGTAAATCGGCTACAATATGTTCTAAATGCTGGCAACAGTGTAGAGTTTGTCTTTTTTTATTTTCTATGGTGGTCCGTAGGGACATATAAAGTGCATATAAAAGTCAAAGCACAAAAATGGTACAAACGTGCTGCAAATACAAAAACACATGCAAAAGTCAAAGCACACGATCAAAAACGGGTCAAAAATGCTGCTAATATTTACTAATTGACTTCCATAATAATACACAACACAACTGTTCTAATAACGTCAATAACTTTAATTTTGTTCATTTACAGCTTGGAAACAATGAATGATGTCTCCTTTACTGCTACCCTCTTACCTGTGTAGTTGCTAAGTCAAATTGGGTTCTTCACTCTGGTGTAGCAAATCTCTTTTGCAGCATTTTTCTTTGCATGTGCTTTGACGTTTTGCATGTTTTTGTATTAACAGCATTTTATTTTTAGCATATATTTTGGCTTTTTTTTTTCTTTTTTTTCTTTTTTGCATTTGCAGTGTGTTTCCATAATGTTTGTGCTTTCACTTTTGTAAGCACTTTGTACCTAGTATTAACTCCAATGCATACATTTATAGGAGCCGTAGGATGAAGGTAGCTCTTTTAATTATCAGAGGTGTTGTATGATATTAAATTTCTTTCCAAATTCTTGTTCCATGAAGGAGATGGAAGTAAACATCAACATGGTCTCTGGTGATGGTCATTAGGCCACTGTACTTTGAAATAAATGTGAAAAAAGTGATAAATACAGTATATTTCATTGTGCTGAAATGGATATCCAATATTATGCTTATTTATCATTATTTAGGCATCTATGAAAAAGAAATAAAAGGAGAAAAAGAAACTGGAAAAGACAGAAGCCCTATTCATATTGGATTGGTTTATTAATAGATTCATTTGATACATTAGATATATTTGGACATTTGTGTCATGGCGTCATGTGACCAAACTCCATTCACATTCCATGGCCAAGAGGTGTTGGAATAAGAAAAAGAGAAACTGGATCTTAATTCAGTTTGTGGCTAAACCAAAGTTCTGGCGGCGGTTTTAAAATACGATAAGAAACCGATACACATTGTATGATAATCCTTAATTTTTTCATCTTGCTACTTGAGAAGTGTTTAACATCTTTAGGAAGGCCACCGGTATGTAAACAACCAAACTAAATTCAAGCAAATACAGCACGAAGCAGCAGTCAAACTTCTTTTTTTTTGTTATTCAGACAACACAAAGCAATGCCTGAATAAAAAAAAAATAAAATAAAATAAAAATCATGGACATGTGTAGTATCCAGAGTAAAATGACCAGACGAGTGCTGGGTTTGTTGAAAAACAGTAGGTAATTCTGCCTGTAATTTTCTCAGAGGAAGAACACTGACATGGCTCATGTGGATGGAAATAAAGTCATAGAGGATCAGTTGCAAAATAGGAAATTACCAAAGAACCTCTTTGTTCATTTAATCCCATTCAGATAGAAATAAATGCAAACTTTCTCTACAGCTGTACAGAAACTAAGCATGTGCTTTTCCATGGTAACACGTCCTGTAACTAATGTACAGTAGAAGGCTAATTCAGTTGGCTAAAGTTTATTTTTTGTTGTTGTTATTATTAGCCCAAGTGCTTGAAAAAGAAATTTTAGAAACAAAAATAGCTGCATTATGATTACAGTATCTAAAAAAAAAACCAAAAAAAAAACAAAACATAATTTCAACTCTAATTAATCCAGTCGATTGTCCTAAAGATGTTGAAAGCATTTGTTAGCTAATTTTGATGTTGAGTTCCTCAAACAGTAAATATCACAAGAGTGGCTAGCTACATTTCCTAATGCTCCAACATCAGAATAGAGAAGAGCACTTTGGGTTAAAAAACAAAAAAAAAACAAAAAAAAAAACAGCATTTTAAATGTTTTAATGAGTTAATAACATCTGCCTGAATGAATCTGTGATTATTTCCCCCTTGATGTTAGCATGAACAAAGAGCATTTGTGTGAAGAGATAATAATAAGGTTTGTGTTTAAAGTAACTGACCGCTAAACTAAACTAATTCAACTTTAAAATCACTTCCTGTTGTAAACGACTAATAATGTAAAAACCAGACCATCTTTCATTTGACCTCAGACTTTCAAATGCTCAGATTTCTGATTGAGACCAATGCAAAAGAAATACATTTCCACAGTTTTCAGTATCATGTAGAGTACAAATAGATAAAGCTTCACCGTGTGCAGGGTTTTCCCAGTCTGTCACACATATAAGATGCCGCAATTCCCATCACGCACTCTTCAGTTGGTTAGAACGGGAACTCCTCACGCTAAGTAATCTTCATTGGGGGGGGGGGGGGGGGGGGGGGGTTGAGCTTTTAGCAACACAGCTCCAAGAGCATGGACTTCACTTTACTTTTATGGCTTTCACTTATCACTTAAAGCCCAGGTAAACACCCATGCCTTCTTGCCACCCAAATTTCACTGTGGACATTTGACGTGTTGTCCATGTACTGTATGTACTGTTTACGGAAGATGCCTTGCCCACACGTGTTAACTCTTACATTATATTCTTGAGCTTGAAAAAAAAGCTTTTCTCTTTGTTGTTGTTATTGATTCATGGAAATCAGTTTTATTTTAGTTTTTATTTAACATTTAAGGATAAGAGTTGTTCATGGCAAATACTATACATGAGTACATTACAAAAAGTGTATGACTGCAGAAAAAATGTCTTACGATATCGAGCCTATATGTTGACATCAAACCTACTTGTCACGGTTTTTGGGGTGCGAGGCATAAACGCAGGAGGATCCAGATATTACTCAACAAACAAAGATACTTTAAATGAAACTGAAACTAAAACACAAATACACGAAACAAAAGACACTATGAAACATGCAGATTTTGACCAAGATAAATTAACAGTTGCAAGACAACACAAAAGAACTCAAACAAGCTATTTATAAAGAAACTAACAACCAACTCGGTTCAGGTGAGCGCCCCCTGGTCACCTGACCGAGTTGCCACATGGGAACTGAAGTTTAAACCAACTGAACTACAACTCAAAACACAGGGCGCTTTGGCGCCCTCTAGGGGTTATCCCTGACACTACTGTACTGTACTGTACTTTTGGGATGAATATAATTTTTAAAATCTACTTTCATAACATATTTCCACAAGAGGAAATAATAGACGGTAGTAATGACTGGCACGTTTAACTATATGTATCACTCCACATAAAGGGTTTCTTATAACTCTTAATTACACTGTCGGTCACCAGCAGGGGTGAAAGTAGGCTGGTACGGTCGGCTTTATTGAGAAGAGAGCAGCTACCTGCCAAAACCCACATTGCAAGCCTGTCACAGAAGCACATTTATCAAGAAATCGCATCCGATAATGTTATGTCATCTTAAACAACACACTGTTTCCATAATAATTGCTTCTAAGGTGTTTCAAATTGCCTCTGTGATGTTTAATATATGCTGAGGGCAAGCTACAAAGCTAGGCTGAATCCTAAATCCCTCCCTCGCTCCCTAAATCTCACCCTAACCGCTGATCAAGAGCACTATTTGGTGTGTGGAACAAGGGATTGTACACCATATATAACACACAGCTTTCCATTTAACACTATTTGGGATTCAACCCCAGAACCTGGAAATGGATGTAGCTGGTATACTAAAGTGGAATAAGTGGAAATATAAAGTAAATCTCATATGTTTCTCAGTTAACTGGTTAAGTGAACAAACATATATTATAATCTGCTGATAATAAATGATGTTTTTGGAACTGTTGTATTAAAGCAATATCACACTCATGCAGTTGTCCCGGATATCACCAGTGCTGTGATTTCTTCAGTATGCAGTCTGAGGCTGTGTGCCTACAACCACATCACAGTCTTTCTATTGAACCACGTGATATTGCTTAAATAAAGTAACACACAAGAATTCATGAAAGGCTTTTGCTCAAACCCATGAGGTAATGAGACTCTATTGTAGTATATGCAATATATAATAGATGTCTTAACATTAATGGTATAAAAGAGAATGGTCTTCATTTTTATTATGGGTCAATTGTTTAAGAGTCTGTCTATAATTTTTGATTCCTTATATTCAAATGGTATTAGCAAATGCATAGCCAGATCTATTACAATGATTTAGATTTGTTCAGATCCCATGACTTTATTGGGGTGGCAATTTCAGGTCAGACAATCAGCATGGTGCAACCTTTAATAACATACTAATCTGCATCTGTAGAAAAATGACATACTGTAATGACACACTGATCAGCCATAACATTAAAACACAAATCATTATGCCCGGCATTGTTTAGGTTCCTGGACAGCTCTGGCCCCATTGGGCATGACTTCAGAACACCTCTGGGAGCGGATCCTTTGGGTGCTGTGGGTTGCAGGGTTGGGCCATTGTGGATCATACATGATTGTCTGGAGCAGCCCAATTTTATTGGGATCTGGGGAGTTTGGAGGCCGGGTTGGCGGCCTTGGGCTCTAACCTTGGACTGTGCAGGCTGGGTTTTGTTCCCACAGACATAGACGGTGCCTTTAGTATCAGGTTTACAAGTATATGATTTGCCTGTAAATCAGCAATCAGCAACGTAATAAATGTTATTATGTTAATATGTGGTGTTAATGTTTTGACTGATCGGTGCAAAGTATAAAGCATTATGAATTCAGTGTCATTAGCTAACTATTCAATGTGGTGTTACTGTGGGAGCCAAAGGGGTGGAAACGCATCACATTAAGGTGTCATTGGTCAGCTCTGAGTACTTCATGCTTAATGAAGCTTTTTAAGATGCGCCAGTTCTACCTATAAAACACCCACTGATTTTTATGACTTTAAAAATTAGCACATTGTGTGATTACATAAATTACAACAATACAATCTCTTTAATTTAACCTTAATCACAGTTTTGATATTACATTAAAAAAAAATATATATATATATATATATATATATATATAGCATTTTTACTTGAAGGTTCTGTTCCTGATTTCAGAGTTTTTCTGCTGCTTCACCATCCATACTTAGATTCGACTTTATAATTTAGCAGCAGCGATCCTGTTTATTCAATAAAATCTTCACTCTCATACTTCGCCCTTCTTTCCGGTGCATGGTCAGCAAAAAACACATTATTGCTTCCCTTGTTCTTTTGGAGCCGGTTGCTATTCGGCCACCACTCCTGGCACCAGAGACTCCAGAGGAAAAACAAAATACTGGTTGATGTTGAGGATGAAAAAAGACTCTGTTGTGTGAGTCAGCGTGAACATGATCCCTTAATGACATGACTCAGGTTCTTTAATGAAAATGTGCCAAGGGCTTGTGTCTTTGACAAAGCAGTCACTGCTTTAACAACTGTATAAAGAAAAGGCCACAGTGTTAAACGTGGAGTGTGGCAGAACCAGCAGGATTCTGTTGAACCTCTTCGTGTTTGTGATTACCCAGTAAATTTAGGTACATTTGGAAATACCTTTCTTATTCATTTCTATGGCAGAGGTGTAGTATACACTGGAGAAGTAGCTGAATAAATGTCTAAATTATGTTCATATTCATATGTTCATATTCATATTCACCAATATAGCCATTTTAGTTGCTAACTAAATTTTTTAGGCAAAATTCTACAATGTATGTTAACATACAAAAAGACTATACATTTAGACTAATAAGTTTAGATTAAACAAAATACTTGGCTTGTGTAATGCATTATCTTTCTGCAAAACAGAAACTGGATTTAAAATTATTGCCACCCTACTATAAGCAGTACATCACAAATTCTTATTAACGTTCATCAAACCGTTCTTGATCATTCTTTTTTCTTCAGTGCGGCAGGGTGCGCTATCTGGCTGAAAGAAGCCACTGCCATGAGGGAATACGTGGTCTACAATGTCAGGTAGGTGGTAACAACGCATTACTCAAGGTTTTCCAGTAGAACATTGTCCAGGACATCAACAAAAGACCTACTTCCATTGCTGCATTTTGTCCATATGTCCTTCGCAGGTGCTTTTTCAGTGGAAAGGAATCAGCATGGGCACTGTGACAAGGCTGCAGCTAGCTACTGTAGACAGCCCCAATATACAACAACAAACTGTGATGCACTGTGTCTCCTGACACCTTTCTAGCCAGGTTTAACACTTCCAGCAATTTGTGCTCTGATATGGCATCAAAACAGATGGGTAAGCGTTCACCCCCAACATGCATTAATGAGTCTTGGGCACCCATGGCCCTTTTGTCAGGTTACTGGTTCTCCTTCCTTGGATCACTTTTGGTAGTTTACTGCATATTGGGAACACCCCACAAGACCTGCCATTATGGAGATGCATTTGTCAAGCTTTCGACACATCAAGTTAATTTAGATAAACTGACCTTTCAATTGCTGCTAAGTATTATATATTTTTTTTCATGTAATCATTTGCATATTGGGAAATGGGATTGGGAATTGGGATCATTATCATGTTAAAAGATACGTCTAAGGTGAAGTTGTAACTTCTGAGGCCAATGAAAGTAGGCTGTGTAACTACTGTAGCATCAGACTGGTCAGAGTGTATGAGTCGTATGCTGATCTCTATCCATTGAAAAATGACCTACAGCAGACATATTGGCCAAATGGAGCAATGGAAGTAGGACGGACAATTCATGTTGTCTTTTTTTGATGCCCTGGACAATTTTCTACTAGAAAGCCTTGGGTCCTGGCATTCATTTAGTTACCACCTACCTGACATTGTTGCAGCCACCATGGCTTCCTCTAGGCCTATTTCCCCTCAATTCCCAACCTCACCATGTGCCTGTTCCATTTACCAACCCACACATTAGAATCCTTCAAAGCTACAACATCTTCCAAATGTTGCAAATGTAACTAAACTTGCAAGTAAAAACTGAATTGTTCTGTTGGCTGATAATTTTGCTTCTTTCAAGAAATAAAGTCTGCAAAACTAGCAGATTTTTTTTTTCTGATTGAAGTGGTAAATAAAATATTGGTATAGATGTTCCCAGAGATGGGCAAAGCACATAAATCCTGAACTTGAGTAAAGTATATATTACTCAAGTAAAAGTAGGTGTAAAAGTACAAAAGTTCTTACCTGTAAATGCACTTAAGTATCAAAATTATAGGAGTTGCATTAGATTACAGTCGTCCAGAAACTTTTTTCATAGTAAAATCTCTCTCTCTCTCTCTGTCTCTCTCCCCTTCTGTGTGCTTTCCGATTGCGAACATGCTGTTTTCACCGCTGTCTGTAACCAGCTCTGCTTCTGATTTCAAACGCCTGTTGTGTTATTAGGCGTGTCTTGAAAGAAAGTCAAGTCATGCAATTACATGAATTACATACTGCTTCAAGTACAACACACCGCTGTAGTTATGTACGGTAGCGCAGTGCCATGCATCGTTTAGGCAGGATTATAGAGTATTCCTTTTAGTATTCCTTCTAGAGCATCAGCACCAGTGAAATGTAGGATTATCCTGTAGTACTGTACTGTATGTAGGGGTGTAAAAGTAAAAAGAATCCTTTAATAAAACTACTCATGTAAACTATAGATATGTGAAATATGTATTTACTGTAAATATAGTAATAAAGAAAATGTACTCAGTTACCTGCTACCTCTGTAGGTTTCCTGTCCTGCCACTAAATTCAGCACCTCATCACCTTCTCCAGCTTAATGTGAGATGTTTTCCAGCAGGTTTTGGATCTACCTCAGGGTAAGATCAAACCTGATGCATATACACCAGGATCTGAGTAAGCGGCATCTTTGTAAGGTGCCCAAACCATCTCAACTGGCTTCTTCTATTTTAGAAACGCAATGGCTCCGGAATTGTCAAGCTCCTAAACCTATCAGCCAAAAACCCAGCAACCATACAGAGGAACCTCGTTTCTGCAACCTGTATTCCCAACCTTATTCTTTTACTTACTACCCACAACCCTTGATGATGGACCATGGAGCTTGGGACAGGGGCATAGATTCACATAATCCCCTGGTTACCAGATCTGTTTTATCAATATATTGGTCATTTCCAGAATTCCTGTACTACCTGACAACTCAGGCCTGTCATGGGTTACCCGAGGATGATAGGATCGCATGCTGAGTTTTGGTTCCTCCTAGCAAGAAGCAAGCTAAATCTTAATATCCTCCTGAACCTTTCACTATTTAACAGGTTTACATGTACTGCTTATGCAACAATCAATTCGGTGTAGATGTGGTGTCCATCTTTATAAGCTCAGCGGCCATTCATCTTTAGTCAGGTAATTACAAACATTGGTTTATAAACACTTACAGACCTGGAGAAGGGCTGTGAATGGAATAATTTGTCTTGTGCTGAAATTTGATTTGTTTTAGGAATAAAGTATTTCTTTCTAGAACATGGGGCAGCACCAATGAAATGTCACATGATGCTCCAAGAGCCAGCAATGCATTATGGCACTGTGATTGTGCATTTCATTTTTCAAGACGTTTATTTACACAAAATCCTAGGTCTAAAATGCAGAGGAGCTTACCTGGAGATTTGGAGTAATTATACCAATACAAAGGCAGTGTAGGACATGCATTTCATAGTGTTGATGAAATCATTTTCGGAAAATGTGCCTGTATTTTGAGATTAGAAAATGAGGAACAAATAGATGGCATGCAAAATACCTTTAAAATAAAGATTATATCAATTTCCAGTTGATAAAATGGAATGGTCTGTTAAAGTCCAGCTTTCACATATCCCTATATTTTTGTGTATACCACAGCAAACCTGTTTTGTTGATTTATCTTCTTTAACACCAGCTTTGGCAGAATTTGTAATCAAGTGTAAACTCATATTAATAAACACATAAGTATGTGCTACTGTTGGAAAATAATCAACAGTGAGGTAGTTATTGGAAATTGGCTTCAATTAAGGTCAAAATCCATCACATCATCATTTATTTATTTATTTATTTATTTATTCTTTCTCAACCAAATGCTCAGGCCTGTTTTATTCCTTATTATATTAAGAACAATTAAATAGTACCACAAGAGAACAAGTGCTGTTGTACTAAATATCAGCACAACCGTGATATTGCTCTAGGCACAATGGCCAGCTATCTCAGGTGTGCTGATATTCAGCACAACCTTGAGTGTGATATAGCTGTTATAAAACAGTTCTTCAAATACCATTCATCATCAAAAGATTATGATTCATTTTTTTTTTTTTTCTATCTAACCGGTTATTTTGGTTATTCGTCCGTTTCCACTGGTGGAACTATCTATCTACAACAGACAGAAAGACTTTAGCCATGGACAAAATAATTTGGAACAACTAAAAAGCAATTATCAAGAAGTCAACATGCTGGTAAAGATGATATAACATTATAAGATGTGTTGCCTTGCTGAGAGTGCTTCAGTGACAAGGTTTAAACGTGGGTTTTGGCAGGCAGCTGCTCTCCCGTCTACCCAGAACTGCGGACTGTACCGACCTACTTTCACCCATGCCGGCGCCCGATAGTTAGTGTAATTAATGTTTGTTAGAACACCTGTGATGAGGACTAGTACATACTGTATAATTAGATGTCCCAGTTCTGCTATTATCACCACTCGCGGAATGCCTCTTGTCTAATCAGATTACTCGGTCAGAACGAACTGTTGTATGATAAGATTTATCACAATAATTACACGAATTGCATATTCTTAAATTCACCCGACCAAATTGATGTGCTTGTAGCTGCTATAATGAAGCATTCCGGCAGGGCCAAGGGAATAATTTCTGTGCCGTACATCCGAGTGGAAAAGATTTATTTCACTGGCACAAAGGAAACCAGCAGGAGTGTCAGTGGGAGAGCCGGGGTGATGTATATAATGATATCTCTGGCACAATGATTAAACTGTTATTTGAGAGGAGCTAAACAGTGCTTGTATCACATGGCACACAGCTGATAAGGGTTATAAATAATTCCCAAATGTGGCACTGAGACTCAATTAGTAACGCGAACATTCCAAGTAAATCCCACACAAAGAGCAAGACAATAATAAGGACAATTCGGTGTTTTCAGTGCCATTATGGAGAAGTCATGAGCCTGACACTTGAGAGTCGTGTAATTATTCACACACGTTTTTTAGGTAGTTCACACATTAAGATTTATACATTCACATGCAGTACATGGATGTTTTACATTTTTATTGTGTTTTTTACCGTGTTTATTTGTTTATTTCTAGTCCATTTTTTTTAACTGATTTCATTTTTTACATTCTTACATTTTTTTAAACAATGAACTAAATGATTTTTTTTTTTACATATATTGTGTGTGGGTGTCAAAACAAACATATTAACCAGACAAGATGGGTCTTGTTCAATGAAGTGTCACTTACAGTAGTAATTCTCTTATTAAAGTGTACTAGCTGTATTAACAGTCTACAGTAATTGATCTGTGTATACACAACACCACTGATTGAACACCTAGTTATCCTTAATAAAAGAACTATCGCAGGTGCATTATACAGTTAAATAAGTTTTACGAAAGTAATATTTATGAAATAGAATTAAGCAGACAGATAATGCTACAGCACTTGGGATATGTGTAATTGCTTTGTGTACAAGAGACGTTAGATAGACATGTTGTTGTGCGTTCAGTAAGCTATTACAACTGGTATGCCTGATTATGTCTGCCACACCCTGTTCTTGAACTGGAATTTCTCTATTATACCATTAAGGGACCACAGACATTTAAGTGGTTGTTGGGTGTCTGACTGGACCTTAGGTGGAGAATTCTTGTAATGTGATACGATGCTGTCACCAGAAACTGAAGTTAAGCTAATAGTGGTAGAGACGAACGAGGCTGATGATGCTTTAAACTAATTATTCTATATATTATAGGGTCTTTCATGATCTACAACAATCTTTGTAATTAAAAATGTTTTGTGTTACCACATTCTTTTCCTTGTACTATTTTTTTTTCAAAGGACACTACTCAAGTAAAAGTAGAACTCCTCCCTTTACATTTCTACTTGAGTGCTTATCTTCCAATTTGCATAAGTACCAACAGTACTGAGCTTGTATTAGCTCACAGTAAGTAAGAGTGTATAACACACACTGTGGTTATGTAATGCAATGCCCATGCACAAATGTAGTAAAGTAGCAAGTAAAGATTTTGTTGTCGGATATAGTGGAGCATTAGTAAGAAGTATGAACCAACACCTGAAAAGTTAAGTACAGTAACAAAAGAAATGTACTTATTGTCCTTCTACTGTACCTCTCGTAATTGAACAATCCCAGCAGCATTAATAGGATATAAACTGTTTTGAATTTGTATTCATCAATACCATTTTTTTCATGTGTAAACACTCATGCACATAAATCCATTCAAATCCATCCTGATAAATGAAAGGAGTTCCAGCGTGTTTCATTTCTGACCTTTTGACCTTTGTCTGTTGAACACCATGCATTATGTACAACTCAACAGCATGGGTCTCTTAAAACGTCTGTTGCTGTTGTCTTGTTGTTGTAGTTGTTTTGAGGGGCATATGTAGTGATGAAAGTTTAGTGACGTTTTAACCTTTAATGATGCATTTAATTTTTCCTCTTGTAATAATATGTTTGTAATAAGAAACCAGTGAGTTGTTGACACCATTGCTGAAAGGAAGAAAGCAGATTTGCTTAACGGTGTAGAAAAAAAAAAAAAAAAAAAAAAAACCCATCCAACTGCTGTCATAATATTGAAGTGGGTGGATACAAACATTGAGCCTTATTGTAAGTGTTACAAGTACAAAATGTGTTCCAGGCAATGAGGCAGAACAAGTAAACAAGAAAATGCAGATGATCCAAAAATCAGAGCTAAAAAAAATTCAGTAACAAAAGGCTGAATATAACTAGGGCTAACACTTGGGTAGACTAGGTCTAATGTGGTACAGGTGTGCTAATTACTGTAGTTTGGACAACATTTACTATAAGGAGGCTGGCAAATCACTAGAAGGAAGGTTTGCATTGTTTCCAATCCAAGTTTCAATGTTTTGATTTTCCTGAGTTCTGATACAAAGAAAACATGCCCAAAGAAAAGCCATATTTGTAAGTCTAGTCGAGAATTTTGGTAAATGCATTGAGGTCATAGGTTCAAACCCCAGCACCTCCCAGCTGCCACTGCTGCACCTGAGCAAGCCCCTTAACCCTCTCTGCCCCAGGGGCGTTGTATAATGTTCGCCCTTCATGCTGAACCCAACTTCCTCTCAAACTGCGACATATGACAACAGAACGTTACTGTGCCGTAATGAATATGTGACAAATAACACTTCTTCTTTGTATTATTATTATGAAATAATAAGAGAAATCATATCACCGTTGACTGTGCATTATGTAAGGTTTGGCTATGCTAGACAACATGAGTAAGGTAAACGTTCATTCATTTTCCATCTTGGACTTTCATTGTACTCCTCTTGGTAGTGGTAGGTTGGGTAGTGTGGAATGTTTGCCTGAAGTGGAATGAAACAACGCAGTACCACCTTTCCAACTAATATCTGTTCAAACCTCAGAAAGCCAGCTTGTGGAACCACAATGTCCAACACAGAGGTTTGGCCGCGGTCTCTCTCCATCATACCTTCATCATCAGCTTACTATAATCTTACGCATATTCTTTCTGCTTTATGAGTAGTCAATCCCTTTTTCACAGCGTACACATACACATGCTCTTACTGGAAAATAATCATCTTCTGGCTGGAGTAACCCTGCTTTGGTGATGTATTGGATTTAGTTATTTTTTCTCTAACTGTAAATCCCCAAGTGTTTCATTAATTAAACCATTCTAACGAACTGCAAAAATTAAATATATTTTCATTGGCCTCCTGCATCAGCAAATATGGATATACGACAAGCATAATGATGAACGTCATCCTTAAAAGTATTTAATCACATTGTGATTAATGACCGCAAATCATGCTCTGTTTGCCTTTTTGTTGTCTTCTCTGCCTGAAATGATGTCAGTAATCAGAGTGGATGCGACTGCCTTGGATCAGAGCTTGCAGCCTTTAGCCAGGTGAACAGCTCTGACGTCTCTCCAACAGATCTGACTTTAACGAGTGACCAGCTCTCCGATCACACAGGTTTGACCTAAAGCACAAGGTTAGCTTATGGGCTAGATGAGATAGGACGGCGCTTTAACAACATGAACCATTTCGATCTGACAGCCATTTGCTGCCTGACTCTTTCATCCTTGCCATCCTGTGTCACCTTGTGTCAGATTACAGCACTGCTTTGGCTTTGTAGTCAATGCAAATATTGCATGTTTGATATACACTCAAGTTCCTGTTTGTGAAAACATCCACAATGCACGTCCAAGCTGATTTACATACAGGGTTTATAGTGGATTTATTTCTCACATGGGCAAAATACGAGGGGCGTTCAAGTCAAACTGGGACCTTTGATTGGAAAAGTATCTTTATTTATCTGTATAATCCCCTGCTACACTAATGCACATATTCCAGTGTTTCACTAGTGCTTGAACACCATCAGGATACAAAGATTTTCCCATGATCTGACTTCCTGATTCATGTCTGAAATGCTGGCCTCCGATGAACTCCTTTTAATGGCCCAAACATGTGGAAATGGCTTGAAGTGAGGTTTGAACTGTACAGGGGATGTAGCGATAACTCTCAGCCAAGTTGCTGTAGTACAGCATGAGTGCAGTGGGCTTTGAGCCACCTCTGTTGGAGTCGTCATTCACAGCCATACTGTACAGTCTTCTTTGCCCCATTCAAATGTTTTCCTGCGTCTAAGAGTCACCACATCACCACACTGTGCTTGAAGTCTATAAACGGTTTCATTCACAAGAAATTTCATCAGAAGTCCCAGATTGATTTGAATGCCCCTCATACAGGTTTTGCATGTTTTCCTTAATGAATATGCAATTTCTGCATAAATCCTATAAATAAAGGATTATTCAATGCAAATAGATTCATTTTAGCATCTGCGGTTTGATTTACTATAGTCTGAGAGTCATTTAAAACAGCTTGCATATAAAAATGAATATGACTGAATGGCGTAATACGACTTAATTGCTATTAAATTTAAGGAAACCAGTTTTCCTACCATTTGAACTATAAAACTAATATTTGGTTCAAATTAAAAGAGTTTTTCAAAATTATGCTTGTTGAGACTCTCGAGACTGAGAAATGAGAGAGCTTTCGGAAACCCTAGGTTGCTACAGCAGAGCTGATTTTACACTATGTATTTTCCAGACATTCACATTTCCAAGGTTGAAGGCTGAAGGTGAACATGACCTTGGAAAATCCTCTCAAAATCTGCTGAAGAAACACATCCTCTGACTAGCTAAGGCTGCTCATTGAGGTATAAGGAGAACTGTTGGGTCAGACATGAGCCTCCATGCTGCACACTCTGCTGTAAAATATAATATAAAATATAATGCTTGAAACAATGCCATTAAGTACAATATATTGAATTTAGTCAGAGTTCAA
Organism: Clarias fuscus; assembly: GCA_030347435.1. Classification (NCBI taxonomy): domain Eukaryota; kingdom Metazoa; phylum Chordata; class Actinopteri; order Siluriformes; family Clariidae; genus Clarias; species Clarias fuscus. The sequence goes on along the minus strand of CM059220.1, from coordinate 4,066,233 downwards.
CAGATATCCGATGTGGAATGTTTTACTCTTATCTATTATTTTTGCATTATATAGTGTGAGATATGTGTGTATGTGTTGTATACATGATGATATGTTTTATGTTGGAATTATGTGTCACTGTTAGCTTCTGCACTTAGGTTAACTCTATGAATCCGCATATTTCTTCTCCTGATCTTGGATATCTTTAAGTGGGCACATCAGGATAAGACTGGTATATAATATTATTTCTATTATTATTATTATTATTATTATTCGTCGTAGTAGTAGGACTAGTAATGGTCTACACTAATAAAAAGATTCAGCTTTTGCTTTAACTATAGGAAACTACTACGAGTTGCATTAAGTCAACCAACACTGTAATTTGTGGTAAATGAAGCAGTAAGTTATATTTACAGAAGACTTTACGCACAGTATGTGCACAGTGAATGGTGTAAACATTTTAAAGAAGACCATACATCCATTAATGATGGGCTGAGAGCCCATTGCAGTCGTTCCTGTGAACATTTGGCGAGTTAAATGCCTGGTCCTCGTCGCCAGTTTGCCGCATCTGTCTGTGGGAACTGTACACACAATCACTTGCACATTACAGGAACTCGGGTGGGAGTTATAGCCACATCCTCTGTACAGTCCTGACCTCGCTCCAATCCATTTCCACATATTTGGTCCATTTAAAAGAGTTCTTGGGAGGCCGGAGTTTCAGATGTGAAGAGTGCAATCGACTGTAGACATGGCTCCTGCGTACCTTGATGGTGTCCAAGCTCTAGTGAAACACTGGGATGAGTGCATTAGTGTAGCAGAGGATTATATAGAGAAATAAAGGGAGTTTTTGATCTTATAACCATGTTCTGTTTTTCTGAACAATCAAAAATCTTGCGTTAACTTGAACACTTGTGTGAACAAAATGTGTCATATTGCAGACTTTTTTATATAATAACAGTAAATCACGACCCCAGGTAGTGAATTATTAGATCCATCTCATTTGCACCTTCTTTCTGTTCTATTGTGGTCTGTGAATGAACATTGAACATTGTGCGGAGCTGTTTTCACTCCAAACACTTCTCCTACTGTAGGTCGTTACTGAACGGTGTCATGAACTGGACACGTCCTGTAGAAGCATACTGTTTATTGTGCAACATTTGATTTATCTCTTTACAGAAGTATACAGTTTGTATAGTTATTATGGTCTTCGCATTGTGTTGTACGTTAGTCTCTTGTCCTATGTTGTGCTACTCCTAAAATGAAAACAGTATACAGTATAGTATGCATTTTCCTCACACATGAGTCAGGTTTGATAAAAAAAAAAAAAAAAAAAAATCATTGGTTTGATGTCCAGTTGTGGAGTAAATGTATTTATTTAAGACTTATTATCCAAACTGCCAGCAACCTAGGTTTTCATAAAACTGAGATAAATTTCAGTGTGTTTTATAAAGTTTTATATTCCCTCTAAATGAAGAGTAATGCATCGTGCTGTTTTTGTTTTCCTCCACTCATTGTAGATAAAAATGTGACGCTGAAGAAGTTTATAATGCAGACAAATTGCAGCAATTCAAACTGTACACCGTGGGTGGAATACATCCAGCTCCTGAGCACTAAGCTGAAGAAACAAGCACACCACCTTTAAAAGGATACAGTAAACACATAAGCCATTTTCCCCTTTTAAAACTCTAATGGACATTAATTAATATCGCTTAGATAACACCACCTTTTGGTCCAACAGATTTAGTTTGATTGCTATGTAACCAGGGGTGATTTGTGTAAATATACAGTAATAGAGGGGTCTTTTAATGATTTAAAACAAACATTAAAATGTGTAATAATAATAATAATAATAATTTAAAAAAGCAAAACAAAACACAATAATAAGAAGCAATGCTTTGGGGTCAGTGTAATAAACGCAACACTCTTTATTCACACAATTAATTATTGACAGTTGTGTGCTATATGATACACACCCTAGTTTTAATCTCCAATAGGTTAATATCTTTTTAACCTGTTACTGTGAGATTTCTGTAAATTATTATGACATCAGTAGGTATGGTGGTAATTGGTGTAACTGTACTGTGTGTAAATGTGCACAAAGTGCAAAATCCAAATGTTACCATTAAATGAGTAATACTTTAGGTCGTTGATCTGAACAGATGTATAGTTGGTTTTGACACTGGGTCATTTAATTAATGGAACTTAAGCATTATCACACTCGAGGCCGTGGCGTCGTGCCAGTTACCACATTGCTTTTATTCAACATTGGAATTAATGTTAAGCTGGTGACTAACAGTTAGTGAGCTACAGTTAGTCTAATAACCATGTGTGAAAGTACTTTTTGATTGTTCCTGGTTCTATGTAGCCAGAACATGGGCAAAATAAATCATGGATGTGGTGGACGGTCCTGAGAAACATGCTGAAACATGCATGATTTTTTTTTTTTTTTAATATACAGTGGAACCTCGGATTGCGAGTAACGTGGTTTACGAGTGTTCCGCAAACCGAGCAAAGATTTTTAGCAAAGAGCAAGTATTAGTTTACGAGCGCCGAGTATCATGTATCACACATGCGACTCTTATTTTGAAACCGAGCGTCACTCTCTCACCTTATTTTTATATATTTATTTTTTGGGGCTGTGGAACGAATAATTTGAGTTTTCATTATTTCTTATGGGAAATGATGATTTGGTTTACGAGTGTTTTGGAATACGAGCCCACGGAACAAATTATGCTCGTAATCCAAGGTTCCACTGTATATATTTCTTCTTATTTTGCTTTAGAATAGCTAAAATGAAAAGCTAGTAAATTACATAGGGTGTAGAATCCCTTGTTCCACACACCAAGTAATGGCAATGTTCAGAGGTTAATGATTCTTAGAATGCCTGTGAAACAGAGAGCTACATATAGTTAGGTGTCCCAGTGCTGTTATAAGCTATATCAGAACTCATGGAACACCTCTTGTCTGATCACATTGCTTTGGTTTGTGTAATAGTTAATTTTATACCGGAGTGACATGGTGGTGAAGGGTCAAACTTTATGGAGAGGATATTTTCTCTTGTTCTTATCAATATGTGGATTGGTTACTAAAAGACTTCTGCATATGTGAATGTGTGTCCATGGTGCTCTGTGATGATGAGACAATGCAATTGTCCATGCAATTAATTGGTGGATTTAATCTTAATCCTAATGCTCCCAGCACTTCCCAGGATTGCACCATGACCCTGTAATAGAATAAAGCATTGACTTGAGATAAATGAATGAAGTGCAGATGCAGGGTCATCTTTATCTCGCTCACTCATTGTCTACACTTCTTTATCATGTATTCTGGGCCGCGGGGGCTAGGAGCTCATCACAGGTGGCTCAGGGAATGAGACGGGGTACACCCTGGACAGGGTGTCAGTCCATCACAAGGCACACACACACTACAGGCAATTTAGGAATGCCAATTAGCCTAACCTGCAGGTCTTTGGGAGAAAACCAGAGTACCTGGAGGAAACATGCAAACTCCATGCACATAGAGATGGGAATCGAGCCTGGGCCGGAATCGAACCCAGATCCTGGAGGTGCAAGACGACAGTGCTAACACCACTACACCACTACACCACCCTGCCACTTCATCTTTAACTGCACTTGTAAAAAATAAAGACTCATCTTAGGTCATACCGCTGAGGAAATCTATTAAAGCTAATTGTACATAACTAATGATGTTTTTTTCTTTTTCTTTCCTTTTTTCTAACAGTGTGTATTCCACAGAGATATTCATGCTAAGCTTTAAAATAAACTACTAAAACTGCAATAGAACTGTAATTCACAAAATGTTTAGGTTAAAATAATTCTCTATAAAGACTGAATTAAAAGATCAATTTAATATCTACCTTAAAATCTTAAATATTTACATATCTTGAATGTATTTTTTCCTGATGTTTGTGTGTGTGTGTGTGTGTGTGTGTGTGTGTGTGTGTGTGTGTGTGTGTGTGTGTGTGTTTGTCACAATTATCAGCAGATCTTGTCATATTCTGGCATGTTTTACACGCCGTGTCCAAAAAAAAAAAAAAAATCCAACTTTATTTACTCTTAATTTATGCATTTTCCCCAGCTGCTGTATCATATTTGTGTGTATTCTGCTCAAAATAACCACTTTGGGACACCATGTATATGAGTGTCACATATTACTGTTCTGTCCGATTCGTTTTCAGAAATTATTGCATTTTCATGATTTTCTTTTTTTTTTGTCAATATCTCCAACATTTGACCCCGTTTATCAGCACGTCAATACGAGTCATTTAAGTTCTATTGTATGAATGGGATCTGTTTGCTGTTTTGCATGCTACTATGCAAATCGACTAATTACCTTCTGCCTCCTGTGGTGTTTGCTATTTCCATCATCTTTAATTCCTTAAAGATGACAATTCCGGCTGTTATGAATCGTGTGCATTTTGACATAATGCATTAGAAGGGATTTGGTTGTCAATTACGGCTTAGCAAAGACAGATATATTTACATTTGTACAACATGACTAAAACCTGTCTCAGATCTCCTGGGGTTGTGTGATCAGATTTAAATTGTAAATTTCTTGGGTGCTTGTACACTTTAATTTTGATGTGTGTATTTCCTCTTATGAGCATTGAAATACAGTGACATGAAGATTAAGTAGCAAAGAAATCATTATTTTCTTACCTACAAGGTGATTCCAAGGTGATTTTATGTATTGTAGTTTTCTGTCTATAATATATTCACATTTTAGGTATCTGGTCTGCATATCTGAGGTTTGAGAGTGTTTTACATACATCTTATATTTATTGATTCTAAATGGAGGGGACTTACGTTTCTGACAGCCATTTTTTTGTTGCTTGTTTTAAAACAGCATCAGAAAATATTGTTATAAAATCAGTGTGTGCACATCAGACTTAGTGTAGCCCATCAATAATGATCTTCCTTCTATGAGACATGGTAGACATGAGATGATGTGTTTTTTTTTTTTTTTTAAGAGGAATAGAATCATACCTAACACCAGTTGATTTTTATTTCTTCAGGCTGACCTGATGTCAGAAGTGATCAGTATCATTTGTTGTATGAAAGGAGGAAATTATCTCTGCATGGGACAAAATCAGCCCTGATACAATAAGAAATGTTCACCGTTCTTATATTCAGCATATATACAGTACATAAGTGTCACAAACATGGAGGCCATCAATTTAAGCATTTTTTTGTCATTTTTTTTTAAATTACATAAAATATTGCATAATGAAAAACAACAAATAATCTAAAATATAATTACATATATAAAAAAAGAGAGGTTTTATCTGTACATTGGTCAGAATGCTGTCTTTCAATGATGTCTTTATGTGTCATACACTGGAGGACCAGAAGCCAGCCTCAGAAAAAAAATGTCTGTCAGTATGTCCGTATGTCTGTCCAGCCAAATTTGTTACAGCATCACGCAAAATTGGCTCTACAGAATTTAATGGAACTTTGCCTGTTTGTTCAGTATTTGCCTGAAGTTTAATCTGCGCTATAAATTAAATCAAAATGTGCCAGATTACCTCACAGCAACCATTGCTTTTTTCAGACAAATACAGCGCTTTTGCTCTCGAGGTGGAGCCAGCCACAGCCAAGGAACAATGCCAATCAATGCAATAGGTTAGCATAAATACACAACTTATGCGGAACACACAGAAATGTGCCACTACAAAGCGCACAAATACCCACAAAAGAAGTATTTTGCAACAAAATTTGCAACACCAAAAAAAGCAATGCAACTTTTGAAAACTGAGTCTTCATAGATGTATGGACAGATAAATGTACAGCAGAACTTTGGATTACGTGAATAATCTGTATTCCAAAATACTCATAAACCAAATCGAAATTTCTCATAAGAAATAATGAAAACTCAAATTATTCGTTCCACAGCCCAAAAAATGCATTAAAATAATTAATACAATATAATAAAGTAAAAATAAAAAAAATAATGTGCACTTTACCTTTAAAAAAAAGTACAAATAAATCCTGAAAGATAAGTGTTTCCTTTTGTGCGCGCAGGTGGCGTGTATTTGTGTGTGTGGAATTAGCCCCTTCCCTCGTCTCATGTTACACAGTAAAACTCATCCTCCCCTCCCCCACCTTGCTTTTTAAGTTTCACAACAAACATACACACAACGGAAACACTGTTTTAACGGGAAAAAAAAAAAAAATCTCTCTGACACTCGCGTGAGCGCATACTAAAGGAATCACTGCTGTAAAAAAAAAAAAAAAAAAAAATGAACCAGCACTTTACCTTTGAAAAGAATCGCGACAGAGCAGAGTTTTCTGTGTAGAGCAGAGAGTGTCTGTATGTGTTTGTGAAGCCGAGAAGGGGGGTGTAAAGGCAAGAGAGAGAGAGTGTGTGTGTGTGTGTGTGTCGGTGTCAAATTATGCGTACGCACACACACAGGAGACATTGAGACACAGGAGATATTGATTATACCAGTAAGAGACAAACACTAAGATCCAGCAGGGGAGACTATTACCCACAATTCCGCGGCGCAAGAGAGAAAAATCATTGGCTCAGTTGTGATCACGTGACGTCCAATGTCAAAACAAGAAGCGCATGCATGATACATGATACATGATACTCGGCACTCGTAAACCAAAATTTGTTGGTTTTTCGTTTTTCAAGTCAAAATGTATTAAAAATTAAAAGTCTTTGCTCATCTTGCGGAACACTCCCAAACTGCGTTACTCGCAATCCAAGGTTCCACTGTACGTTTATTCTTCCTGGGGGAAGTTTAACACCAGTTTGTCTCCTATGTCTTGGTGCTATTTAAAGCAGTAATATGAAGTGCTACTATGAGATAAAACATGGGTCGTTAGGTATCCACAGCAGTCTGTGGTGAGGGCGTGTAAAATACCTGAACTGAAATGTTGTGGTAAATAAGTGATGTTATGATCAGTTATTTGCTGGATTTAATAATCAACTTTACATAGTAATAATTACAAAGTAATAATAAATAAGAATTCTATGAATGTTAACCAATGAAAGTCAGACATTGCTTTTCAACCATGCTTCAACGGAATTATAAAAAAAAATTAACTCATGTTTCAGGCCTGGACAAAAATGATGGCACCCCTAATTTAATAGTTTGTTGCACAACCTTTTGAGGCAATCACTGCAATCAAACGATTCCTGTAACTGTCAATGAGACTTCTGCACCTCTCTGCAGGTATTTTGGCCCACTCCTCATGAGCAAGCTGCTCCAGTTGTTTCCGGTTTGAAGGGTGCCTTTTCCAGACAGCATGTTTCAGCTCCTTCCAAAGATGCTCAATAGGATTGAGGTCAGGGCTCATAGAAGGCCACTTTAGAATAGTCCAATGTTTTCCTCTTAGCCATTCTTGGGTGTTTTTAGCTGTGTGTTTTGGCTCATTGTCCTGTTGCAAGACCCATGACCTGCAACTGAGACCCAGCTTTCTGACACTGGCCAGCACATTTCTCTCTAGAATCCCTTGATAGTCTTGAGATTTCATTGTACCCTGCACAGATTCAAGACACCCTGTGCCAGATGCAGCAAAGCAGCCCCAGAACATAACAGAGCCTCCTCCATGTTTCACAGTAGGGACAGTGTTCTTTTCTTGATGTGCTTCATTTTTCCATCTGTGAACATAGAGCTGATGTGCCTTGGCAAAAAGTTCCATTTTTGTCTCATCTGTCCATAGGACATTCTCCCAGAAGCTTTGTGGCTTGTCAACATGTAGTTTGGCATATTCCAGTCTGGCTTTTTTATGATTTGTTTTCAACAATGGTGTCCTCCTTGGTCGTCTCCCATGTAGTCCACTTTGGCTCAAACAACGACGGATGGTGCGATCTGACACTGATGTTCCTTATCATGTTTCATGAAGTTCACCTTGGATCTCTTTAGAAGTCTTTCTGGGCTCTTTTGTTACCATTCGGATTATTCGTCTCTCTGATTTGTCATCAATTTTCCTCCTGCGGCCACGTCCAGGGAGGTTGGCTACAGTCCCATGGATCTTAAATTTCTGAATAATATGTGCAACTGTAGTCACAGGAACATCTAGCTGCTTGGAAATGGTCTTATAGCCTTTACCTTTAACATGCTTGTCTATAGTTTTCTTTCGAATCTCCTGAGACAACTCTTTCCTTCGCTTCCTCTGGTCCATGTTGAGTGTGGTACATACCATGTCACCAAATAACACAGTGACTACCTGGAGCCCTATATATAGGCCCACTGACTGATTACAAGATTGTAGACACCTGTGATGCTAATTAGTGGAAACACCTTGAATTAACATGTCCCTTTGGTCACATTATTCATTATTCATTATTATCCAGGCCTGTTCCATGAGTTTATTTTTTTAAATAATTCTGTTGAAACATGGTTGAAAACCAATGTCTGACTTTCATTGGTTAACATTCATAGAATTTTTTTAAAATTATTACTTTTGTCAGATTAAAGTTATTTATGTGACCATTGTGAGTTTTTCTTTCATTGACCGAAGGGTACCAACAATTTTGTCCAGGTGTGTAAATATAAACTATAAAAATAATAACTTCATATTAACCATTTGTATAATAAATAATGATTAAAAAAACTTTTAAACATTCAAAGTATTAAACTTGATTAGTGAAAGCAAGTGTAGAAATCTGTGTCTTTTTGGAAAAATACCATGCAGACAAAACTACAAACTTAAAAACAACTAGATAAGTAAGGCATGAACATGAACACAATGCGGGATTGTGTTCATGTTCATGTTCATGTTCATAATGGACAATGTGACAATAGCAAAGGCAAGACAAAACCAGAACATCACTTGGGACACTAAATGGATAAAACAGGAAACAGATATAAGTCATGTGACTTGGTCATTTGATGTTACCATGACAGGTACAAATTTAAACTACAGTGGAACCTCGGTTTGCGAGTACCGCAGTTTGTGAGCGCTCTGCAAGACGAGCAAAGATTTTTAATACATTTTGACTTGTAAAACGAGCAAGTCTTGGTTTACGAGTACCGAGTATCATGCATCACGCATGCGCTTCTTGTTTTGACGCCAAGGGTCACGTGATTACAACTGAGCCAATGGTTTTTCTCTCTCTTGCGCTGCGGAATTGTGGATAATCGTTTCCCCTGCTGGGTTTTAGTGCGCGTCTCTCACTGGTATAATCAATATCAGTGCACGAATGTACTGTTTACTATAACACCGTGACCACGTGTGTGCGCGTAAAACATCTTTTATTTTGTGTTCACAGCGCGTGTGTACTGTTTATTGTAACACAAGTGTGTGTACGCGTGCAAAGCAAAAAGCAAGTCTCATTAGAGAAGTTAAAGATCCATTTTCTCTCTTTCTCTGTATCAGCCTGCAGGTTGGGAAAAAAAAATCCTGCACATTGGGTGCACGCGCATCATTTGACACCATGCACATTCACACACATTATTGTTACTTTTTTTAAAGGTAAAGTGCAGATTAATTTGTTTTATTTTTACTTTATATTTTGTATTAATTATTTTTATGTTTTTTTTTTGGGGCTGTGCAACGAATAATTTGAGTTTCCATTATTTCTTATGGGAAAATACGATTTTATATGTCATACTATTTTCAGTAATTAAGGTTGGTAGAAGATTTTATGTGAATGAACACTTTGCTCATTACAGTGAAGAGGCATGGGCATTGCAAGTTAATGCAGTTTCATGTCTAGCTGTTGAAAGGTATTTTTATTCTATGCAAGCAATTTATCAAATGAGGGTTATTAAAATGCATTCAGTATCTGCCAGCTCAGAGCAATAGTAAAAATGAGATAATCTGAAAGCATGAGTGTTCTTGAACAACTGAATTCTGACTTCCATCAGTTCCAACAAAGGGTTAAAATCCCATCGTACATACTGTACGACTTACAAGCAAGAATTTACTGAAGCAAGAGCTAAATATACACAGAGCTTGTGGGTGAGTAATCCTGAGCAACCGCTGTGAGAAATCATTTTGAACAAATGATCAAGGTGGAACCTGAGGAGAACTACAGCAAGCTCAAGTACTCATGGAGGATAATATTTAACATCTGATACTAAAGAGCAATCTGAAATTCATTCTGCCTGAAAACTGCAATTTATTTAAATTCCTATTTTCTCCCAGAAAAAAAAAAAAAACTTGCAGTATGGTTTGTCTGCTTCGAAAATATGAAAGATGGTGCTTTCTTAGTGCAGCAAGTATTTCCACGCATATGTACCACAATGCTGACCAGGATAAAAGTCCTTACTGAATATGAAAGAAGGATAAGTCAACTATGTAGAGGGAAAAATCAAAAGTACTCAGATGCAGCTTGTTAAAACATAAACCATATTAGAGTCTAGTCTGTTATGGCCATGGACACCTAATGTATTTGTGGATAAGACAGTGGGGTAGGCGTAAAAGTTCTATGAAGCGTAATTACTACTGTACAAAAGGTGTGAAATCACCCAGCCTCTATACCTCAATGATTTTCTCATTAAGTAAGCGTGAATTTGTACATCTGAGCTGGAAGAAACTTTTACCATAGTTGTGGTCCAATGGTACCTGTGTAGCCTTACTATATTTTTGACGATACCAGCTAATTTATTACATGTACTACACTATGGTACCTGTGGAACCATCTGAAACCCATCATAGACTCCTGGACCTTTCAGTCCACATGGCCTTTTACAGTGCTCCGGTGTCCAATCTCCATGCAGCAAACTAAAGCCTTTTTTTCTGATGAGATTTGTTTATTATTATTTAATATTTTTTTTTAATGTACATACAGCTGTTTAGTCCTGAGTTCTCATCACATTGTGTGTTAATGGTAACACTCTTAATTTCACTATTAAAAATAGTTATTGTTTTTAAGTTAGATTTTTTTTTTTTTTTTTTTGCCATGCAACTTCACCAAGTGTTTCACTGATCTCCATTCATGATTTTAATGTCAATGTACAACATTCACCTACCAGTATTGTTACAAACTCTGCTTTGTTACTTAACAAAAAATGAGTATGGTTTCCTTTGCATGGTTGTTCCACTTCACAATAAGTTTGGCAATCTAGGAGAGCCTCAGAGTGGAGCTGCTGCTTCTGTATTAGAAGCAGTTTGAGAGCTGATCTTGCTAGAGCTGTATCAGGGACGTCCCACTGGCCCGAGACCCCAGGGCAGATCCAGGACATGCCGCAGAGATGATATTGTTGAATTGGGAGCATATGGGGATCCCACAGGGGGAGTGTGTGGATAGAGATGTCTTGGCTGACCTTCTTAGCCTGTTTCCATCACATTCCCCTCCAGGAAAAGTGGAAAGAATCTAAATGAACTGGGGGATGATGATTAAACTTGCATATCTGGTAAGTGAGCAAAATAAACATCTCTGACGTACATAAACAGTCAAACGTTTGGGAGTAGAGTAGTAGAGTAGTAGAGTGAACCCATATGGAGAAGAGGTGATACAGTTTATTTAAAAAATAATTTTAAAGAGTCATTATGTTTAATCAAAAATGTAATGTAAATGAAAACAAATTGCAGTTCCTTTCTTGTGTGTTGATATTCACGACGTTTTCCTTTTATAATGATGAATCCAGAGTCGTGGTGAGAAACATGGCACGGTGGGCTGATTTCACTGTGCTATCCTAGAGCATCAGTGTTACATAAGCTGACATGATTCACTGTGAGAGTTCATGCCAGACAGGAAGAAAGAAAAAAGGTAATCACTTCCTGAGCTAAATGTATGCAACTCATATGCACATTGGCAGTGTTCTGACTGTTCAGCCATAGCCGCTCTCTAAAGCAGACAACAATCACCCTTCCCAATCAGTCAGGACCAAATGGATGCTGACATCTCGCTGTCAAGCTGAACAAATTGGCAAAGCGTTGTAAACAATACACCCTTTGCACATCCATTTCGAGGCACACGCTTCCTTGCTTAAGTAATACATCGGGCCACATCCAAACACTGTGCGGTTTTGCTTCGTAGCCAAAGCAATTTTACAGTTCACGGTTTGATATCAAAGCCGCCCGAGTGCAGTGAAAGCGCCGCTCTACATCAACACAAAATTGAAGATCTTATAAGCATGGGTAGAGCTTATGCACTTTAGGCAGTATTCTTCATTTCTAAAAAGAGAGACGATGCAATAATTTAAGGATGTGCTTATTACCTGAAGCAAAGGCGGTGCATCGCTGTAAGACAAATATCACAAAATGTTATATATATATATATATATATATTTTTTTTTTTTTTTTTTTTTTTTTTACCTTATTTAATCCATCCATTCCTTTTAAGGGCTCAGAGAGTCACTTGGTCGGGTTATACAAAAAAATAAGTAATCAAGTCTGTCCTCTGGCTGCCTTGTGAAAGGACCACCAGCCCTGATAAGTCAAGAAAACAAAAGGACGAGAGTCACTTGGGAAATGCAGCACAAGTCCTTGAACAGAGCACAGGACAAAAGAAATGCGTCTTTAAAAATTGGTATATTCTTTTATCCAGATATGGCATTTAATTCTTGTGGACTGTGATCAAATACAGTAAGAATGACCTGCACAGTGGCATTAAAATGTGAGTGACAAATTTCAAATAACTTTCTCTGCCTGTATAAATAAATAAATAAATAAACCTCATGTTAAATAAATAAATAAGCTGTTTATAGTAAAATATAATGGATATTCTTGGATGAATGATTCATTCAGACCCAAATCATGTTCTTCTACAAAAGCTGGAAAAGTGACATCAATCTGTAATTGGACTGGCTGGTCATATGCTAACTCTCAGTGCACACCATTGCTGATTCGGCACTTCCCGGCATGCTTGACATGACCAATTTGCAAAGTTAGTCAACCAGGGAATTATTTCAGCTTTAATCTTTCATAAGGCCATATCACCCTGTAGCATGCAAGCCGTGAAATAATAGCAATAATAATCAAGAAAAAAAATTGAACGTTATTGAACAAAAAAAAAAAAAAAAAAATACGGACAGCAACATAATTACATATGTCGAGAATGACACCGGCTAATCGGCTTGTTAGCATTTCAGGAGAAACAGAAGCAATGAACCTGTGAAGCATGATGATTTAAAGCACTCAGTGGGCTAATAACCTTACAATTAAACAAATAGCCATGGTGACACTGGGGGAATGTTGAGTCATGACCTTGTTAAACAAATTACTATTTATTAATAAACTATTTATTAACAAAACTGTTTATCCATAAACTGATTGATTCATAAGTATGTAATTAACGTATATAGAATGTTTTGCATATTTGTACTCTGGTCATGCAGAGTGAGAAAGATGTGTCACCTTAATAATTTGCTTTCTAGTTATTTTATCAATTGTTTTCCATAACCATTGCACAATCGGTATTATGGCAATACATTATGGCATCAATATTTTAAACCTTTGCCTCAATGCTGAATGTTTGTATATGAATAAGTAATATAACAGTGGTCACATACAGTATGTATAAGGGAATATGTAAACATTTACCTTTGCAACAGTTACATATGCATATAAATACTGTATCTGATCAGTTTAAAAGTGTACATATATCCTTTTATACGCTTCACTGCTGTGAAAAAAAACCCATTTGCAGAAAGACAGTAAAGTGAATTATACCTTCATATCACTTGATTTACTTTACTATATTTCTAGCATATTTGCTAACACAGGACAGTGATCATATTAATCTTGTGATTAATCTTTGTGACACATACTCCCATACAAACTGACAGAATCTTAGATAAACATCACATGTCACAAAGACAGCTTTCATCGTCTACTAGCTGAACTTAAGCAGTGAAGTGCTTAGTGTAGGCTAATGCTGCAGCCTAACCTTTCAGTATTTTAAACTTTGATGCAGATGTGATCGATGAGGAACCTGGGGGTGGAGACAAAGAACCATTTTAATGTGCAAATGAGTATAATTCTATCTAGCTGACACATAATTACAGGGTGTTTTTACACTAGGCATGGCTGCTTTGTACCGTGACCAGGCACAATTGGTTTGCCCCGTATCTTCCTACTTCCCTGCTGTCCAGCTTTCAGGTTAATAATATTGTTCCTTGGCCGCCGAGTGGCGCAGTGGTTAAAGCGCTCGGAGATCGCCAGTTCGAATCCCGAGTGATGCTGTAACCTCTCGCAGCCGGAGGTCTAGAGAGAGCTAATTGGCCGAGCTCTCTCAGAGGGGAGGGATGAGAGGTACATAGTGTTCCCCTCCGAGTGTGTTACGCCACACTCGGAGGGTGAGCAGTTCGAAAAGATGCGGTCGGCTGGCGTCACGTGGTTCGGAGGAAAGCTCGTGATAGTCTTCGGCCCTCCCGGCTGAGTGGTAGTAGTAGCCTTAATGTGGGAGCCCTCTAGTGACGGGGAGGAATTGGACACGACTAAAATTAGGGAGAAAATCGGGGAAAAATCCAAAAAAAAATGAATTAATTAATTTAAAAAAATAATAATATTGTTCCGTACCCAAGTACACGTGTGTATGCGGTACAGGTAGTCTCCGACTTATGAATGTGTTATGTTCCAGGGCCACGTTCGTAAGTCTGATTTGTTCTTATGTCAGTCAAAGTGAGTCGTATGTGCCTTTTACACGAATATACAATTTAAAGCATATCAATTCACGTTACTAAATCTTTGTACCCTTTTCCTACACTGCCATCATGTGGCCAAAAACCATAATCAAAGAATCTCATACATGTCAAATGTACCAGTGTTGTCTCTGCGCCTTTAAATCGCAACACCATGTTGTCTCAGAGCTGTTTTCAACTGTATTGGACTGTGAACTTTGTTGAGGATTTTCTGAAATTAGGATAATTCACCATCAGGACACCCATTCTCTATCATCGTGCTTCTGGACTGATTCACTGAAACTTATTTATCCTGCACCCTCACATGCACACAACACTTACACACTGAAAATATTGTATATAATTGTAAATATTGGTATCTGGTACACTGCAGTTTATATTTTGTTTGTACATTACATCATGAGCTACTTTTGTGAATTGTTTGCGTCTATGAATGTTCGTAAAAGCGTGGTCCATTCGTATCTGCGGACATTTGTAACTCAAATGTTCATAAGTTGGAGACTACTTGAATGAGTGTGTGAGTGAAACTAACAGATAGGGTTGGACATAAATGTGGTAAAAGAGCACCATTCATTGAACAAGCTCATTTTTTAAAAAACTCTGAACTAAACAGTTCAGTTTGCAACAAAAGTTAGTGACCATGAGTGTTGATAACATGCAGGGTGGTGAACTTCAAATGTGCGACCTCTAATTATGTCATTTTAACATCAATTTTAAGCTAGTGCTTGTGAAATATGAACTTGCACATGTTAAGACAACTTTGAGTTGTGGTAAGTGGGTAGAGTGTTGTGAAACTGCTTTGCATGGAAAAATACCTGTTGCTGAAACATAAAACTAAAGAGTTAAAACAGAAAAAGTTAAACCACTGATTTAATTAGTTTTATATATATATATAAATATATATATATATATATATATATATATATATATATATATATATATATATATATATCTTTTTGATAAATTGGATCTAACAAAATTGGTATAAAAAATGGCAGAATTTCCAGTATCGAAGTCAAGGTATGGGTGTTCATACCAGTATCGAAAAACTCTTGAACAATACCCAGCTCTCTTCTGCCTTCCTACTTTAGCAGCTATGACTGCACAGGTCAGAGGATGAAATCAGTGTATACGCCGATATCTGAAGACACAGACAGTGATAATGTCGCGTTCTAACCAGCTTATTTATCAAGTACGTATGCCTGAGTACACCTTACCATGCTTTTTAAGTGGACTTGCATTTTTGCTTTCTCAGAATCTAGATGAAGGACATTGTCACATATAACCTTATCATGAAACATGGAAGCTGATTACACTTATTTGTCCTCCATGTACTTTTGTTTATAGTTTTCCATTTGCCTTGATTTGATTTCTAGTCTTGTCTAGACTCCTGTCCCTAGATAGGTTTGTTTCTCTAATTTGTGCACCTTTCTTCCTGCCATGAATATTATTACTTTGACTTTCTCGAATACAGTTTTGCTCAGCTGCTAAAACTGGTTGCATTTGCCTTTATACCAGTATTTCATTATATGCCCAGGAAGTTTTAGTGTATATAAAGGAGAAGCAATAGCAGGCCTAACATACAACCTTGTGGAATACCATATTGAAAACCCATATAATTAGACACATTTATGTTTTAGAGGGTCCATAGACCATAAAATGGGCTTTTTACAATCAGCAGTCCTCCTGAGCAGCACAGTGAAAAACTACCAAGATCAACTATTTCTGTCTAGAAACATTTAGAAAAACCAGCAACAGGACCTTTCCCGGAAACTTGCACTCATTTAATATCTGGCCACAGAATTAGTTTTCCTTTGTCAGACAGGTCTGGGTGTCACAGTGATAAGTGGGGCCAAGCTACACTGCAGGCAATTGTTCTTTACAAATGATAGCAGAACTCACTAACCAGAAGACTGCAGGAAACACAGAAACAGCTGGCACTATGCCCATTCAATTCATTGAACATAAGTGTCTCTTATTATCTGTAAGGCAAGTCTGGAACTAGCCATCAAATATTTTCCTTTGGAGATAATGCACTTAAAGACTAATTGCTGCATAGCTCTTATCAGATCTTTACTTCAATTATAAAATATTTTAATTCTAAGCATGTGTTTTATTTAATAATGAAAATGTGTTGTCTACTGGTGGCAAATTTGAAAGACCATATGCATGTATGCTAATGTTCATTGTGAAAGATACTTGCACTGGTAAAGCTCTTCTGTTGTCAAAAAAGTAACCACACCAAACACATAAAAAGCACATATTTGAACCCCTAAATGATAAAACATTATATAATAAAAAAAAAAGTGATAATGGTCAACAGTGCCATGATGTGTAGATTGAAATGAGAGCGAATTAAACTTTCTGGTCCGATCCCACAGAAAAGCCAAATCAGCACAAATCAGAGAAAAATAGTTACTGCTGGCCATGATAGGAAGTCATCAGAACACGGTACAGCTGGCAAGGAGCCCAAGGCCGCCAAACTAGCCTCCAAACTCCCCAGATCTCAGTCTGATTAAGCACCCATGGGATTCACCAGATAAACACGTCTGATGCATTAAACCCACAGCACTGAAAGAATCCACTGCCAATGTCCTGGTGCAGGCCTCCACAACAAACCCCCAGAAGCCCTAAAGAAGCTTGCTCTTTGTGACAAGGGCCACAAGGGGAACCTACGCAATACAGGGCTTAATGTCTTACATTATAATGTTATGGCTGAATAGTGTATAGTGCAAGGAAAAATATCAGAATGCATTAACAGTATCTATCATGCACAATCATCAGGGACTCATCTAATCAGTCCCAAAATCACTCTGCAGCATGACAATGACCTCAACCACATAGCTAAAGTCATAAAGACCTACTTTCAGTGAAGGAATAAATAACAAGAAGTCCTGCAACAGATGGTATGGTCCTCACAGAGTCCAGATCTCAACATAATGAATCTCATCTGGGATTACATGCAGAGAGAAGTGATGCAACCAAATTCTGCAGGAGAACTCTGTCGAAGAGGCCTGGAACAACCTTAAAAGTACATTAAATATGTATGGCACTGTACCTAAGAGAGTTTAAGATGTTGTGTGGTCACTCCAAATATTGAGCTAACTGTTTATTTATTTATTTATTTATTTATTTATTTACTGTCGTTTCAAAAGATTTTATTCATATATACATTCCTTATGTCATACTTTTCTCCCAAGTGCCTAAAACTTTTCCAAACCTCTGCATGATACAGTATATTGCAGTGATGCTGAATTCTTGAATCTGATAATCAATAAGGTGGCGATACATTTCCTATAGCAACACCTCTGACAGTAGTGCTTGCTTTAATTCATTCAAATTATCATTTCTATAGTAACAGCTCATTCAACGGAACTTGCATGGCAAATGTTCTACATAATCCAAGGCTAATAGATGGCTAATTAAAAAGATGCATGTCATTTAAATGGCTAATGTCTGAAATAATCATGTACAGTAAATGGTTGGTTTTCTGTAAGAAGAAATTTACATAGCACTTATCGGACAAATCTCCAATAACTTCTTTGAGTATTTTTAACTTCATGAGAGAGACAAAAGAGATACTAGTGAGAGAACGATTGTTGTTGCAGCTGCTATGATGTCAATTATAATAGGAACTAATTTTTCTATAATGGCTTAGAAAAGCATGGCCGGGTCACCTGATCGTCACCAAGACCAAGGAGATGGTGATGGATCTCAGGGGGACCAAGTCAACACCAAACACTGTCTACATTTTGGGTGGAGGTGCTGGAGACCTACAGATTCCATGGAGGTCACATTGACAACAGACTAGTTTGGAAAAGTGATAGTGGACAGGACAGAGCAGACTCTACTTCTTTGATGAAACTCAGGTCCTTTAATGTCTGCACTAAAATGTTGCAGATCATTTATCAGTCTGTTATGGCAAGTGCAAAATTATTTGCTTCCATCTGCTGGGGCAGCAGCATCATAAACAGTGAGTCTAAGAAACTCAGCTGGAGTGTTTGGAGCTTGAAGTGGACTATGGTCACTTTCTTCATTCAAGTGGACTATGGTCACTTTCTTCATTCATTTCACCCTGTCGTTTATTACAGGGTGAATTATTTATACAGTTCCGTTTTTTCTTAGTCGTTTGCTGATTATAAACATGGAGACCAAGAGAACCTACACATATGGACAAAATTGTTGGTACCCTTCGGTTTTTAAATAATTCTGTTGAAGCATGGTTGAAAAGCAATGTCTGACTTTCATTGGTTAACATTCATAGAATTTTTTTTTTAATTATTACTTTTGTCAGATTAAAGTTATTTCTGTGACCATTGTGAGTTTTTCTTTCATTGACCGAAGCGTACCAACAATTGTGTCCACGTGTGTGTGTTGAGTAGTGTTCAGTCTGTTTAAACTGTTTCACACATTGATCCTTTGTCTGGCTCTGGAACATCAAGTGTTATTACAGTTAGAAATTAGAAATTGAACAGGGAATGAGATTAGATACCGCTTAAACTCCTTCTTAAATATATCAGATTTACCCAAAACTACCTGCTATATGCTCATAAGCCCTATATTTACAAAATGTAAAAGGCTGACCAAGAGAAACCTCTAGAAACTGTAGTCTTGCTTATTTATTAATTTTTTTTTATATCTACATTGCTTACAAGAACACCAGGCTGTGAATCTCCAGAGTCACACAAAACACAGTGTACAGGTGCACCATGTCCAGTTCATTTAAAATCATATACTAAGGGTTAATAAGGGGATTGTATGTTTATATAATAAATTTCTTAAATACATTGTTTTAAAATGTAAACAGATTTTGCGCGCGAGAAACTGCCAAAATATTATGTATACAGTGTATATGTAAGACATTCATTTTTAAGAAATATTCTTTGGTTAATATGGCGTCAGTACGTTTGTTGAATTAAAAAGAAATTGTGCTTTGATTGCGATTTTGGAGTATGTTAGACAGCAAGTAACGGAAGCAAATTAGATCAAGGAGAAAAGTCTTGTTTTGTCGCACACAAAACCTTTTTAATTACAAAGATTGATGAAGCTTGTGCGAAACTTTATAAACTATACTAAAAAGTTTACAGCATCATCAGTATTCACCAGTTTTAGATTCACTTTGGTAGTTGCCTGGAGGACTTTATCTTAATACTGGCATGAGAATTGTCTGAGCCTATGGGTTTTAACATAGTTCAGAAATCTCAATTTCAAGAGCGCTGGACACAGACAGATGCAGTGCACCCGATGACTTCCTATAAACAGATCATACATCCCATGATTCTTGCATAAAATGTTTTACATATCTGCTGTAACATTATAACAAAAGAAGTCACCACCTGGATTTAACTGAGCAAATAGGTACAGTAAGAGCCTTCCATTGGACAATTACTGCAGTGATTAATATGTCTCAGCTGCAAAAAGTTATTTAACCCTAACTAATGAAGGGAGTAGCTTCTCATTTCTTAAACAACAATGTCAGAAGTCATATCCTATGCCCATAGCAAAGGCAGTCCTCTGTTTTACAGGGGCGTGATGACTGGCCTTCATCAAGCAAAGAAAAAAAGATCGCTGAAACTACTAAAGTCAGGTTAAGAATTATAAAAGTGTTGTTGTTTTTTTTTTCCACTATTGGAAAAGCATCCTGAATGAGCATGAGAGGAAATAATTTAAATGCTTATAATGAATAAATAATAAATAAAATCATAAAAAAAAAGAAAAACTATGTTCAAGTGAAAGTAAAAGCAAACAGTAAAAAAAACATCTGTGCAACCTTAACAAAACCAGACGTCAGTGGCACTAATAAAAAAAAGAAGGGTTGGATTTGCTAGGGAGCATAAACTTACCGAGTTAAAAATTTAATCATGCTTTATACAATTGTTAACCCGATTTTGCTTTTGGTTGGTTCAGGCCAATAATTTGACCCTTATGAATCAGAGGAATATCTTTGCCATGACCAGAGGCTATGACTTCTGACATGTTTTTTTATTGATTTTTTTTAAGAAATTAGAAGCTACTGGAGAATTAGAAAAAGGTGGTGTGGTCTGATAAATCCAGACTTACTGTGTTTCAGGACGATGGGTAAGAAGATCAAGGTTTAGTGCCTTGTGCGTGGTGTCTACCATACAAGCCTGTGGAGGGAGTGCTATGGTCTGGAGTTGCTTCTGTTGGTCTGAGGTCAACTGACAACAGGAATATACTTGCTCTTAGCGCCATTGAGAATTATTCCGATTTTCTTAATTTTTTTTTTCCTTCTGAGTCTTCCATTATCAGTCAATCAATTAATTGCACTACAAACTAAATTTACCACAATGGTTACATTTTGTGATGTATATGGTGTGATGCTCACATAAATACTTGTACTCCAGTAATTGTGTTAACCGATGCGTACTTGTACTCCATTAATGCTGGGTGACTGCACTGGCAACATTTTCTAAAAGAATGTTAAATGGTAGTTTTTAAATTTGGGATTTTGTTATAGACAACCTTGTGTGCCAGAGAACAATTTGCGAAAATGAGTAAAAGTCCAAAAAATTACATCTATTTTTAATCTCGAAATGGTTATTGGGATGGTGCCATGGCTGGTTAATGGTTAGTACAGCTGCCGCACCCCTCCAGAGCTGAGGGTTCAAATCTTGCCTCTGGTTTGTGTATGAGGAGTTTGTAGGTTCTCCCTGTGCTTGGTAGATTTCACCTGGGTACTCTCATTTCCTCCGCAATCCAATGGCATGCGGTGTAACCTGAACATTTTTTATTTCAAAATCACCTGTAGGGTGCGCCAGTGAGTTCCCTAGTGTAGGGTGTGCCAGTGAGTTCTGTGGGATAGACTCCTCAGGATAAGCATCATAGACAATTGGACGGTCATCTGGGTTAAATTAGTTTCAATTGATTACTAACTACCTAACTAAATTATTATTAACAATAATCATAATCATATTAGTAGTGGACACAATAAGGATTGTATGAACTTGGCATATCTATGTCTCCTAATCAAAAAAAGTCCACCAGCTCCTATCTTAAAGAATTTTGTTCTTTCGTATATAGCCACAGAGACCAAACAAAATATATGAGCTAGGCAAGCTTTGGGAGTGGAAGCTCAGTGCACTTTGCCTTTGTAGACTGCAGAATGAGCTCTACACCTTGTGTAAAGAAGAAGAGGAAAAAATTTAAAGAAAGTTCAGCACATTTCAAATTCAGGGGTCATATCATTTCTTTTAGAAGTGTATTATATGAGTGGTCTAGCCACTAAAAAACAAACAAACAAACAAACAAACAAAAAACAAACACACACCCACACTCATACTGTACATGAACATTGTTTTGTATTGTGTTCTATAATTTTGTCATTGGAAATGTTATAGAGAATATGATGGTTTAGTTATTGATAAGTGCGAAGTAAAATACAGTACTGTGCAAAAGTATTAGGCAGTGTCTCTAAGTGTGAGGATGGCTTCAAACAAACAAACAAACAAACAAACAAACAAACAAACAAAAACTATAATGCCAAGTAAACAGTTAATTAATTAATAAAAACATTGTTACTATTTGGTGATGCTTTGAGGACCCGTTAGTCTCAGGTACAAGTTGTCCACTTTTATAAGGAAATTAGCTACTAAGTTTTACTGAGCATCCTAGGACCATTCACAGTCCTTTGCAAGGAATTTGTTGCAAATGCAACAAAATCTTTTTGCATGCAAAACCCAGCAGCTTACATTTTGTCTTTTGTCTAAAAGGTGCTTATATAATACGTTGCTTTCTTTTTTCTAGCGTACACATATTGTTCTGTAACTTTTTTGTGGAATAAAGTTTTTGTGGAATACTGATGTTTGAAAATCAGAAACGTCTTTGTACTGACACAATAGAAAAGTCATAAAAAAATATATATTTCAAAGCTTGTCCTAAAAATACAGGATGCCTTTTGCACAGTATGGCATGTTATTGTAGGTAGAAACTCAACAGATCGTTGGTAAGGTGAATCACATGAAGCTCATGAAGCACGAGTTTGTATTACCACCTAGGAATTATTTTCTTTTATAACACATGGCAAAATGTTTAATTCCTTTTTTTTATCCCCAACTTAACAAGGAGAAGGTAAGAGGTAAAGCTGTAACCTTTTATTTCAACTGTTATTAATTCCTGACACTTCTTCCATACTCCTCCTATACTACAATCTATTCATTATAAATCTTTCTATAGATAACATGCAATGTTTTTTTTTTTTTCATAAATAAAATAATGTCTAATGAATGCATGTTACAAACCTGTGATTTGCCTTTTAGCTGAAAGTTCTGTCCAAACTCCTGTCACATTAAACTCCTGTCACATTACCAACATTATAATGTTGACGTAGAACATTAACCGACACCTTGTGACAAAGGAATCAACAATTCAGAACTGCTGCAGTATAAAATATTTTCCATCACTGCAAGAAGTGTATTACGTCCTTCTCACGAAGAACAATGACAATGACTTCATGCTTATTTGCTTGGTATCCAAAGGCACTTACAGTTGAGGTGGAAAAAATCCAAGAATACAGCTTAGCCATTGAGGCTTAAGAACCCTGTCTAAGTCTTTCTCGCAGCCAGTGTGAGAATTTAAGCTCATGACCTTCTGATCATTAGCCCACAATTTTAACCAAGTGAGCCTTCCCTGCTGAATTAAAAGATGAAAAAAAAAAAAAAAAAAAGGCATGCGAGGAGTCACAGGGAAATCATGATAAGTAGCTACGGGGCTGCAGTCATCGCGTTCACTCACTCTAGGTCTTTTAATTAAATTACATTTCAAAGCCTTAGGATGATGACAGTTTAACATGGTGGCTCTGCTCTGTGTCACAACTCCTTGGGCATGAGTGAAAATAAAGATGAGGAAAGAAAACTCTTAGCGAGGAATGTCAAGGTTAAAGAATGTGTAGTGAAATGAGCAGGTGGAGTGCAGCGGCCAGGGGAAATCCTCTGTAGATGAAGTTCTGGAGTTTGTTCATCTGTGTCAGAATAACAGGGAAAAGATGCTTGCTTTTTTATGCACAATAATAATAATAATAATAATAATAATAATAATAATATTTAATATTATTATTATTATTATTATTATTATTATTATTATTATTATTATTATTATTATTTATAACATGTATAAATATATTTATACAGCATCTTTCTCACATCTATGGTCAGATTACAAAAAGGAGTAAGAGAGAGAGAGAGAGAGAGAGAGAGAGAGAGAGAGAGAGAAAGTCCTCCAAAAGCTTCCTGCGATCAAATTGTAGTGCTGTAGCTGTTCATAGTCCCACTGAAGGTCTCCACAGGCATGTCCCACACCCCCCTCTACAGCTGCAATGGCCCCAGGCAACATCATTCAGAACACTGTGCCACAGATCCACAGCGTGAGCATGGACACATCATGGTCCAGATCACTGAGCAGTCCCAAAAACAACTTATAATAATCATACAACCTTTACGGCATAGCCATAGCCAAATAGATGTAAAGTAAACATGGCACGGCTAGGCGGATGCAGGAGTGAGCGCACCTGGGGTGTTCAAGTCAAACCAGTGGTTTTTGATGGTGCAGAATAGAGAGTAAAAACTTCCTTTATTTCTCTGTATAATCCGCTGCTACACTAATGCACTTATCCCAGTTTTTCACTAGTGCTTGGACACCATCAAGTTAGAAAGTCTTCTCAGTACGCCGGAGTCATGTTCGGACTACCTGCTTCATATCTGAAACACCGGCCTCCCAGGAACTGCTTTCATGGTGCAAACATGTGCAAACATGTGCAAATGGCTCAGGACCATATGGAGGATGTACAGTAGCAATAGCTCCCAATGAATGTGTGTACAGTTTACAAAAGCTCATCACCATACTGTGCTTGGAGTTTTCTGTAAATGTCAATCGGTTCTATGCCTTCATTCACCAGACACTTCATCACAAGTCCCCGTTGGACTTGAACGGACCTTGTTAAAAAAAACGCCATTTCAACATCATTCAAAAGTAAAAGACTCTCTGACTGTCGCTGCTCTGGTGAGAAACGACATCCAAAAATGCATTCAATGTGTTCACAACTGGAAATGGAAGAATAATGCAATGAGTTCAAGTAGTATGAAGTAGCACTGATACCAGTATCAAGCTTGTTTATGAATACTTGTAAAAATGCCCTGATACCATATTCCATGCGACGTAAGAAAAGTAGAGTGTATCATCATGCCAACGACACTGACAAATGAAAATGTCAGGAATTATTGGATGTACATTATGATTAAGGAACTAAAATGAAATGCAGCATCTTCCTACATTAGGGTACAAGTAACCTGATAAAATATTGAACATTTCTGTAAAACCTAGCATTAAGGTCTTCATTGCCTACAACAAACACAATCAAAGGGTGGGAAATTATCATTCAGGTAAAGAAAAATAACATATCTTGGCCAGGCGGCATGGTGGCTTATTGGTTAGCACTGTCGCCTTGCATCTCCATGGTTGGGGTTGGAGTCCCACCTCGGGTCCGTTTGCATGTTCTTCATGTGCTTGGTGGGCTTCCTCCGGGTAGTCTGGTTTCACCCCACAGTCCAAAGAAATGCAGATTAGTCTAATTAGTGTTCCCACAATTGGCTGTGCAATGCAGATTAGTCCAATTGGCGTTCCCGCAGTTGGCACTTGTGTAATCCAGATTAGTCTAATTGGCATTCCCACAATTGCCTATAGTGAGTGAAAGGGCATGTGAGTGTGTGTGTCCTGTGATGGATTGACACCTGGTCCAGGGTGTACCCCACTTTTTGCCCTAAGTCTCCTTGGATAGGCTCTAGGACCAGGCCCAGACAATGATTAAGTGAGTAACAGGGGTAAAAAAGGGAGCATCCATGTGTGAATTTTCCATAACCATACCCATTATTCCCAAACTAAATGTCCTGTCACGTGCCTGATTGACTAATCGTAAGTACATCACTCATTATCGAAATCAATGACGTTGTCACTAAGAGCCAGAACACATTTACTTGGTCTGAAATATTGACCAGAATAGCATCTGTGCTTCTCTAATCAAGAATATTCAATACAAAAAAGTTAATCCAAAAGGCAAATGTTTCATTTACAATGTAAGACTGGTACACTTTGAGCTTGTGTATTTTCATAAAAAGTTATTTTGTTTCACTTCTTAATCGACTGCACTGCACTCTGATACTGTTTAACAGTGAATGCTGATGGGTTGTTCAGGTGACGCAAAGCCTCCCCATTGATTCTCCGCTTGCCTTCATTAAAATTCCACACCTGCCTTGTGATGCTCACAGCTAAAAAAAAAAAAAAAAAAAAACCACTAAGGAAGAGCATCGAGCCCCCACAGGAGTCATTTTTATTCTGGAGCATGAGCGCCTATGCTATGGTGTCACCTAATCGGAAAGAAACAGAGAAAACAACTGGCTGACACTCCTCAGATTTCTGCCGCCGAGCCTCCCAATTAATCTCATAATGACTGTGAAGCCTCGCTTTTCCGATTGCAAGCTCCTCAGATGTAGCCAGCTTAAAGTGAAAACTATTTCAATTACTGTACCTCTATCCTTCCTGTTTGAAAAGCTAGTTTCCTTTCCACAAGGTCTTTATGATGTATGTTAGAGGATGTCATTGAATATCAATTTTGTGTTACTTTCTTTTCATCTCACCCAGCTTTACAGGGAGCATTTATAAGGCTGCGGAGTATGTAGAATTTCTTTTAAACTATTGGCATAAATAGATCTACTGTACATACTGTAAAGGCACAGACACAAAGGCTTTTTGCAAATGGTTTCCAGTAGCCTTTAAGCTTTATTTTGTTCATCTGGATGTCAATTTTAACATATGAAGGACAAGATTTTGTTACAGCAGAGAGTCATTAGAATTTTTGTTCAATGTGATATTCACTTCATCTAAAGGTAATAAACATAACGCTGTTTATTAGAAACCACACCAGTTTGGACTTCATGCTTAATGTACTGTATGTAGCAGCTGACTCTCCTCATGACTGTCATGAATATGTCAATTTTCATCATTAACAACAACTACAGTTGCAAGCAACCATGAGCAGGCCCAAGTACCCTGCGTTATCGCCACCCGGGCGCACCTGAAGGACAGCGGGCACAGTGGGCACATGCCTTTAAAGGGGACTTACCAATACAGTGGAACCTTGGATTACGAGCATAATTCGTTCTGGAAGAGGGCTCGTATTCCAAAACACTCGTAAACCAGATCAAACCTTCCCATAAGAAATAATGAAAACTCAAATAATTTGTTCTGAAGCCCAAAAAAATAAAGAAAGAAAAATAATTTATACAATATATAAAGTAAAAATAAAACAAATTAACCTGCACTTTACCTTTAAAAAAAGTTAAAATAAGTGTTTCCGTTTGTGCACGCAGGCGCTGTGTGTTTGTGTGTGTGTTTGTGTGTGTGTGTGTGTGTGTGTGTGTGTGAAATTAGCCCCTTCCCTCGCCTTGTCTTACACAGTAAAACCCCTCCTTCCTCCCCCCATCTCGCTTTTTAAGTTTCACAACAAACACACACTCAATGGAAAAAATTAATCTTTCTAATGAAACACGCGTGAGCGCACAGTAACGGAATCACTGCTTTAAAGTAAAAAAAAAAAACAAAAGAAATTAACCAGCACCTTATGTTTTGAAAAGAATCGCGACAGAGCAGAGTTTCTGTGTAGGTCAGAGTGTGTGTGTGTCTGTGTGAAGCCGGGGAGGCGGAGTGTAAAGGCGAGAGAGTGTGTGTGTGTCGGTGTCAAAAAACTCGGCACTCGTAAACCAAGACATGCTCGTTTTTCAAGACAAAATGTATTAAAAATCTTTGCTCGTCTTGCGGAACACTCGTAAACCGAGTTACTCGCAATCCGAGGTTCCACTGTACCATTATGACATAATTTTAGAAAAGTGTGGATGTTTTGATCAACAAATCCCCAGATGCTGAAAGAAAAAGCATCACACTATGATGTCACTCAGTACGATGTCATTCAATATAATGTCGCACACAAAGTTATTAACCATTTTTCAAGTTTAAGGCATCGTCACGGCTGACCCATTTAATATATCAAAAATCCCTCTACAATTTTGCATCCTCAATGTCTTGAGATCACATTGGCTCAGTTCGGTGGCGATTGCATAAATTCCAGAGGAAGAGTGCATCAAATTCCACGGGGTGCAAACAAGTCTTTCGAATGATGAGGCGCCAGAATTGAAACGCACCCTTTGTCTTACATTTGTTGAAGTCGGTTTGTTACCAGATGTTCCTGTTCCTGATTTTGTTGATGTTGTAGATTTGACATAATAAATCAACATCTGCCCTAACACCATACAGTACTTGCAACTTAACATAAACATTAAGTGCACACGTAAGAAAACCATTACTTATATTTTATACTGTATGTTCTATCATCTTACTGTCTCAGGCTTGTTTTAGCAACAAAAAAAAAAAAAAACGTCTTGCTTTTTTAAATCAGTCTTAGGAGTAGTAGCAGTAGTATTTGCTAGTTTCTAGGTTGTGACCCTTGGTTTTTT
The DNA here is from genome assembly GCA_030347435.1 of Clarias fuscus. Lineage (NCBI taxonomy): Eukaryota > Metazoa > Chordata > Actinopteri > Siluriformes > Clariidae > Clarias > Clarias fuscus. Next base: position 4,038,174 of record CM059220.1, on the reverse strand, counting down.
TTGTTCTCTTGTTGATTTATTTATGCTGTTGTCACTTATGACCTTATGGGGTTGTTTAACAGTTTTTGGGTTTTAGCATTCTGCCTGCTCTGCAAGTTTGAATAAAACTCCCCATTACATATCCATAGATCATCATAAAGAGCCACTGAGACAGCGCAGGCGTCTTGCAGCCAACCTGTTGCTACAGCACTGCTGTGGAATTCACAATGTCGACCGAAAGCAATACCACAAGCTTGCATCACTCCGCCGCTTATTTGATCTTCATCCTTACTGTTCCATCACTAATTCAGAATTATGAACGAGTGTAAAGTTTATGCGGTAGGTTGGGAGTTGCCTTTCTTTATGAGGAAATATACAGGATGAAAGATTACTACGAATAAATTGTATGTAGTATAATTTTTATTGTATCCAGTTGAATCCAGTGCAAACAAACAGACAATAACCTTTTAAAGGTTAGTGTCCTGCACACTGTGTGAGTATCTCCTTCCACTCTCGTGGCCAGGTGCCTGAGAAGCGTGTCTATCTATAATGCAGGGATTGAATGAACCTGTCAATCATGAACTCATGGATTTTCGAATAATAATCTTATTCCAGTGAGTTACTCTCAGAAACTTTGCTCTGAATAGTCATTTGGAGTTGATTGTTTTTAATGGTATGCAATGACACACATTCCTGTTTAGAAACATACAAACAAATTGTATATGAATTATGCTGCGAATTTATTTTTTTATTTATGTACAGTGGAATCTTGGATTACGACCATAATAAAAAAATACATAAACATAATAAATATCAAATATAAAGTAAAAATTAAACAAATTAACCTGCACTTTACTTTGGAAAAATAAATAAATAAATAAATAAATAGATAAATAAATAAATCCAGACAGATAAGTGTTTCCGTTTGTGCATCCTATTGTGTCATTGTGTCTCCCTCTGCTCATCTTAATGCATTTTAATATTTTATATATAGTACACATAGCAACACTCTTGCTTTGTGCAAGGAGCTCATGCCGTGTTCTTCTCATGCTTGGTGGGTTTCCTCCCGCTGTCCAAAGACACGCAGATTAGGCTAATTGGCATTTCCAAATTTTCTGTAGGTCTGTCTGTATGTCTGCGAATGTGTGTCTGTGTGTGCATACTTGTTCTCTGCTATGGATTGGTACCCTCTCCAGTGTGTATGTACACCACCCAGTGCCCCGAGTCCCCTGGGATGGGTTCTAGGCTTCCTGTGACCGTGTGTGGGAATGAATTTTTATCTACATTCTACTTTTATATCTGTTTATCTGTTTGTTTGTGTTACCTGTCATATCTATCTTAGACTCCATGTGCAACTGGACATAGAATATTGAGTATGTAAAGAATAGTGCATACTTCCACACGTTACTGTTTAAATGCAGAAAATGCTGTGTTTTTGGCATTGGTACACTCCATAGTCTTATTAAAGATTGTTTTTTTTTTTTTTCATTTTTATGTTAAAAGCCACCGAGCAGCTGAACATCAGCCAGTTCAGTCTGAGCCTCTGGCATAGCCCTCGGTCCTCCCACAAAATATAACAATTCAACACACCCTGCTTACTGATTGAGAATACAGTAGGTGCGCACTTCGGGCTATTGCATGTATTAATCTCCTTCCTGAAATACATGAAATGCGTTTATATTTGTTAACCACATTGAAAATGTATACCAAAAAGTGAAGCTAACAAAAAAATACAAATTCAAAGTTGATTATTTTACATTGATATGCAAGTCATTCATGATGGAATTTGTGTGAGGATGCTCTTACAGACATCACATTTGTTTAGTAAACAAATTAACCAGATGCCATGATACAGTTCAGCTAATCCACATAAGGAGATGAGTCAAGCTTTCAAACTCAGAGCGATGAGAGAACAAAGCCCAGAGCTGAGATCAAATCTCCTCTAATGAGCAGTCCTTCAGACTTGTTTCGAGTCCGATTGCGACAACATCTGCAACAAAATTACGGGAAGTGCTCGGCTGTCAGACTCCATCACCCACTGCACATCGCCTCTGCAAGGAAGACGAAGAAGCTCGGGCAGGGACGTCTTTAAAGGCTCATCATTAATTTATATTCATGCATTCAGATCTTGCATGTTTTCTAGCTGGTGCTGCATACTCATCTTACACAAGGGGTACTTTCGTAATGAAAAATGCCGCTCGAGCCACTGTATTGGGCCGCGCTGAGAGCGTTGTCTAGATTAAACTTGGAGTAAAATAGAGCAAATGTAGCGCTTGGTCTTGACGATTCAATCTTGCTTTATGTGCCTATTACAGAGGTTAGGATTGAGGAGGCTGGTGTCTGGATATTATAAGAAAATGGTGTAGGGTAATAAGGTAATGTAGCTCCGTCGAAAGTGCAGTTTTGTATGGTTAAATTCACAAAACTCTTCATTAGTATATCTTGTGACTGGATATTAGATTTGGCAAGTTACAAGTACTAAAGCACAAATGCTTATTTTTCTTTGAGGTCTGCTATAATGTACTTGAGGCTTACGGGACCTGTTGGGGTGTGTTATGTTGTCTAGCACCATGACCTTACTGATGGTTCCTTTGGGTGCTGTGGGTTGAGGGGTGGGGCCTCCATGTATCAGTTTTGTTTGTCCAGCGCATCCAATGGATGCTCAAAAGGATTGACATCTGGGGAATTTGAACCACCTTGCACTATTTGCCGTTTAAGTGTCATACATGCTAGTGAGTGATACAGTGAGTATTAGGACACCTTTCTATCATGGTCAGAATGATATTCTGTGGAATCAAACCAGAAGGATTGGGCTTTGCTCCCCCCTTGGCACAGATGAGCTTTGTGTGCCCATGATCCTGTCACCAGTTTTTAATAAGCCTAAGCCCACTACACTCATTAGTGATCTATTTTCTGTAGTGTAATATTTACATATATTTGTACTTAACATGAAATTTTGAATAGTGACCTCTAGCGATTAGCATTCACTCGTTTGTATTGTGAGATGTATAGTATTGTCATGCTACTGTAGTTAACATTTGTCAGTAAGCTTTAGCTAAGGCTCCTTCACCTTCTTTGGGAGAAAAAAGAACAAATTTACACCTCAGTTGCCTTTTTCTTTAGTGATTCTTCCCTGTACCAATAATTACTATTTATTGGTAAAACACTAGTAAAAGAAATAAAATAATAATAATTTAAAAAATCATTATCAAAGGCAGATACAACTGCAGCTGATCTGTTAAGTGCAACACAAAAACAGAACACAACACAAAAAGAGAACCTTGAAACAGACCTAGACCAACAAAGAAATTAAAAAGAAACAAACAAAATGAAACAAATATGACGAAATCTAGACATTGAGTGCAACAACTTTCAGAACTTATATAGTCCTTCTCGTTAGATTTGAACATAACCCAGATGTGCATGATCTCATCAAACGCAAGGGGCTGATGGGTTATATAGTCATGCTATGGCATAAAATCCTAATCTCCGATTAGGAAATGTCCCAAGAAAGAAAAAAATGTTTACCTTTGAAAATGCTATCAACTAGTCATCCCACATTGCGTTTTATTCAATCATTTACATTTTACAAAACAGATAATCTTTTCCCCAGTTCTTTTCCAACATGTTCAAGCCGGGGAAATTTGCCTGCCACTCCGCGTTGTCGGGTTGTTGCGTTAATTTTTTAATCTGCAGCCCAATTTCGCTCAGTGTGATGCTCTTTGTCTCATTACCCATGTTAGTTTTTAAGAGCTCTGTATCACTTTTCAGTGCTGTTTCATTTGAAATGCCTTAATTGGCCTTCCACAGTTAGCTAATTGCATTGGACAAAGTAGTGATTATGACCAATATACACTGACACAACACTAAGTTTAATAACACTGCCGGCTAATTTGCAAAACTGATGGACAGAGACCTTTATAAGGAAGCACAGTACTCTGATCAGCCAAAACATTATAACCAACTGCGTACTGTAGGTTCCCTTTTCGCCACCAAAATAGCTCAGACCTCTCAAGTCATGGATTTCACAAGACCTCTGGAGGTGTGCTGTTGTGTAGCATGGCTCAGCTGGGACGCTGGAGGTGTGCTTCGGTGTACTTTGGGTGCGGTGATCTGTGGATTGGACCTGCATCAGCGGGGTGCTTTATCGGATTGGGATATGGGAAGTTTGGAGACCCGGTTGATGCCTTTGGCTCTTGGGTCCTCTGTGTGGTGGGTTGTGGTGCAATGGTTGTTCTGGTGCCGTTCCTACGTTGATTTTTTTCAGCAATTTGTGCTGCATTGGGTTTTCTGTGGAATCACACCAAACAGCTTTGAATCCCAGGATTCAAAGGATGGGTTAGCCTGGTTTACTGGTATATAGTTGGTAATCAATGTTGATCAGTTTAAACTGGTGATGGTGGTAATGCTATGACTGATTGGTGGATGTGAGAGGTTTTAATGTTGTGCTAAAATGTCACTGATTCAATATTTCTATCACTTTCAATAAAGCCTCCAGTTACAAGACAGAGGTGGGAATTCAGTGGATTATAAATCAAACAAATATGTAATGTTAAATTGCAAAATGTCACCTTAACTCATATGTATTTGGGTCTTTATGGCTAGATTTACATGACAGGTTATTGCTTTAAGGCTGGACGGGAAGCCTGGCTTTCCACAAAATGTAATTAAAATGCAGAAATGATTATGTTGAATGTTTATATTATCCATCAACCTTAGTGGAGTTTAATATTTTCATTAAGCAAATAATCAAATATTTTCCTGCAATGTTGTTGTCATTGTTTTTCATTAAATTCAAATAATTTAACAAACAGAACAATGTGTCATGTTAGTAGGTGTTATGTTAAATATCAGCCTTGGCAAAGTGTTGCCAAAATATGCCCAGTTTCTGGTCGTGACTTCTTTTAAATAAAATATGGTTACTACAAAGTTGTACAAAAGTTGCTTCCTATAAAAATGACCAACCTGTTGCGTGGTGCGGTATGGAGAGCCGCACCACGACGCTGGGCTTTAGAGGGGGTTAACGAAATAGGAGTTGGAGAGAGTGCTTGTGATACGCACGGGAAGATCTTCCCGTTCGGAGATGGCGTGGGATTATTAATTAGGAACTTAAATGTAACCAAAGAAAACTGAAAACACTAAATAAACAGAGCTCCGCCGTCTATGCGAGAACTGACGGGGCTCTGGAAAATAAAACAAAACTATATCCTCTCGGGGCCTTCGCCCTTACCGAGGATTTATTTGAGAGAGTCTTATTTGTGCTTTTATGCGCTTTACTTAAACTGAGCGTGCACGCTGAACTGATGCGTTCCGCTCTCTCATTCGCTCTCTCTCTCTGTCGCTGGCGTCTTAGACAGACAGAGGCTGGGACTTTGCCTCTGTCTCTAAACTTTCTGCGCGCTCGTCTTTTCTTTTACTTTCTTTTTCTTTGTCTTGGCCCTGATACCTTCACCGGTGCTACCTAAATTGATAGCACGAAATGCGCCGGTATCAGGACCCTTAAATAAACACGCCACCAGGTGAAGCGCGTAATGCGGCGTTGCCTGGCAACCGCGTGTCTATAAATGGTCCGCGCTTTTGCCTATTCAGAGCTCCGCATGGTAGCAGTACAAAGCATTTTCACGAGGTTCTGCCCCTCGTCAGACCTGCATCGTTACACAACCAAATATGTTCCTCATATAGTCACATAGGACTTTCATTTTTGCTATGAATCATACCAAACTCATCGCAAGCTGTCTGCAAAATTTCACCATTTACCTATGGAGATCCTTGGCACCTCAATTCATAATTTGCTATGAATTGACAAGCCTAGTCAAAAATCTGCTACAATTTCTCTCAAACCCCTTTCAATTTGTCAAACTTTGCTTTTTGGTCATGAACCGTATAAAAGGCGAGCCATTTTCAAGGTATTTATTTATTTATTTAATTAATTTATTTATTTACTCAACTCATCTGTTGACAATGACCCGGATTCTTTCTTATGATTCTCTTCTTCTTTTATCTCACCCAATATCTGCTTAGCAAACAGTCTAGGGTTGTCGTACTGCGGTGGAAATAAAGCTAGTGCACTTCATGCTAATTCAAAATTCAGCCACTCAAGACTAGTTAGCTACGTAGTGCTGTGTTTAGTACATATAATTTTTGCAGCAGTTAAAATAGCAGCTTTTGGAGAATTCTAATCCACATTCAGTTTATTTAACATCTAAAACATTGAACCAAAGTCACTTAAATTATCAGCTCATTAGCATTAATTCAATTATTTAAATGGCATGGCAGCTCAGAGAAGCTGCCACTAGCGGGCTCTTGAGCAAGGCCATTAACCCTGTCTGCTCCAGGGGCATCGTATCTGTCTGACCCCAGAATCCTAACATGTGAGGATACGCGAAGAATAGAATTTCACTGTGCATTAATGTACTGTGTATGTGACCAAAATGAGTTCTTCAAAATCAGCCAGCCCTATGACCCATTTAGCAGAACATCTGCAGGGCCACGTCTTCATATCTCTATCTATAGGTACTTATTTCACATTTCTTCTAGAACTGAGCCATATACAGTATCCCCCTTAAACAAGAATCTCACCCCATAACTGCTGTAGGGTCGGTCTATACGAGCTGACCCCGTGCTCTGATACTCTGTCCTACTCTTATGTTTATATTCATGAGATCACATGTATACAGTACAAAATAAATAATAAAACCTCTGCCAGCTAGATGTGTTCTCAGCATGATGGAGCCTTAGAAATGTCTTTGGCTAAAACTCAATATGGGCCATTTAAATCTCATAAGGCCCTGTTCTTGGGACACATCTAGTGTAGGAGGAGAAATAGAGTCAGTTCTTCAATGCAGGCTTTGAGATTTCCAATCATTTTACTCTAAACCAGTGTTTCCCAACTGGTTTTTATTCTCCAAGACCCCTCTTTTCTTTTTTTCAAATGATAAATTATTATGACCCAATTAAAAAAAAAAAAAAAAAGATTCTTTACAAATCATGAGAAAAGTACATGTGTGCATAAAGTAATTTTACTTATTATTTCTATTGCCATTATACATCACTTGAATGATAAACCAGCCATTTCTGAGATGGGTTACACATGATAAATTGCACCTTCATATGCATGCTATTGAAAACATGATAACATGATAAGAAATCAATGCATTTGCAACCAGAGTCCACAGACTATCTGATTCCTCTACCGCAGACGGAATTATGACAGCAACCGTAACACGGGTATGTTAGAAAACTACCCAGCAAACATTTGGACGTTTGATGATCGTTGAAATGACGTCCTCCCCCGGCCCCCCCCCCCCCAACATGGTCGAAAAATAGTTCCAAAATGAAAGTTGAACGGACGTGTTTGACGTTATCTAATTCACAAAAAGCTGTCATCAAACGTCCAAATGTTTGCTTGGAGGGTATATATTGGACAACACTTAGCTAAAAGTCAAAGTAGCAGCTGTAAATGTAACCCCAGACAACTGTAGACATGTGCAAACGTATCTGAATGCATTTTTAGGAAATGTTCTGTGTCACATACTTTTTAGTATTTTTTTTTTTCGTTTTTGGCCAGTGACACGACGTTGCCACCGGACCCGTGTTTGCTGGGTAACTATCGCTCCCATGTGACTGAAAGGTGACCCAAGTAAAATAAAAAAAAGTCCAAACTACTTTATTCATGCAAACTAGGGTTAGGGTTAGGGTTAGGGTTAGAGTTGTCAAATGTGTTTCTTCATCAAGTGGTGTCATTCATCCTTAATTCAGGATCAAGGGATATTATACACCCTAAATATGCGTAACTTTCCCCTGCATAAATATCGACAGTAGTCAACTTTTCAGGTGGCATACCCCTTTTTACTTTACATCTTACCCCTTTATCTAGTTACGGCCTAAAGACTTTAACTTCCTCCTCGCATCACTGAACATTGATACTAGTCTGCAGTAGATGTAAAAAGCAACGGCCAGAGAATGAACATGAACCAGGTGCTACCGTTCTAAAGCCAGCAGAGCAAATGTATTTTATCTTCTCGGAGCACAGCTGGAGGAGACTTTACTCATTATTCAATCTGTCCCAGAAGGCCCTGAAAATGCTGCGCACTGTATTGGAAGAGAAGTGCTCATTTATATATGATGCCAATAAGGGAGCTATTCTCATTTCTATAGACACAATGCTGAGTTTGAAAAGTGTGAATCATGCTTATTACATCATACCTTCAGAAGTAACAAGAGGCAAATTTCTCTTTCTGCCTCCGCAACGAGAACAGAAGTTTCGTAAAGATTTACATATGAATGCCTATAAGAATATACCAAAAGAAAAAGTGGATTTGACATGTCTTGTCTGTCTTGGGTATTTCTTTCAATGCTTATGTCATTTGTAGTGTTTTTTTTCTCTAAAATGCAAAATGCAGGTCAGGGTGAACTCACATAGATTCATTTACCACATGCTGTGAAATTAACCGAGAGACAGGTGTCAGATTATAGGAGCCCTGGTTTTGGGCGTTTCAAGATTAAATAAAAATGTCAATTTTTGTAAAGCTGTTTTGGGACAGTTCTTGTTGATTAAAGTGCTACATCAATCAATTTTAATTGAATGTAAAACGGTAATGTGAATCAAGCTTCATATGAGGATCGGTCAAGTCAAAGTGCAACTGTTGATTGTGCAGAATAACAAAACACAGTCCTAAACTACCTTTATTTCTCTATATAATCCCCAGCTACACTAATGCACTTATCCCAGTGTTTCACTAGTGCTTGGACACCATCAGGGTAGATAGATTTCTCAGTAAGTCGGAAACATGATTAGACTGCCTGCTTCACATCGGGAAAGCTGGCCTTCCAGGAGCTCCCAACATGTCCCCAACATGTGGACCAAGATCAGCATTGTACAGGGGATGTGACAATAACCCCCAGCCAAATTCCTGCAATGTGCAAGTGGGGTTGTTGAACGAGTGTGTGTACAGTTCCCGAAGACAGATGCGCCTCTTTCACGAGTTTGACGCAAGTTATTCGTCAATGTTCAAGGATCATTCGTTCCACTTGCTGAATGTTCACAGTGGGCTCCAAGAGAGATCATCATTCATGGACATATAGCCTTCTTTAAAATGCACCATTCAAAATGTTTTACTTCAGCTAAGAGTCCCGAGTAAATCAGTTTTCCATCTTCATTCAATCAAGCGTGCATCACAAGTCCTGGTTTGACTTGAACGTCCCGCATACAGTATGCCAGGATTTACTACTGATGCATACTTTTTTAATGACTCTATAAGTGTTTATGTTCTTCTTCTTTTTTCCTGGCTATTTTTCTTAATGGTGGCAGGTGGTATTACTTTACCAACAGCAAAGATGTCCACAAATTAATTGTCACTCATCATTTGTATGTTTGCTCATTCGTCTTGAGTAATCACACAATCTTGGTCTCTACATGATGAATGCAAAGTCTAGTTTGTCAAGGTTGTAAAGTCACAGGACGACGATATCCCCAGAATTCAGAACTTGTTTTATCCTGTAGCATTTGGCACTTACATTTATCTCATTATCCATCTGAGTAATCAAGGGTTAAGGCTTTGCTTAAGTGGCAGTGGCAGCCTGGTGATGCTATGGTTTGAAATCATGACCTTCCAAACAGCCAAATGTTTAAACCACTTGGTTAGCCCTGCCTCTGACATTGATTTGGTATGCATGCTTTTTATTCTGCTAACACCTTTCATTGATTCTTATGGAGGATCTCTTTGGGAACTGACTCGACATCAAGTATCTCCAACTATTAGCATTAGCACATGAAATTCTCAACTAAATTTTGCTTTCTACTATTATTCTTTGTCAATCAACCACTTACAGCTCATAAAACTATTTAAATTATCATAAAAAAATATATTTGCTTAGGGTTTTGCCCTAGAAAGGTAAAACCTAAATTGCTTTTGGAGTAGGCACCATTATCACCCGGTTTCCACCACAGAGGCCATCGTGTTTCATGATGAGGTTTGGCTTCAGCCAGAACTGCATGCTTTGAATCAGTTTTCTCAGCTGATTGATGGCGAGTACTTTCGCGTTCTGACAAGGAGTCTGTGAGTACCTGGGAGAAGTGATCTGGAGAGACAGGACTGATGTCCTGTAAGACTCGATGGGTTGGCCACTTCTTTATCAACTCCTCTCTCTCTCTCACTTTTCAGCCATGTAGAGCAGACCAGGGCAATGGAAATATGACCTTTTGACATTACCCGTGTCTCTGACAATACTATAAACCTCCTATTTATCAAAACCGAGATAACACTCTGACATGGCCTGGTTTTTACAACAAGAGGATATTGATTTAATCTCGAGCCTTGCTTGTAAACCATCCTATAATCCAAGGTGCATTATTTCTATGCATGTCCGCACAGCAGGATGTTATGGAGTCTTTATCACGTTTGCTTCTCGATGCTCTCAAGCTCTCAGCTGGTGAATGAGTAAAGCTAGCCAGCATATCAACACTAAATTCCGTGACCTTTTGAAGACCCATCCATAATGAGATTTAACTTGCATGGAATATTTTAACAATTACAAGTCAGGGATTCTCATGGTGAGAGGAATCTTAAATGGTTCAGGGAGCCTGCAAATATCCTTCTGGTAAATGTGCACAAATTGTCTGCGGTGATTGTCATGCTTATTTTAAATCTAGGTCACAGCTTTCTGAGTCTTAATTAAGGAAGAGTTTACCTACTGTCGGATTATCAGTGTGTATGGCAGTAACATGTCAGTGGCGAGTCTTCACTGTGTCCCAAGTTATGCCTTTGACACATGCTCTATCATGACATAGTCTGACTGGTCACTGCTGCAAGCTGTCAAACTGGGGTCAGGCAGCCACATGTATGGAACTGAATACTTAAATACATGCTTGGCTGGGTTAGCTTAACTATCTGAAGAGATGAAGGTCCTGGAGATGATGAAAGACGTTGTAGGTATAGTGGTGGTGGTGGTCTTAGTCAATTCTAAGGAGTAAACACATACAGTACACTGAACTTTCAATCTATAGCCATACAGAAAGTTGAAGTCTTTTTATTTATTTATTTTTTTTAGATTTAACTTCTGAGTTTCAGTTTAGCATACTGAATTGTTCTTATACTGACAAAACCCTACCTGCTTTCATACAAATGCTGACCAATCCCACTTACTTCTAAAGGACAGCCCAGTTCCCACTTTCACAGTTGTTGCTATGGATCACTCTGAATTCTCAAATCATGGGTAGTTATACAGGAAGATCTTACTAGCATGGCCTATGAATGACCGTGCTGAAATAATTACTGCTGAATTACAGCTTTTTATGATTCATATGCCTACCATAGGTCCACCTATTTCTACATCACGTATATCCCATAGAGAAGGGGTTGGCAACGTGCGTCTCCGGAGGCGCATGTGGCTCTTTCTGTTGCAGCTCCATGTGGTTTTGGAAAATAATTAATGAGCTTTTAGTTTAACCCTAACCCTAGTTTTTTTTTTTTTTTTTTTTTTTTTCGATGTAATTCTAAATTTGAAGATTATGGTGATTTTGTAACATTACAAAATGTGACGGCACACAGATGCAGATGGCATTTTTGCTTTTTTGTTGCAGGTGGAGAATTTAAGTTCAGCCTTTTATTTTATAAATGTGAGGAGGATTTTGAGGCTATTGAGGATTTTATTTGAAAGTAACCTTCAGCTCAGTGCCTTTTTTTTTGGAGTTCGAAATTTATTTCTGCATGCAACAAAAACTATTTAGTTTTCCCTGTAGCAGCTCGTTGATTTCATAAATGCACAAAACACACTATAGTTTTTTTTATACATGGCATAAAGGTAAAAAAAAAAAAAAGCGATATATGCAGTGTTATCTTCATTTTAGATATCAAAAGGGTTTTGTTGCTCCCGGTGTTTTCTTTTCTTCTGTGGGAAAAGAACCCCAGCCATAGACCTAACTGTGTTCATTTGCAATGTTCCATGTTCAAACATACTGTAAGCAGCTGTAGCGATGCCATATCATGTGATGGGGAGGTGCCATGTCACAGGACTGCAAGGGATTTTAAGTACTAGGACAGTGTCACTGGGTGTTGATAACTGTGATAGGTTGTGCATGTTAAATTCAGTACCATCAACAAGCAGTGCTACAGCAAGCCACAGTTTTTAAGCCTTAATGGTTTGCAGCAAAAATCGTCAAAGTGGAACCTGGATTCTGTTTGCTTTTGAAGGAAGTTTGACCAAAAGACACTCCCAAAGAACATCTGACCAAACCCTACCTGCTCTTGATGGAATTTAGATCCAAAAGCAATTATGACCAAATACTACTCACTTTCAAAGAAATTCTGATCAATCCTACACTCGGTTATGGAATAAACTAGCTGAATAGGATGAAGTTAAACAGTACATTGGGACAAGGGTCCTGTGGAAACCTGTAAAAAATGTGGTGGAAGCAGACAGTCAGATATAAAGCTTGCAGGTCAAAGAAAGGCCAAGCTCATTCGGAAAACAGTGTAATAGACATCGCAGGTTACATGTATGGTGTTTCATGTTCGCTGTGCTCATTTGTTCATCTTCTGTAAATGCTTTTTTTTTTTTATAGATTAGGTTGTTGTTTGGTCAGTCTTTCTTTAAATGAAAGATAAAGAAACTATAATAACTATTGTTCTAGATCACTTTAATAGATTACTTGGATTAGTGTCATATTAGACCAAGCACCAACCCCGTGCTCTGAAAAATTTATCCAACACAGCAGGGCAAAAACATACAGTTCCTCAAATGTCCTCAAATGTGGGCTGGCTCCAAAAGTGAGTCCATGCACGTGGAGGCATGCCCATTAAAGTTACAAACTTTAGAGCAGAAATAAGCAAGCTTACAGGCTGGTGCAAAGAATGATTTGGTCTTGATAGTTAGATTTCCCCTTTCAGGACAACTTTACAGGTACAGTAACTCATCGGTCAAAACTATATCAAAATAAAACATTTATTTGTCACATCCACAGTCATACACACTATGATATGAAGTGAAATGCTTATGACCTAAAATTAAATAAGAAAAATAAGAAAAGTAAGAGTTTTCTATAAGAATATAAAGTATGAAATAAGATATAATTGATATCATATCAATATATAAGAGATTTATTTATTATTATTTTTTTTTACAAATTAAAAATATTGAAAACATAGAAAAACTTTTAGCTGTAAAAAAAAATCTTAAATTTACGTTATTTACAAATGATAAAATAATGCAATGAAACTAAATTAAAAGAATTGAAGTGGAGTATAGAAACCATGTCCAGACACGGGCAAGACAATGTGCAGAGTGTGCAAACTCACAGTTCAAAGTTCAAGTTTATATTAAGGCATAAATGGTGCATTCATCGGGGCGTGGTCAATTTGAGTGACAAAGCATCAAACCGCTACCTGTCTGCTATGAATCATTTTAACAGACCAGCTAGCTGGAAGCATTGTAATTGAACTTATTACAAGAAATGTATGACGTATATAGGAATGAATGACAGAGTTCAAGGCAATAGTACTTACAGTATATGTTATCATTAGCCGCAATAGCATTTTAGCCAATCTAAAGCTAAGCTTATGCTAGCTTGTGGGTTATAAATGAATTAGATAGGCTAGTTCCAAACAACTGCTCTTTACCCATTTATGGATTAACCAGGGTTTCAGGAGGGGTCAGTTCCTGCCAAGATGGCGACAATCAGAGCACCCACATTTGGGCAGAAAACCTATTGGTGACATTAGGAAGGGTTTTGTCCCGTTCTTTGTATAGAGTCTATGTGTCAGACCCACCACCAACACATAATGCTATTTAAATCATTAAATATGTTTAGCACAGCATGTTACCACAGCAGGTAGCACTGCCACCATGCAGCTTTAATGTCCCTGATTAAATCCTTAACTCAGGTAGCTGCAGGCTACTGTCTGTGCAGGGCATGTTCTTCCTGTGTCTCCAGTTGCTTCCCTTCTCCTGTAAACCTGTCAGTAGTGGCTAGTATAAATTTCTTAAATGTGTGAATGTATGTATATGGTGGTTTGCAATAGAATGGTATCCCATCCAAGTTGTATGCCTAACTCGCACCCTGTGGTCCTGGGATAGGCTGTGGATTAACCAGGATAAAGTTTGAAATGGCCAACAAAGGACTATATTCTTGAGCCGTGATATCACTCGAACACAAATCTGCCAATTCTTCCATTTAACTTACTAACAGCTTGATTATCCACCTTGTTTTAGTGGGTAATCATTTAGATTGGCCTCAAATGATTGACTCTATTCCTGTCAATCATTCCCTTTTTGCCTGGCATATGGCAAAAATTATAGTTCCAATTAGGTCCATCTGTTTCATGTTACGTTCTGATTCGTTTATCTCTGTATAACTTTCTTTGTTTCATCACATTTTTTAAATGCAATTGTGACCTCAATTCTGGGCATCTGGGTAGTGCTATCATCCTGGATGCATTTCCTGAATTTGCCAAATACCAGCCATTGCATTCTGCCTCTACTCATCTTCCCAGAAGAAACTCTAACATTGCATGACATTGTTAGATATAGTTGTAATTAGGTTGCAACGTCTTCCATCCAAGTCAAAACATCGGGACAACATGGTTAGAATGAGTTTGCTAAAAGGATTTTGTGATAACGGTGAATGAATGGCGATATTTCTTGGAGATGTTGGGAAATAAAGATAATAAAAATAAAGATAACAAAATAAAAATGTTGTATTGGAACATGTGGGGTCATACATTCAACATTCTCTTCTCAACACCCTGTAGTCGATGTTGGTGCAACGTCTTTTCAGGAAGTAATTCTAACATAAACCTTATGCCAGTAGTGTCTCAGCATCTGTAATGTTACCAAGATAAGGTAGCCACAATGACTTAAAAACCAAAATTTCCTGCTGAAATGTTATACACTCCTTCTTATGTCTTCTGTATGTCTCTTCTGGAATTTCCTTTGCGATCAATAATGTACAGTATCTATCTATCTTTCTAACTATCTATCTAGAATTTAAAATCTCCAGTTATTTTCTTACTGTACCTATTAAATATTTTCCCCCAGTATTCCATCCGCACATCCTGTGTTCACCTGTTTTACAGTAAAGACAACAATTTCTACTGCCTCCAGTTATTTAACCAAGCATCTTACCACAAGCACCGACAGCACAGTTATTTACTGTATAACTATTTTTCTAAAAGGTAATATGTTTTGAAGTCAGAAACACAGACTATATCAAAGTGTTTCAATAAACAGCCCATTGTGGCTGAAAATCAATAGTACCCTATAAACAACTGAGCAACCATGAGGTTATTGGGGAGTTAACAGGGCATGAAAATCTTTATTTGTAGTCCAGTGAGATGGAAAAATCCAGTGCGAGTTAAAGATCTTGTTTTTTTTTTGTTTTGTTTTTTAAGGTTTAAAAATATTCTCACCTCCACTAAGAGTTTACTGTAATGCCATATGGCAGTTTTTTGTGTGTCTTCACATTAGAGACCATTTAGGTCACTTGAAGGTAATATTTCATTTTATAATGACCTCATTTCATTCATCCTGAATGATTATACACTATGCGGATTATGCAGAGCAGCCTTAAAGCAATGGGATGGTGACACAATTTATGGGTTGAAAAATATGTCATTTTCACAAGTTCTTCATTTATTTAAAAAAATAATAAAATAAGCATCCCTATCATTATCGATGTACAATTATTTCCCTATTGTATCTTTTCTTTGACTATAACTATGTCTCTATCCTTAAAATCAGTCATCCTTGCATTATAACACAATTACTTCTTTAGAAACCCTATATTTACTATAAGCAGATGACATTATTCTGTTGATAGTGGCATATTCTAAGAATTGGAAAAGATGCTGTTGGTCCACCGTGTTGCATTTTTTTTTTTTTTTTTGTATTGTTTAATTTTTCCACAGAAACTAGTGTATTTTTATTGAAATCACATGACATTTTAAATACACAAGTTATATATATATATTTATCTAAATACAAGGAGTGTTCAAGTCAAACCAGGATTTTGATTGTGCAGAATAACAGAACTTAGTTATGAGAGTAACAACTCCCTTTAATCCGCTGCTACGCCAATGCACTTATCCCAGCGTTTCACTTGTGTTTGGATGCCATTGAGGTGGAAAGTTTTCTCAATATGCCGAAGCCACGATTGTACTGCCTTCTTCATGTCTGAATTGCTGGCCTACCAGAAACTCCTTTAATGGCCTAGACATGTGGAAATGGCTTGGAGCGAGGTCAGGACAGTACTGGAGATGTGGCCATTCCCAATTGGTATTGGCGAATGATTGTGTGTACAGTTCCCACACACAGATGAGTCTCTTCCGCATGTTTGCAACAAGTTATCTGTCGATTTTCCAACTTTTTCCCACCTTAGAAATATTGCCAAGTTTGGGAACATTTTATCTGTATCTGATGTAGAAAGCTAGTTCATTCATTCATGACCTCCAGACTGGACTATTGTAATGCATTACTAGGTGGTTGTCCTGCAAAATGTAGCCGCCAGGGTTCTCACTAGATCAAGAAAATAGTATCATATAACCCCAATATTATCATCCCTGCACTGGCTACCTATTCAGTTCAGAATTAATTACAAAATAGCACTACTTATGTACAAGGCTCTAAACGGTCTAGCTCCCACATACCTAACCAGTCTTCTGATACGTTACAAACCCACACGCTCCTTAAGATCAGAAAACTCCGGACTTCTGGTAGTTCTCAGAATATCAAAATCTACTAAAGGAGGTAGGGCATTTTCATCTTTAGCTCGACAAACTTTGGAATAGCCTTCCAGACAGTGTTCGGGGCTCAGACACAGTTTCCCAGTTTAAAAGTAGACGCATTTCTTTAATCTGGCATACACGTAATTCATCCCATTACAGTGTAACCTCGGATTGCGAGTAACGTGGTTTACGAATGTTCCGCAAACCAAGCAAAGATTTTTAATACATTTTTTTTTGGAAACCGAGCACGTATTAGTTTACGAGCGCCGAGTATCATGTATCACACATGCGACTCTTATTTCGACACCGAGCGTCACTCTCTCACATGTTAAAAATGTTAATTGAAATGTCTTGTTTCAGATAGTTGGCTAATTAGGTTTTTTTAGTTAGCTAGTTAGTTAAGCTAGTTTATGCTGTTAATTTAAGTTGTATGTATGTAGCACCTTGGTCCTGGAGGAACGTTGTTTCGTTTTACTGCGTACTAAACAGGATATGGTTGAAATGACAATAAAAGCCTACTTGACTTGATTTGACTTGAAACGTCACTCAGTCTTAACCCTTCATTTTAAGTCAGGTTTGAATGAATGAATCTAATTAGGGATTTACAGCAATTGGATTGGACTCCCATGCAATTATACTGTAAGTATACTGTAAATTCAGTCATTGCAATAGTATTATAGCCTATTTTTTTCTTAGGTCCATGTCATATGATTCCACATACAGTATACTGTGGTCCATTTCAGTATCAGGTTTTGCCATCTTTATGCAACACACTATATTTAACAATACATCTTTGTTTTCTTTTAGTACCTGTCTTAATTCTTGTTTTGTTCAGAGCAGCCTAATGATTTTAAGTAAAAAAAAAAAAAAATATATATATATATATATATTTATTTATATTTATATATATATAGGACTATAATAACTTAAATCAGTGCTATTAAAATGCGATTGGTATTGTAGTGTTCTGTTACAGTACAAGATTAAAAAATAAAAAGCAGACATAACCAACTCTCAAACATCATGATACTGTATAAACCCACATCACTCCTGAAAATATTTCCTAAGAGTGAGCTGAGTGACTGCCTTTAAAATTAAGTTGTTGTTTCACCTTAGAGCATGTTGAAGGCCTAAAAAAAACTAGATGAGCAGGACGTCTGCTTTTTCAATCCGGCACATCCAGATTTAGCAGGCAGTAAAGACAACAATTGCAGGAACATGTTGGCCATACACATTATTTGAGGCAGTAATTCAGCTTAACTTTAGTTAGCTTTCAGGATGCTTTGACATATAGTACACTGTATAGTCTATTTGAATGAAACCTTGAGTGAGGTCAGAACAGTCTGCTTCCATATGAGCTCTACTGAGAAAAGGTGTCAAATCTGAATCAACTGAAATACAGGAAGTGAATCAAACATGCCATGTATTTTAAATTACATTTTTCTTTTTCTTTTTTTCTTTTTTTTGTAGCCGTGAGCTGCTAAACTGATCCATGAGGTGCAAACTGAACCAAAGGACAGAGCTGTAACACTACAGAAATGGCATGTGAAATGCCAAGTGTCACCCTCACAAACAGTTCACCAGGATCTCCTGCTATCTTCTGTCAAAACATCAACATGCTCTTTACAAACTTGTTACACCATATTTCACACTCACCAATACTATATTGTATGGACAGTCAGCAATCATTTCATTTCCATATGTGACATGCATTGTATACCTATTACACTGTACAGTTTATTGTCAATATACACTGTACTTCCTGAAAGTCAGCAGCTGCCAGGACCAGATTCCTTGTGTGTGTGTTTTTGATACTCGCCTTAGAAATCTGATTCTGGTGGAAGCAAAAAGAAAAAAATAAACACCGGATGTGATTTGGTTGGTGGTGATACAAAAAAAAGTTTTGAAACATTTATTTGCCTAATGATCTCATTTCTTGAGCAACTTGATCCAGGTTCTTAGGTGACATTTGTAACCTCTATACACACTTATTGTACCAATACATATACAATACAATGCAATGCTTTTATCTCTACATGCCCCTTAGCATCAAATTTTTGGGTTAATTTACTTGTGTGAAGTGTACAAGTAGAGTAAAGTAAATAGAACACATATAAAATGGACTAATAGATGTGGAGTCGTTTTTATTATTATTATTATTATTATTATTATTATTATTATTGTTACGTATTTTTAGATTCACTATTAGTTACAGTACTGTTTTTGTTTCAGAATTTTTTGTATCTTTTTAAACTTGGTTTATTTTTCTGGATATATGGGCCATGATTGCTGTAAAAGTCCTGTTATTCCATCTGCTCTCTGCTGCTTTATTTATTATTATTTTTATTATTACTCTGTCTGTGCATGGACGTTCCCTGCCTGTGTCTAGTTGGTTGTTCCAGCTCTTGGCATCGTGTCCGCTTTCCATTTATATGTTTATTCCTGTGCATCTTCTGCAAATCACTGAGCAATTGTTTCCAAACCTACCCTTGTCTCTGGAGTCGTTTCTGTTTTGGACAATGTTGTTCCCCATAATGTAGACATAAATGCTGCAGAATTAAAGCTGGCATTCGGTAGTCTAACCTCTTAATCGCTGATTTATTTCAAATTCACTGTCCTGGATATTTATGGAAAACGGTATGAGTAAATCTGACAGATGACACTGTGCTGAAAAGCCAGTAATGTGCTTTAAAGTGGAATTTTAAGAATTTTAAGATTTTTTATTTATTTATTTATTTATTTATTTATTTTTTGGAAATCATCTTGCACAGATTATTTGCTCAAGTTACATAGCATCATGAAACAAACAGTTTGTATTCCGATAGTTGATGTACAGTATAAATGACTGTGTGATATTTTGGTCTGTAATGTGTGCCATGTACGTATCTCTGCTTGTGGTGTGTCATTTCCTCCTGTTCTATAGGCACAGACACATTTTTGTGTTGTGTTTCTGCTGCCTGTCTTCCAATGGGGGAAAAAAAAAAAAAAAAAAAAATTCCCTGCATGCATTTCCCTTGCTCCCACCTCCTGCATTGCGATGGTAGATGGATGCTGGCCTGGAAGCCTATATAAACCTGGTCAATCCACGTCTTTGCAGATCAGCGTCTTCGCTTTGTTGTGTTTAGTTTTGCTACATTTTTCTTCATTGATATACTATACGTGACACTCGTCTTCTATCATTGATAGACTAGGAAATAGTGGTTAGTAGGAAGTCTGAGCTGTTGTTTTAAACACTCTTTCTTTGCAGCATGGGTGAAAGTAGGTCAGTATGGTCCATAATACTGAGGAAAGGGCAACTGCCTGCCAAAACCACATTCAAAACCAGTTACAGAACCAGTTAAACTATTCAAAACCAGTTACAGAAGCACTAAAGAAAGAAAGCAATCATAATCTGTTGATTAATCAATGGTGTTTATGGAACTGTTGTACTCTCAAGGTCATGGTGTTGTGTTGATGATTGTAATATTGTCAGTAACCAACAGCACTAATCCCCTACTACACTAATGCACTTAGCCCATAGTTTCACTAGCGCTTGGATACCATTTAAGTAGAAATTTTTATCACTACATCAGATCCATGAACGAATTGCCTGCTTCATGTCCTTATCACATGCAGATTAGGCTAATTGGAGTTCCCAAATGTGTGTGTGCCCTGCGATGGATTGGCGCCCTGTCCAGTGTGTACTGTCCAGTGTGTACTAGGGTCCCACCTTGCACCCTAAGTCTCCTGGGATAGGCTCCAAGCGTCCCATGACCTTGTATACAGGATTATGAGGTATAGACAATGAGTGAAAGTGTAAATAACCACAAAGCATACACATCATTAGTCTCACCACCGTGTTTTTTTTTTTTTTTTTTTTTTTTTTTTTGCATCTGCACTGCACTCACCATTCCATGTACTTTTAAGAGTTTTCCCTGCCTTCCACTCTGCCCTTCTAGCTGTAAGTTTGCAATATCTTAATCCTCTCCTTGAAACATATAATACATATCCAGGATATGGAAGATTGTTACAGTGACAGTCCAGCGTCCACATCTAGTAGGAACACTACACCTGCCTTTTGTATCCTGTTACTTTAAAGGTTGACGAGTGCATCGGAAATAGTGCTTGTAAATCCATTGATGTGATTAACCTTCGCTCCGTGGTGTCTCTGGTGTCAAGGCAGTGAGGACATGACGGGGACTTCGTCTGCTCTTTAGCATGCAAAAAAAAAAATCTGCCTGGAATGGAAATCGATTAACTAAATGAGGAGCTACAGGGAGCAAAACCTGGGATTGCAATTTTGAAACCTGCTAAGGATATTACGTACAATAACATGCTAACATGCCATTCTACAATCTAATTTAATGCATCGTGATTCAAATCTTATTATGTTTGTGTCTGTCTGTGCATCTGCATGTGTGTGCATATTCCCAGGATAACAGCCAGCTTAGTCTAATTAAGTTATATAGTCAAGTGTTGAAAAGTTAACCCATTCATTTCCCACAGTGCTGTACTTTAATATGTATCATGATTGTTTTTGGCCATTGAACGTGGCGTTTAAGGACTCTGGATGAGTAATTAGTGCTGCTTCAGGTATGTGCGACTTCATTATCAGTCTATGGAAATATGACGCTAATTAAAGACTTCGGTTTATGTCACTGTAAGGTGTACTTCTTTAAACGTCTATGCTAATTAATCACAGTGCTTTTAATCGAGTTAAACGGTTCAGTCTTTTAGCGGCTTATTATAACTTAAGAATGAGTCATTTCTCATCAGCCCACCTGGCCATCTGTGTAGTTCTAATAATTCCTCAATGCATTTACAATTAAGGGTAAACAAATTAGAAAAAAAAAAAAAAGTAATAAGTTTAATGTTGCATTGCAGGATTTTATCATTATGCAAATATTTGTATATGTCGTAGTAGGAGTAGTACACAGACAGGAAGATATAACAAGCTCAGGGGGGTTTTATAGTCTATAAGAAAGAAAATATAGGAAATATGATAGCCTCTTCAGAGGATCATTACCGAATCAGTGATTGTGAGCCAGAGGAAAGACTTTATTACTTATTCCCTTGATAGAACCTAAAGCATCTTCATAATCTTCAGCTCAGAGTGGTACAATGAACCAACCCATTTTCAATCATTTCTCCTGCAACTGTATGCAAAACAGGCTGTGGAAGGGATGCACTCCCGACAAGAGTTAAAGCACATTACTGCACCTGCAGTTGTCGTTCTTCATGCCGGTTTTTCACCAAGACTGGAAAGGTGAATTGTTTGCATGCAGTCAATCAGAGAAGACAAGGGGCGGAGAGATGGAGAGAGCAGATGTTTCCTACACCGCAGAACAGAAGTACTGGAGAAGATGTATAGCACTGCATTTTGTGTAGTTTCTTTGAGTAACAGTTTTGTTTGCTAAAGGTCTGATACTGTAGGTATATCTGTTATCATGGGATAGGATATTGTGAAGCAAATTCCAATTAACCTTAATATGAAAAATACTATAAGTTTATTACTATGAAATCTTTATTCATAAATCATTAAACAGGGTGGACCAAAAATCTAGTCATTTTTATTTATATGCATTTTTTTTTTTCATTTTAGACCCAAGATGGCTTCAAAACAAACAGTAGAAAATCGAATAGTATTCAATTTCACTCACTTACTTATCATCTATATGTTATGTTATGATATTTTTTTTATCCTGTATACAAGTGTGCAGGGGCCTGGAGTCCATCCCAGTAGACTTATGTCATGAGGCGGGATACTCCCTGAACAGGGTTCCAATCCGTTGTGGGGCACACACGTGCACCAAAAATTTGTGAACACCAAGTAGCCAAATCTGAACGTCTTTGTACTGTGGGAGGAAACCCGGAGTACCTAGAAGAAGCCCACCAAGTGTGGGGAGAACATGCAAATTCCATGAGGTGGGAACCTGGAGGTGCAAGGTGACCACTTCACCACGGTGCTGTATGCAAAGCATAGTTTACATAGTGTCAGGGTTTTGCTGTATTTGTTCCTGTTTTGACTTTTGTAGGACATTTTTGTTGATGTTCATTCTAGACCCCTCACATCAGTCACATGATGTTATATATGTCTATGTCTATTGTGAGTAGTCTTTTGTATAATCTAGTTTAAGTTGGATCTCTTTCTCATGTCTGTTTTTTTTTTGCTGTTAATTTTGTCACTGTTGTATCTGTTCTGTTTCCTGATTGTGTTTAGCTTCTTGTCTGTTACTTGTCTTAGATTGAGCCTTAACACTAGCAATGGCAATTAGCTATTAGCCTAACCTTGGCCCTTAGTTCTTTTGTTTTTATTTACTTTAACCTTTACTCTTTTCCAAAATAAATCTTTACCATATTCAAAGAAAGTCTGCATTTGCAACCTGCCTCAACTGCCTTAGTGACACTGTTACGGTTCAACAAGGCGGAGCGACGGACACCAGGTTCCAAAGGAAAAGTGCTGTTTTATTTCCGGAGTGCTTATAAAGGCAGTATCTCACTGTAGCCAGCACACACACACATGTCGTTGCACGATCAGCCCTGCAAGGCTGCTCTGAGCCGGTGGGGTGCTCAGAGGGTGAAGACAATCTGGATGCGACCTCCAATAGGCGCGGTCAGGCGAAGTGCGCTGGCGAGTTGAGCTGAGCGACGCAGAAGGCTGCTAAGTCCAGAAGACAGCAGGGCGCTGTCGCAGGCTTTTGGCGGACTGCTTTCCCATCATGAAAGTTTCCCAGAAGTCTTGGAATCTGTGCGTATAGGAAATAGTTGTGAGACTCTTTACCTAAAAAACCTCACCGGACTGTGCCTCCATGGCCCTTTTATAGGTCGTTGATGATATCGAGGCAATAATCTAGGCGTACAGGTGTGCTGAGTTACAGTAGGTCGCTCACCTCCTGTACAAAGTAGAGCTGTCCTTGGTGCTGGATATGTCCCGTGTTTTCCTTTCCTGGTTAGATTGCTGGAACTAGAGGCACTAGCAAACAACCCACCACCACAGACACATACAGTAGATAATTTGCTGCCAGTTTTACAGTATTTACTGTCAATTTTTCATAGCTTGCTAATATACTGTATATATTAATGGTAATAATCTATCAATCTAAGAATTTTTAATTAACTCTAATAACGCTGAGGTCTTACTGCTTGCTCTTTATTTATTGAATGGTTTATATATATTTATATTTTTACTTTCTCATTTGTTTTAATTAGTTTGTTTATTCATTTATTGATACAGTGGAACCTTGGATTACGTGCATAATTCGTTCCGGAAGCGGGCTCGTGTCCCAAAACACTCGTAAACCAAATCATCATTTCCCATAAGAAATAATGAAAACTCAAATTATTCGTTCCACAGCCCCCAAAAATAAATACAGAAAAATAATTAATACATCTATAAAATGAAAATAAAACAAATTAATCTGCACTTTACCTTTAAAAAAAGTACAAATAAATCCCGACAGATAAGTGTTAACGACAGATTAAGCTTCTCACCTCGCTTTTTAAGTTTCACAACAAACACACACACACACACACACACACACACACATGGGCATTAGCATATATTAACGTAATCACTGAAAGGTGAGAGAGTGACGCTTGGTGTCAAAATAAGAGTCGCATGTGTGATACATGATACTCGGCGCTCGTAAACTAATACTTGCTCGGTTTCCGAATAAAAATGTATTAAAAATCTTTCCTTGGTTTGCGGAACACTCGTAAACCACATTACAATCCGAGGTTCCACTGTATTTACATAAGCTACCAATGTTCAGTTAAAAATTCAGTTTTGATTTTAATTGCAAACATTTCTTCAATTTACTACTTTGAACTTTGAATTACAGAATTTTCAGGGATAGATTCTTCAAATCTGTTTTATATCAAATTGAAGGTGAATCTAAGTACATAATAACTGGTCTTGTTCGGTATTGATTGTCCTGCTCTGCACACAGCCTGAGCATTTTAAAATGTTTCTCAAAATTATGAATTTGTACCTCATTAAAGAAATACACCAAATTACTAAGGTTATTTATTTATTTATTTATTTATTCATTTAATTTTCCACTCCAAACAGCACAGGTGTAACATTCTTATTTTATTTTTACATTTGTTCCACTTGATGCTAAGTAACTGTGATAGTCTCATTCATGTACTTTTTTCTTCCGCTTGGTGTAAATCATGGCTCTCAGCATAGCAACCAGTGTTTGCTATTGTTTCCCATCTTTGTGTGCTTTAATTTATGCTTTGATATGTGCTTTTGTATGGGTTTTGGACCTATCTCTGCCTTCATCCTGCCCCTGGTTTATTACCCTATTGTATTCACCTGTTCTGTGTTCATCCCCTAATTAGACTGGCAATTTATTCTCTGTTGTTTCTATTTTTCCCTTGTAAAGGCTTGGCAATTGTTTTATTGCATTACAAGATCATATTTCCTCTTCTGGTATTCCGAATGTCCACGTGTGCATATTTTTCCTCCTTCTAAACTCACATTACATTTATCGCACTTCTATAATATTAAGCAAATAAATAGGTTTAAATAATCGGGCCATAACTACAGTATAACTAAACACTGCTTTATGAAATACTGTAGTTTGCCAGGTCACCTTAAATACTATTCCTTTTTAGTCATTTAGGACAAATTTTCTCCTTGGAATTGATTTTAGCAGACATGAAAAGTGGGCTAAACATGGCAAAATCCTTGTTACAATAAATAATTTCATAGCCTTTAATAGCTTTTCCAAAAGATTACACATATAGCATCATTAGGTACAGGGTAACAGTTACATGGTATTCATTATCCTATTTCCTAAAAACACTTTATAAGCAAATAGCATGATGGTCTGAAGTTCACAATATTGAGAGATGTTTGCATAGACACTTTCTGACATGCTGCATGAGATGAAATTTCTCCAGCTGCAGTTTTTTTTCTTTTTTTTCTGTTGGTATTTTATACAAAACTTTGGTTCGTTACAAATGCGGAAACAGAATAACTGCAGAAATGTTCTCAAAATTGTAGTTGGAATACTGAAATCAGTGAACAGACCACAATTTGCATTCATTGTCACTCCATTTATGGGACTTTCTGGATCTGAATACCTTGAAGCTAAGTTGCAATGTCTTTCAGTGGATACAGGGAAAATATGGAGCAGTGATAACACTGCCGAGAGACAATGCAGGTGGTTTGCCAGATTCCTTCAAGGAATTTAGTCCCACTGAGTCATGAAATCAATTTGAATGGCTATGTACTGCAGATATGAGCTTTGGTATCTATGGGTATACAAGCAGTGAGCTGTTTCCGGTGTAAATATCGCTATTGTGAAGATACTTCAACTATTTTGTGATTTATGCATTAAACATGGCCAATTTTTACATTGATAGTACATTTGCCTACTGTAAGTGGCCGAGTTTGTATGTTTAAGGGCAGTACACGCAAATATAGTTTCACATTTAACCCACAATTTGTACAATTGGCAGTAAAGTTTTATACTTGATTTACTCATTACAAGGTAGGCAGTGTTAGCATACACCAATCAGCCATGATATCAAAGAAATTAACTTTAAAACCACCTAGGATTTAAGTTCCTCTTGTGCCACCCTTAGGCCTTGGTTCTGCAGGACCTCTATGGGTAACTATACTATACTAAATTCTACACATCTGTGTCTAATCCTATTAAAAGTCATGTAAAACCGGTCTAGTCTATAGACTATAGAGTACTGTCTATACCATTGCCTGTGATCCATGGCAACCTTTTTTTGGCCGGTAAATTTTCTATTTATTAGTAGGGTTTGTTATGTGCTGTAAATAAGTTTAATCAATGTTCCAAAAGTCATAGTCATAATTCAGATAAACCCAGGAACAAGAAACAGATCATGCATTAATGTATTATTACATGTGTAAATAAAACACTTCAGAAACAAATAAAAGCACAGCAATGTAAATACACTGCATTTTAAGACACTCCTGGCACAATATGAGTAATAACCAAGTGTGTGAATTAGGCAGAGCTGAAACAGATGCTATATATCCAGCTGAATTCTTAGACTTGGCTATGTTTTTCTAACCTGCTTTAGGAAATATATTTTACAATAATCAACTTAATGTCATTTGCATGGAAAGAGGTTTGGCATGGTGTTTTTCTGGGCTGTAAGAGGAGATACTCAGAATGTGTTTGGTGTTACGTCATGTACATTGATTTAAAAAAAAAAAAAAACTGAAGTCCCTAAGGCAAGAATAAATGAGCCGAAACTGTTTGTATGAGTTGTTGTGGTATGAAGTTGACAGTTCTCATTCATACGCTATTGAATCACCATCCACACAAATTTCTGCCATCAGATTTTGGTCAGTAGTAAATTGATTCTTTAGGGTATATGTTGTAAATGCAAGAGTAATTCATGACATGATTGGAATCCTACTACTTGTGTTATTTGAAACTATTTGGTAAACAATATTAAAATATATCTTTCTTTCTCTCTTTTTTTTTTATCAAGGGAATGGATTTCCCTCCTTAATCCTCTCCATGAAGAACACATTTCCAAGCTAAGCTCTATCTATCCTAAGGTTTGTTGCATGTGGAGTTTTCTCTTCGATTATGACCACTGGTGTTCAACGTGGTCCAATTTCAGAGACGAAGGTGGTCATAAAACCATCAAAGCATTGATTTTGTATCCCCCGGCCATTTCCGTATTGATCTATATGTATGCTTAGGGTTAAGATCTGTCTGCAGCTAAATACCTCCTGTCAGAGATAACCAGATTACAGGGTAATACATCTTCACAACAGCTGCTGGACCAGGAAAGGCATTACATGCTGACGTTCTGTTTTTGCAAATTGTCATCTGTTACAAACTCTTTATATGTTGTTATGTTTAACTGCTTGTGGATGTTGTATTATATCACAGTGCTACTGAACTATCAAACCTGATCAGACAGACAATATTGATTAATATTCTGTCACAGCAGTTCTGGCTGGAAATCAAAGGTTTATGTTAATGCTCTTTTCTATAGTACTGTAATGAACAATTTCTTTCCCCAAGATCTGTTTCTAATAATTAATGATTAAAAGTATGGTATTTAACAAATAAAAACCCTGTGCTGATCACTGATAGGTTATGGTTTCTATAAGAATTAACATGTATTAAATTATTTGTAATAGAGTAATTTTATAGGAAAGTCTTCAGGACAAAGGAATTTGTGCTTTCCTTGGGAAAGTAGGCCACTTTTTAAATATCCATTAATTTAATTATTTATTTAAATTAAGTTGGTAATGAAACAAATTGTTTTGCAGCAGGGACTAACATATTAGATGCAAATTCCACATCAAGAAATTACACTGCTCTGGATAGAACATTTGACATGTAAATATTGGCAAAGTTACTGTTTTATATGACATGTGACCTCAGAACATGATGCTGTTAATTCCACAATTTATTCTTTCATAAGAAAAAAACTACTTTATATGTTTGTTTATTTATTTATTTATTTATTTATTCATATTACCTATTTGTTGAACCTTTGATAATTGCAGTTTTTACATTTTATTTTGAATCATTTAGAATTATCATTATTATTATTATTATTATTATTATTATTATTGTTGTTGTTGTTGTTGTTGTTTTACAAATATCTGGGGTTAAAAATTATTAACCCGACTTAAAGTTCACACCAGATTTAGAAGATTCTGTAATGCTGATTTTCTTTATAGTACACTGGCATGTCTACATTAAATCCTGCATTAAAGTTTACTCATATAATTTTGAGTTTTGAGTTTGAAGTCTTTTAGCTTCAGCGTACAGCCACGACGACCTTGAAGTTCTTGAAGTTTTTTGGACATGTTCAGAAAAAAAACCTGGCGAGGATTTGGTCGCAGTGATGAAAACCAACTGCATGTGCTGCAGATTTTATACCAGCCCAATGGACGCGATGACAATGTAGTAAGCCCGTGATAAGCGCCCGGTAACAGTGTGGTGTGATCAGACTTAGGACTTAGTAATAACACGGTTCCATGTAATGGCATCTTAAAAATATTGAACAACAGTTAATATTTTGAACTGGGTAAACATTGTGTCAACTAAACAGCAACGTGAAATATTTTGTTTGGCCAGCAAAGTCTCTAAAAGTTAAGTAAACTTAAAAACGTAAACTTTTTTATGTTGAGGCTTATTATTTTTTTTTACATTTTTGTACTTCACACACACAAGCACTCACCACCCAAGTAAAAAAAAAAAAAAAGTATGCTAAGTATATTAAATCCTAGCATGGGAAAGCACACTGTACTTGCTCCAGACTAATGACTACTTGAAGTTTGCGAGTTTGGAACAACCAATTTTGTACAAAGTGCAGTTAAGTTGTCATTTTTTGTGTATTAAGTATACTTTTGTGTGCCTAAGTGAAACAACTTTAAGTATCCTCTGTACTGTACACTTCAAGTACATATTGAATGTATTATAAGTAAATTACAGCAAGTTTTACTGTGTTACAAATACATGATTAATATACTTCTGGCCAGTTACAAATTCTAAAAAAGTACACTTTGTGATTAATACAAATATACTTTATTATATCATACAGTCTTCTATAATGCTGTATTGCAAATGTGTTACCAGTATACTAAAGGTGTTTAGGATAATTTACACATGCTGAATGCATTTTCTACACTATTACATGTTTTTGAAACGCATTACATCAGTAATTATGAGGGAGATTTTATTCATGAGTTCAACAGATTTCATTTGCACAAGGTTACAAAAAAAAAAAAAAAACAGTACTATAGTTTATTAGACAACCACCAGATTGTCTCAAACACACAGACAAAAATTTTAACTGCTGTCCGAACAAAGACAGACATTAGTATTAGAATATATACAGATACAGTATAAGTTCAAACCTGGTGTGTTGACTTTAGCTGTTATACAGATACTCTGAAAACTGGCCGAGAGCTACGGAGCATTATACCAGAAGCAAAGTACGTAAGATTTAGAAATAACACATTAGACAATACAATCTACAGTTGAAACTATATATTTAATTACAAACTCCCTTATGAAAACCATGAAATGTACCTTATGCCGATGAAAATAAAATAATAACGACATGAAGTAGTGCACTAAATATAAGCATAAATAAGTACATATGAATAAGTACATTTAAATTTAACTGGAAATATACTGAGACTACCGCATATTAAAGTTTATATTCTAACGTGTACTTTCTGTACATTTTTACAATGATTATTTCGAGCATATTTAAAAAAACATATATATATCAAAAAATAAATGAAAGAACAAAGTTTAGATAAGCGTGCTTTGGAAAATTAGACCAAACTTTCACTTAAAGTATATTTTCCTATAATAAATGTGTGGAAAGTGTATTATAATACAATTCTTTTCTCAGTACGTTTAAAGTTTAATTCCAAAATTTAAAATAAAAAGCATGATGTTAGTATACTTTATATATATTAACCTATAGTACACCTTTTTTGTTAGTATATTTACAATGTCCTAGTGAAGATTTCAATATATTTGAATATATTATGCATTTTTTCCTTTTTTCACTGGGGCAGGTCCGATTACATGGAACCGTGTTATCACTAAGTCCGATCTGATCACACCACACTGTTGCCGGGCGCTTATCACGGGCTTACTACATTGTCATTGCGTCCATTGGGCTGGTATAAAATCTGCAGCACATGCTTCATCGCTGCGACCAAATCCTCGCCAGGTTTTTCTGAACATGTCCGAAAAAGCACTGCAGCTCCACCTGGAGAGACAATACTGTGTCCAACATGATGGACGCACTGAGCGCATATGAGCTGGATAAATGCACTCTGACCCATCCCCGCTGCGTTCCTCAATATTTTTAGGATGCAGTGGAAACTTCTTGGTCTTCGATGGAGTGTGACAGGGTGTAAACTCTACTGTCAGAATTTAATGCGATGCAGTGTGACGGGCCTTAATGAGAAAAACATGATTTTACAAAAAGTGTAATTGACATAAATTAGAGATTTAAACATTAACCGGAGTGATCTGTATTTAACATTGCAATTATGCAAATTTGTTCCTATCACTACTAAATGTAAATGACACTACTGTGTGTAAAAGAGAATGAATCCGGGCCACATGACGCCACTTGGCGAGCTCCTCCTAGGGGCCGTGGCAGTTTATGAGGTCCCACCTGATTATAACATTCAGTGGCACGCGGACAAATTAATAATAAATCGCACGTCAGACTGAATCACTCACATCACTTCCTTATACACAGCAGTAATTAACTGAAGCTGAAATGATGCAAGCGACACTACACTGACCCGTCTCCAAGGTTGAGCTCTTAATAAAGAAGGCATAAATAAATTGTCCTGTTCCTCTTGTAGCCTGAACTTGCCAGGGAAAAGCCCTGTAAGTAAAAGTAATTCATCTCTTTCCAGCAGTCTTGGAGGATTCCATCACTTGAATTTCCTTTTAATTGAATATTGATTTGTTTGTTTCGCTGTATTTTATTGCGAATTAAATGAAACATTCCGTTCAGAAACGTAACTGTGCCCGAGGCTTCCGGTTTCTCAAATCCAGCCTCAGAGAGATCATGAGTAAATCCTCCACCGAAGAACGTAGTATCAGCCTACGCGTGCATTCGTGAATAGCGCTTGAACGTTTATTATGTGAATAAAACAAATCCTTGGTCTTGAGCTTCCTGTTTGCTTGTCAAACATTTGCCTCAATCATGGTTTAAACTCAGATAACCTTGCACTTGGATGACAGCGATTCACATCCCTGAATGTGTGGATGTGGATGGATGCCAGCTCAGACTGGCACTGCTCCCTGTGTGGACCCAAGTGTGAAGGACTGGTGTTGAAATAAGAGCTTACCCACAGAGGGTGGGGGGGGGGGGGGGGGGGGGGTAAAAATCTATAAATTTGAGCATTATACAAGGACGGCTTTTTAAGGATTCTTTTGTGCTGCTGTCAAATCTGTCTGTGTCCCTTTCAACAAGTTTTCAAGCTGTTAAAAACACATTTTAAAAGACATAGTAAACTAGTCTTTTCTCTCTCTCTCTCTCTCTCTCTCTCTCTCTTGCTCGCTCACTCTCACTCGCTCTCCTTCTGTGTGTGTGTGTGTGTGTGTTTGTGTCCTGGTTAATGCAGCTCTAGAGGCTTTTAAAATATTTACGCTTTGGATATTCCATATCAATAATTAAGCGGCGATGATCTAAAACACAGTGTGTGTCATATGTAAAAGACCCAAAATGCTGACTCTAAATTTAGCTTTACTTCAAGCGTAGAGGGGATTTAAGTTCCTGTTTTATTTATTTAATTCTACAACCACCAAACTGCAAGATAAGGAGGAAAAGAAACGTTGCATTTGGCAGCCGTCTATACAGTTTTAGTTCAAATTCAAGGTTTGAGTTCAAGTTAATATGGGTCCTATGTAAAAAAACAAAACAATCAATTAATAATAATAATAATAATAATAATAATAATAATAATAATAATAATAATAAAAATATGGCATAGCTCAGCATCACTCTCATTTACTCACTCATCATCTATACCTCTTTATCGTGTATACAGGGTCATGGACGGCCTAGAGCCTATCCCAGGTGGGCACGAGGACAGGGTCCTGGTCAGGGTGGCAATCCATCATAGAGCAAACACACATACACACATTCACACACTCATTCCCACACTACGGGCAATTTGGGAACACCAGTTAGCCTAATCTACATGTCTTTGGACTGTGGGAGGAAGCCAGATTACCCACCAAGAAATCCCACCAAGCAAAATGAGAGCAGGGCGGGAATCGAACCAGGACCCTGACGGAGTTTGGTAGCCTCAGGTTCTTGATATTGGTTGAAAAAATAAAATAAAATAAAATGACTGTTGAATTTCATCCACTTCAAGGTTCAATGTGATCATAGATACTTTTCTGCTCAACACAGATTTAAAGAGCAGTTATTTGGGTTAGTTACTGTAGCCTTCATGTCACTGATCTGTAAATTTTCTAATATATAATTAGAAATATATATATATATATATATATATATATATATATATATATATATATATATATATATATATATATACAGTGATATACAGTGATATACAGTGGAACCTTGGATTGCGAGCATAATTCGTTCCGGAAGTGGGAAAGCTCGTATTCCAAAACACTCGTAAACCAAATCATCATTTCCCATAAGAAATAATGAAAACTCAAATTATTCGTTCCACAGCCCCAAAAAATAAATACATAAAAATAATTAATACAATCTATAAAATGAAAATAAAACAAATTAATCTGCACTTTACCTTTAAAAAAAGTACAAATAAATCCTGACAGATAAGTGTTTCCGTTGGTGCACGCAGGCGCCGTGTGTGTGTGTGTGTGTGGAATTAGCCCCTTCCCTCGCCTTGTTTTACACAGTAACACTCCTCCTCCTCCCTCTCCCCACCTCGCTTTTTAAGATTCACAACAAACACACACACACACACACACACACACACAACGGAAACACCGTTTTAACAGGTGTTACGACCCATGGCGGTCTAGGGGTATACGGGTCGCACATTTAAATTTGTGAGACAGTGGCAAGTTGAATTCCCAGCATGGGTAGGAACCAAAGTGATGACCAACCAAATACTTTGATAACAAAGGATGTTTATTTACATGAAGAACAAAAGAAGTAGTACCAAGTGAAATGTTTTGAAATGAAAAGAATTGGCACTAATAGAAAGACTGGCAATGGGTACGGCTGAAAATAAACCCAAAACCCAGGCTAACTAAACACAATTTTCCCGCTCATCTAATCTCCTCTAAAAATAAATAAGATAAACAAACAAAAAAAGAAATCTTTCTGAGACTGGCATGAGCGTATATTAACGGACTCACTTTTTAAGTTTCACAACAAGCGCATAAACACAGCGGAAACACCGTTTTAACGGAAAAAAGCGAGACTGGCAGGAGCGCATACTAAAGGAATCACTTAAGTTTCACAACAAACGGACACACAAACACGGAAACACCGTTTTAACAGGAAAAAAAAAAGAAATCTCTCTGACCTGGCGTGTGCGCATACTAAGGGAATCACTGCTGTAAAGTAAAAAAAAACAAAAAAAAACAAATGAACCAGCTCCTTACCTTTGAAAATAATCGCGACAGAGCAGAGTTTCTGTGTATTTGTGAAGCCGGGGAGGGGGTGAAAAGGCAAGAGAGCGTCTGTGCGTGTGTGTGTTTGTGAGACGAGCAGAGTTTCTGTGTGTTTGCAAAGCCGTGGGGGGGGGGGGGGGTGAAAGGTGAGAGAGTGATGCTCGGTGTCAAAATAAGAGTCGCATGTTTGAAGCATGATACTTGGCGCTCGTAAACTAATACTTTGCTCGGTTTGCGGAACACTCGTAAACCACGTTACTTGCAATCCGAGGTATATATATATATATAGTGGAACCTTGGATTACGAGCATAATTCATTCCGGAAGCGGGCTTGTTTTCCAAAACACTCGTAAACCTAAAGGCTATTGTGATCCAAGATAGCTTACAAGTTGCATAATGGAAAGAAAGACGTTTGCCATATCATCCGGAGGTCGCGAGTTCGATTCCTGTGTGGTGCTGCAGGCGGGAGTTTAGGGACTGCTTTGCTCATGCTCTCTCAGGGAAGAGGAATAGCAGACCCACACTCCTAACTCAATTATAGTGACTTTATTTAATCATGGGCATTCTATGAGCTCACACACAGAGATCAGGGAGATAGCGTTTTTTCTCGTAGTGTGTTACACCGTTTTCATTGCTGTGTGACCAGCAGGTCAAAAAAAAATAAAAATGAAAATGCAGTGTCTTTGAGGAAGCACCTGCTAGTCTTCACACATTCGGGTTGGTAGCTAAATTAGAGAGAACCTCTGGGGAAAAAAATTAATAATAATAATGATAATATTAAGTACTTTATCTAAGCATCCCATAAATAAATAAATAAATAAATATATATATATATATATATATATATATATATGTATATATTTATATACAATTATAATGTACGTAGGAACATTATATTCAATGCAACCTATTACTTCATTAATGCACCTTAATGTGCAGTTCTGAAAAAACTTCTGACAGTATTATTGGAAACAGTGTATCATTCTTTTGATGTTAATAGTTAACTGTTAAATGTTAATAACTTCTTTTTTCTTGTTGTACAGTATAAACTGATGGCTGAACTATTACTATCTATCTATCTATCTATCTATCTATTTATCCGACATTCTTGGATTCTCTTTTTTTTCTTCCATATATTCTAACCACAAACTTTGCTATATATATAGATTTATATATAGATTTAAATACATATTTTACCTTTGATTGCCGTTTTGCTCACATGAAAGTGCTCTTAGCACATTCTAACTTCACTGTAAGTATTCACTATTTCTGACAACTCCATTACCTATTACTGTACATTAATAACATAACAATTGTTATTAACATAATAGGAATAAATAATTATGTACTGCTATTCATTAATTATTATTAAACAATTTTTTCAGTGGTTTCATAATTGATGATTAGGTAACTACTAACTTAGTTTAAAAAGATGAACTTCATTATTTGCTCCTGAATTTAATAAATAAACATGTACAATAGGTGCTAATGAAAGTAAAATACTTGACCACTTAAAATAAGTAACTAAATATAAATGATAATTATGTTCTCATGCCTATTACAGTTGTAATAAAACTGAAAGGACATTATTATAATTTTGGGGGCTAGTTTACTATTGATTTAATAGCAAGAGGTAAGGCATTAATATTTCATTAGACTTCTAGTGACGGCCATAATTAATGGTACAATTACTCTATGGGTGCTTAAAACATATATTGTGAGTATACAGTGAAGGACGCTGATGAATATTATACTGTAGTTTGTCAACATAGGTAAGTTTTTAAAACAGTGCTAAAATCAGTAAAAACTAGTAGGAAAGTGAACAATGGAATTAAAGTGTTATTTTTCACCTGCAGTATTCATGAAAAAAATTAATAAAATAAAAACAGTTTTCATATGGTAGCCAGCTAATAATTGCAAATTCTGCAAACAAATTAGATTTCTCTTAAAGGTTGCACGAGGTGGAACAAGAAAAATTTGGTTCAGCTGGGAAAATAGAAAAGAAATCAATTATTGCCATAGCTGGAAGCTCATTCTGAGGTAGAGAGAGTAAAGCTGCTGCTAAACTTTCTTTATTGAAAGAGTTTTGTTTTGTTGTTCTGCAATATGAGCCCTGTGGTTAGTTTTATTTGGGGGTATGTGTCGCATTAATAACACTTATATTGCATCTTCAATTAAAAAAAATAAAAAAATAAAAAATGAGGCCGCATTTCAGAACCTTACCACATAGCCAGGATTATTTATACTTTTTTTTTTTTCTTTTATAAAACCATTATATTACAAAAGAAAGTGAATACGGGCACGTTCATGTTCAATATTCTAAACAATGATGATGGATAAAAGAAATAAAAAAGTCTAGTTTTGCTTATTTAGAAAAATGCTGGCAATAAGTAAAAATATGAGGACTGTACTGAAAGTAATGCAACAGTAGACATAACTTTTATTTATTATTATTATTATTATTTATTTATTTATTTAATTTACAGTGTGAAAGTCTTGAGCCACCTGCTATTTCTTCATATTTTGCTTCCAAAGAGCTGTCCCTGGTATCATGTACGTTTTTGTATTTCTTAAATAGTTTTGATTAATATTTCTCCAGGCTTCCTGAAGGACATGTCTGGCTCTTATTTTTGGCAAGGTGTTGGCTCTCACTTCCAGTCCAGTCCCAGTACCTGAGCAGAGTTCGTTTTGAATATGAATCATCCAAGCACAAAAACCAGTTAACTTAAGGCTTGAACTAGTGAGAAACAGGTGCAGATGATGACTGACGATCAGGCCGGTGTTTAGTATCCTGGTGATGCTGAATGCTGAGTGGTTGGAACAGATGTGATTTTTAAATTGCATTTTTAGGCACTTTGCAGCCTGTCACAGTTAAACATTTGTTCCTATATCTTTAATTTAATCAACATTATTACATTTGATTTCATATAAATGAATGATGGGTGAATCAGGACATTTGCTACATCAGTACTGTAGGTCATTCCAATTGCACATGTTGGTAGAGTAACTCTTCATCTACACGAAGGTACTTACTACCCATTTGTACCATCGTTAAACCCAACATTCAAGTCCTGTTTGAAAAACCAACCTCTTTGTTGCAGTTGATGGAACCCACTGTGTAGTTCATCTTTAATGCTGGTTTCCCCTTCTTTACACTTCTTCACCCATCTGTGCATATCGTCAATGATGTCATCTGCACTGTGGAAGACCATCAAAAGGTTGTCAAAATGAGTAATGAGTTATGACTTCCTAAAACTTTTTTTTTATGTTAAATGAATCATACAACATGCAACCTGTCATTGACATGTCATGGAAAATACAGCAGTTTGTATATCAAACTTGACCGATATACAGTACATGATGCCTGGCCCCTGGTCATAGATGACATCCAAATTCATGGAACAATACCATATTTTAGTAAGCAGTGGTGGCTCAATTATTAAGGCTATGCGTATCTGATAGGAAGGTTGGAGGTTCAAGCCCCAGGCTTTTATCTCGTTTCTAACCCAGTGCTGCTGTGTCACGGCTGACCCTGCACTCTGACCACAACTTCCTAACAAGCAGGGGGAAAAAAAACGAAGACATTAGAGCACGGTGCTGTAATGTACTGTATATGTGACAAAATAAAGACTCTTCTTCTAAAAATGTCAACTGCTATAACAAGCTGCTATGACATTTAACACCCACTGATATAAGATGGTGGTATTATCAGTGCTAGTAATTATTATGATAGCTGTCATTATCATGCATCCCATTACAGCTAATGTCAGTTGTTAATTATTTGCTAAGTGTACTCTCAGTTAGCAGATTTTACGATGTGTATTTAACCCTTATATTGTACAGCATGGAGGAAAACAGGAAAGGTATTTACGACAGATCGACTGTTAATTTAAATATGATCATTTTTAACCATAGTGGCCATATCAGAATATAACCAGGGAAACAAGCATGAGTAAAAAAATAAAAATATGATTCTACTTTTGTACATTACTGTATCAAAGTAAGGTTTTGCGGTGGCATGGACCCTAATGACATGGTACAGGACAGGTGGTATAGAAAATAAGTCAGAGTAATTGAGTACTTATATATAAAGACGTTAACACAACAGACTTTTTTAGGACTTTAGTTAAGTTCAAGCCTCATAATCATAAAGTCTTTATACTGAAGTCATCTTCACAGAGTAAATAAGTAATACCTTATTTCAGTGAAGGTGCTATAAAAAGCTCTAAAGGAGTCTTAGGTTTAAGCATCTTCTCCACGACCTGAGGGCGAGCCTGTGTCCCCACTTGCATTAAAGCAGCTATAAAGAGCTGTTCCCTCACCAGTCTCTCTTTTTATTTTTCTGGTGAAGTTATTAAAACAACAATGGGAAAAAAAAAATAAAAGCTCACATTACGTCTTTCATAATAAAGCAATAGATAAATAAATTCCCAGTGTCATAAAACTTTAAGATATACAAAGAGCTGAGGTTGGAGACTTTTATACCACTTTATCCTGTATACAGAGTCATGGGGGGTCTGGAGCCTATCCCAGGGCACGAGGCAGGGTACAGCCTGGATAGGGTGCCAATACATCGCAGGGCACGCACAACTCCATGCACTCAGACCCGAGGCGGGAATTTAACCCTGAAGGTGCAATGCAACAGTGCTAGACACCTTGCCACTGAAGTGGGAGACAAAAAAATGCTGGCCATCTGCCATACAATCTCTTATTGCCTATAACAGTCCAGTCCAACCAAGTAATCTAATTAGATAAGAATAATTTGTTAAGTGGCGATATAGAGCATAACAGCACTGGGATGTTTAACAATATGTATATTACTATGTATATAACCTCCAGAGAACTGAGCATAGAGCAGCTGCCTGCCAAAACCCACATTCACAGCCAGTCACAGAAGCACTTTCAGCAGGAAACCACTCCTGATAATATTACGTCTCCTTAGTAATCGCTTCTAAGGCGTTACAGATTGTCTCTGTGTTCTTTTATTAGCGCTAAGCCTACAAAGCTAACACTATTCTAACACAAGGCTGAATCACTCACTCACTCACGAGGGGCCTGGAGCCTATTACACACATTCATTCACACACTATGGACAATTTGGGGATGCCAATTAGCCTAATTTGCATGTCTTTGGACTGTGGGAGGAAATCGGAATACCTGGAGGAAACCCACCAAGCACGGGGGGAACATGCAAACTCCATGCACACAGAGACGGGAATCGAACCCGGACCCTGGAGGTGCAAGGCAGACAGTGCTAACCACTACACTACCCCAAGGCTGCATCCCAACTCCCTAAGTAACCCCTGATCAAGGGCACTACTCTGTGTGCTGAATATGTGATTGTACACCCTACATAGTGCACTAGCTTTCCATTTTATGTTATTTGGGATTCAACTCTGGAACCAGGCGGCACGGTTTCCTCCGGGTACTCCGGTTTCCTCCCACAGTCCAAAGACATGTAGGTTAGGCTAATTGGCGTTCCCAAATTGCCCGTAGTGTGTGGATGAGTGAGTGTATGTGTGTGTCTGTGCACTGCGATGGATTGGCACCCTGTTAAGGGTGTACCCTGCCATGTGCCCCAAGTCTCCTGGGATAGGCTCCAGGCCCCCCGTGACCCTGAATACAGGATTAAGTGGTATAGATGATGAGTGAGTGAGTGAACTCTGGAACCCAGAAGTTAGCTGGTATTCTAAAGCAGAATAAGTGGAAATGTCCAACACCTCCATAGAATTTAAAACTGCTTCCACCCCTGTTAATGACAGTGTCAGTCGACACAGCTTTGTTTTCAGCTTATATTTGCTTTATTTATTTATTCTTTGCTGGTTTTGAATATTTTTTCAGTTTTTTTTTTCTTTTACTGATTAGATATCCCCTTTGTAACTGGAGGTAACTTAATGTAAATAAATAAATAAAAAAATCTTAATTTTCTCTCTTTTCTTTTTTTTTTTAAATCGGCTTTGTTATTTCACTATTTTTTTTCCTTACGATTTTAGATAGTGTGCTTTGCCATGCATTAATTAATTAATTAATTTATTTATTTATTTATTTATTTATTTATGTATGTATGTATGTTTGAAACCTGCAATATGTCTCCTCTTTCCAGGTCAGACATACATGACAACAGCCTGGTTTTAAAGCCTGTGACATAAA
The DNA here is from genome assembly GCA_030347435.1 of Clarias fuscus. NCBI lineage: Eukaryota > Metazoa > Chordata > Actinopteri > Siluriformes > Clariidae > Clarias > Clarias fuscus. Next base: position 3,998,219 of record CM059220.1, on the reverse strand, counting down.
TGCTAAAAATTCTAGTCTATTTACAGAATTAAACGAAATTTTATTTATGCTACGAATTAAAACTCCGATAAAGCAGTGTGGCAGTGTGCAGCCTTTAAGTCCCTAAAGGTTTCCCTCTGCAATGCAGTACATAGTGTGGTCATAAAACACTTGGCTATAATTGCTTTCACACTTAAAACTGCCTCCATAATTGTCAACTACCATCTGCAGTAAATGTGCTTACGGCCATAGAAAAAAAGAAGAAACAAAAAAAAGCATTGTTTGGTTCAATTAATGATGAACATTACATATAAAAGAAGAGGATCATTATATATTAAACAGTAATGTTAATATAGACTTTTTCCAATAAGAACATAATTTGAACATCAAATTAATTAGATTTAAATAGACTTGCTCATTAATAACAAAAACCATAAACAGGAAAAAATGTTTGTAAATGCTGATTACTGTTTTGCTAAGCATTAAATAGTCTCTCTCTTTTTTTTTTTCATTTGCATACTGTATGTTCACCATTAGTGTGTAACTTTTCTCATATTCACCACAATGCTAGCACTGCACGAATCTCTCATATGTGATGATGAGGTCAGTCATAAGATCATCTAATGGCCACTCAACACACTTGCCTGACCTGACAGTGTGTCATATACTATTGTGAATCACACCTTTTCCTGTCACACATTCTCATTGCCTTCATATTAATCAAAAGACTGACGGAGTGGGCAATCTTCGAGCTAGAGACTAATAAAATGTCATCGTGACTTCAGACTGGAGGGAGATACGATCTGACGAGAAGTAGAGGGATTATTTTAACTCAAAGTAATTCATTTGTTTGAGATCACTTAACAGATACATGTTTTTTTTAGGGGGGGGGGGGGGGGGCACAATTATATGACAATTACATTGTCATCTAAAATTTCACCTGTTCAAAGTAATTCATTTGACTTTATCACTTACGATATCTACAACATCTCTGGTTATCACAATCATTGAGATTGATTGCTTCATACTTGATTGTTTTTTTGTTGTTTTTTTTTTTTTCATTATTATTTATTTATTTTTATCATACTGGTTTGATTGATTGTGTATCAGCTCATAATATCTGAGCTTGGCTCCTTAAACGCCATGCTGGTGAGGGTCTACTAGCTGATACTACACAACGCTCTCAAGTCTGAATCAACTGAATACCTTAAACAGAGAAGGGAGTCTGTGTGCACCATTCAGACTGCAAATAAGAATATAAATATATATAAATATTTTTAAAAAAAAAGCACCTTTGGCTTCAAATTTGTATTAGTAAGGCTAATTAAATCACCTACTGTGAAAATAGAATTTAACAGCTTCTACAGCCATTTAATCTGAAAAATCTGATGGGGCAGGTGCCCCCTCAAGCTGACTGGGCACAATGCCTCTGCACTGGCTCTCCATCTGCATTCAACATCCCAAGTCCTTTCTATTATATGTTTTAATGTGTGTTTATTCTGTGTTTTATTATGTTTTTATTTAAAAAAAAAAAGGCTTAATCTGGGGTAGTTCGGTTTGATTATTAAACTAAACAAAAGGAAAACAACTCTGCACGTTGGCCTATTTTAGCATCTTATGCCTACGAAATAATGATAATAATAATAATAATAATGCTGCAACCATGGGTCAGTTCCTGCAGCCGGGTCGATTCGGAGTCAAACCGTTTTGCCAGTGCAATTGACCTGCTCTTGGAAATGGACCAAGACCACCTCACTTATATGCTCCTGGATCTCTTGTTTTAGTCCTGAGTGTAATTGCTTTTTCCACATGCTTTAGGGACTTGACTGAAGGAAAAACACATCAGTGTTCCATTCACTCTCACTCTCAAACTCATTCTCTATATCGCTTGTCCTGTACAGGGTCACGAGCGGCCTGGAGTCTATCCCAGGGGACTCAGGGCACTAGCGGGGTACACCTGAGACACAAGCATGCACACACTATCCAGAATGTGGAAATGCCAAATAGCCTAAATTGCATGTCTTTGAACTGTGGGAGGAAACCTACCCAGCACAAGGAGGGAACTCCACGCACCCAGACCTGAAGTTGGAATCAAACCCGTAACGCTGGATGTGCGAGGCAACGGTGCAAACATCTTACATTTACTTTTATAGCATTCATCAGATGCCCCTATCCAACAACTTACAGGTGTGCTAGTGTTAATGAAATGTGTCAACGTGTACAAATACCGTCAAGCTAAGAAACTGTTAAATAGAAACAAGGTACAGTAGTATATGAACAACATGGGTGCATCAAACTTGATGAGTTTCCACTTAAGCACTTAGTGTGGAAATCTACAGTGTATTTGCACCCAGACAGTGAGGTAGCTATTTTGCAGCCATAGCAAGTTCGTTTCACCAACTTGGTGTCAAAATAGAGAATTGTCTTGTTGCATGACTTTTCAGGGAATGAAGGTCATGTCGAACAGTTCTTATGGAATCTGGTTTGATGGGTGCCTTAAAGTAGGTGGCATTTGTCCATTTTTCCATCTTTCTAAACATGCATCCATGTTAAAAATTGATGCAAGAAGCCAGGGAAAGGTGAGCACTAATGGGGCAGGGTGGGAGAACATGCAGAGATTGAAAACAATCTATGCAGATACATTCTCCTTTCATAGCTCCATCCAGGGCACTTAAGTGCTTGTTCAGTCACTTGTCATCTCATGTCATCTCAAGCCTGGATTGGATTCCTCCTAGATTACCCCTGGCAGGACATTCCATTCCAAGAGTGAATGGCAGCAGTCCATTCTCAAGAAGCGCCTGAGTGGCCTTTATGGAGAAACATAGTCAGATCTTGTTAACCTTGTATTGGAGAAACCTACATGTCAAGTCAGATAAGCAATATGATAAGAGAAGGATATGCAGTTGTCAAGAACTATACCAAGGTTGTGTGGAAGGACAGAATTCTTACAATCCAAGAATTCTTCATCATTCATCGTCAATTATCTACAGTAATTTGCAGTTACTGTTCATAAAAAGATGTATGATAGACAATCTGAGATAAGGTCAAATATGAGTGTCTGAAAGAGGAAGAGCACATGGGTTGAGTATCATCAGCATGGAACCGGTGTGAAAGATAATATAAGGGTGTGACATCACTCTGAGAGGAAAGATGAAAGACACCCGTGGACTGACTAACACCTGTGGAGAGTCTGCATGGATCCCTGGCATGTCAGCTGAAGGGACCGTTCTTCTACTGTAGATATGATGCAGGTCACTATCATGCTTGGTCTGCCATTCCAAAGCTCATAAGGATGGACAGAAGAAAATACAGAATGATTTCTTTTGAAAGGTTAAAACAATCAAACAGAGATGGTAGTTAGGCTAATAGCATACAGGTTTTCAGTAGCAGACTTTTTTGTGAATATTTTTAGAAGAATTCTTGAGATTGTTGAAGTCAGCAGTTATGAAGGAGTGTGAAGTTGGACAGGGACGGCTAAGGAATGAAGAACCTTTTGTGGAGCTTCCATAGATCCGATGTCACTGACTATGTGACCCAGAACATCACCCCAAAGTCAGAACCTAGAAAACCCAAGAGGTACATCACAGACCCTACATCCCTCAATGAGCATTTTAAATGTTAAAGTCCATGAAAGTAGAATTAGAAAAAGGACAGAACAAGTATTATTTATATTCTCTGGATACCAGAGCTTTCTAGGGGCAAATGTGAGGCCATCTGTCTGACAGCTAAAACTTGGTTGAAAATGGGTGATGCAACAGGACAATGATTGGCAGCACACAGGTCAGCACATCTACATCACAATGGCTGAAAAATAAAAGAATCAAGGTTTTGGAATGGTCTAATCAAAGTCCAGACCTCAACCCAATTGAAATGTTGTGGTATCTAGAAAAACCTCAATAACCTGAAGCAATGTTGTAAAGGACAAATGAGTCAAAATTCCACCACAATGATTTGAGAGTTTGGTAAAGTCATACAGGGAATGTTTACTTCAAGTTATTGCTGCTTAAGGTGGATCTACTGTACAGACTATTAAATCATTTGGGGTACTTGGTATTCCCGACATATAATTTTTTTGTTAAATAGATAATGGAAAACGTTTTATGTTGCTGTTCGTCTGAGCTTGTATTCGCCTAAAACTGAGACCTGCTACGAAAACACATAGAATGAAAAGAGGTGGTAGTGACTTTTGAATAAGAGGCGATCAGCATCAAGTTTTCTACAACTTCCTTTCTTGCTATTTACAATTTACAGGTGTACAATCTAGATCTCGGGGTTAGATGTATTTCTCAGTTTAGAAGATAGACCGTAGAAAAGAAAATGGAAAAACACAAGCAAACATAAAAGGCAGTATTATCAGCTGGTTTAAGCAATAGAGAAGAAAAGGAATGAGGAATCATGTGTGAAGGTTGTTAGGCTCCTGGAAGGTAGGAAAAAAAGATTTTAGGAGTAGAGGTTGCAGCAAGTTAAGGTGGGGTATGAAGAGTTGTTGACAAGAACTACAGAGAGTATACTGTATAAGTGACAGGAATTGTGGAGCTTTATAAAAGATTCCCAGGGGGGAAGTATGGGCAATAGGAAATATGAAGATAAAAGTGGAAAGGTTTGCATCTTGAAGAATCTTGCAGGATGAATCTAGAATTCAAAAACGAATGGGTAGGTGAGATAGTTCAAGAGTAATTTTTTGGACAGAATGAATTCTGAGCCAGTTCCCTTCTTGTTTCTAGTGGATTGTTAGAGAAAACAGAAGCAAAGCACAGAACGGATGATGTCAGTTTATTATCTGTAATTATCCGGGTCTCAGTCTGCGCCAAAAGTGGAGAAAGTTAATGAACTAATTTCATAACTAAGAAATGAACTAATTTTCTGGATGAAAGACTATCGCTTTCAGAGGCCACCTACTACTACTTGTTGGCACTGAGACAACAGTGGGGGGGTAGATGAAGTTGCTGGTAGTACAAGCTCTGGATTTTGGAGAATGTTGTTTGGAGCAAAAACTGTGAAAGAAAATCCAATTCGGAATGCTCAATCTATGTAGTTTCAAAAAAACAGAAATTGCATTATCAGGTTTTTGAATGTTTAGTGTGCGATCAACAGAAAATGACAACATATGTAGTAAAAAAAAAAAAACTCAAATATGTAATCATTAATATCATAAAATGTAACCTTAAGTGCAGGTCTATATTTTGTTCGTCTGCCATACTGGTAAATGAACATAGGAATAATGCCTGATATGGATATACAGTACACGACAAGATCCGTGTGTAGGTTACAATGCATCAATTCGTGGGACCTTGTTTTTTTTCTTTTTCTTTTTTAAAGCACACACTGTAACTAGAGCACACTGGAATAAAGGATAGGATGTGACGCAGGCTGTCATGATATGGTAACTATGGTACGTATGATAGCAATTGTAACTCACTCTAAATCCTATAGTTGAACTAGCATGACAACTCATGACCATTTAACATGGTTATTTCAGACTAATCGCACAAGTCTTAAATAACTCTACTGTGGTTTAATACCGAAGTACACCACAATGTTCTGAAGAAAACCAAACTTGGCAGTTCTCCACTGAGAGCAGTTCTCTTGAAGCCTTAGATCCATCCATTCATGTGAATGACCTTTTGAGCGCTGTGGGTTATATCAGTGAAGCAAAGCTCGAGTAGGATGAGAAGAATCCCCTAATCCTCTAATCTAATCCCCCTGTATAGATATTATCATCGACAAACACAACGGCAGCCTTTTCGAGTCGTTTGTGTGAAGCGGATATTCGCAGCGCTGAAATTTGGATGGTTAGCCAACATGACCTCACACATGAACAACTCCAAGTTTTTGAAAAAAGTTATTAACCAGACTAACTGGTTGGAGTCAAGAGCAAGTCTTTCATATCAGCTTATTTTACAAGGAACATTCATATGAAATAAAAAGAATAAAGGACAAAACAGTTAAAACAGAAATAATGCTTAACAATATCCAAGTTATGCCAAAGCTAACACTTTGGAAATGCATATTTTTATTCCCTACAACTGAAAATGTGGCAAGAACACCCATCCATCCATCCATCCATCCTTCATGCATCCATTTATTATAGATTTACAGTGGAACCTCGGATTGCGAGTAGCACGGTTTACGAGTGTTCCACAAGACGAGCAAATATTTTTAATAAATATTGACTTGAAAAATGAGCAAGTCTTAGTTTACGAGTACCGAGTATCATGTATCACGCATGCGCTTCTTGTTTTGACACCACGCATCACATGATCACAACTGAGCCAATGTTTTTTCTCTCTTTTGCGCTGTGGAATTGTGGGTAATCGTCTCCCCTGCTGGGTCTTAGTGCTCGTCTCTTACTGGTAAAATCAACATCTCCCTCTCTGTTTCAGCTGTCGTTAGTCCTATGTGTGTGCGCATTATGTAACACCGTGCACACACACACACACACACACACACACACACACACACACACACACACACACACACACACACACTCTGTCGCCTTTATTTATTAAGTACACAAGCACATGGGCACTTTAGAAATTCTGTTAGCTCACCCTGCATGAAACCTGAATGCCTGGAGGAAACCCAGCAAGCACAGGGAGAACACTGAACCACCATACACATACAACAGTATAGAGCAGTTTCAAACCCCTAACCATCCGATTTGAAAATGCTAACTACCCAGACACTTTGCTTTTGTTGCATAAACGTCTGATTCACATTCATGAAGCACATTATCCTGGCCAGGTTGTGATGGATCTTAGACTGGATATTTAAAATACACCCTGGATGCCAAGGAAACACAATTCACTTGAGTTAAGTAAACAGATACATCATCCAGGTACTTTGGGGAAGCGTTTTCAACATACTGTACACTCCCAGCATTTCGGGGCCATTAGGACAAATTCACCTGAATAGTGGGATCGGTATGATCTTTTTAAACATGCTTAACCAGTGCTTTTCTTGCGTGGTGCCTGGCCGAACATGGCTGAACATTTAACAACCATCATGCTTATCATGTGCAAGCATCTCTACGTGGCTCACAGGATCCTTGATGTTTTCTCCACCTTGGCTTTGGCTTTTAAATAGCTGTTAGCTGATCCACTTAAATCATGACTACTGTGTGTTTGTATGCACTTGGAGAGTTTATTTTATGCCTGTATTAATCTTTACTTAATGGTTATGTTTTTATTAGCTGATTTTATCCCTTTTGCTTATGTGAAGCATTTTGAATGACCTCATAAATCTGCTAGAGATGAAATAGAAAAAAAGAAAGAAAAAAAAAAACCTTTTGTCCTTTTGTTGCCAACAAATGTAAGCCTAAGTAAACACCAGCTTCGGCACAGGGTATATTCTAACATATGATCGTTATCATAAGGGCATTTGTACTTTAAATTTTAATGATCATTATTATTATAATTATTATTTTTTAATTTTTTATGTTGACACCAAGCAGAAGTTACTCTTACCACTCCAAAGTTTATTCTTTTTCTACAACAGCGCACTCAGGAACGTTTTACTCCATTTATACCATTCATATCAAATTGCACAGGATTATAATTCCAGATTTAAAAATGGCTTGCTGTACATTTATTCACATGTAATGTTTTGAAATTCACACGGAAAGTTAAAACTTATGTTGCAATAATAATTTCCTCCTCATCATCATTTGTTTTTTTTTTAGCTTGTTACTCAGCTGGTGTATTTGTGAAGGCAAAATTACCCAACATGTTATCTTGTTAAGGAGCTGCAAAGTGCAAATTCCTTGCACCTGAAGACGTTGATTTGGCTGAAAATGTACGTCTAATAATACTGACGACGTGCTGACGCTGTAGACTCCTTCCAAAGATGGTGGGATTTCTCTGGGTATTAAAAATAAAAAAACATAGATCGATAGTCTTTCTCTCTGAGTTGGCTAGTTAGTTTTTGTTAATTTATGTTGTCCGGTCAAACTGTCTTGTTAGCTAGCCAGCTAACTAGGTCTCTTAGTTAGCTAGTTTAGTTTTTCTGTTAATTTATGTTGTAAGTTCATGTTGCATGTAGCACCTTGGTTCTGGAGGAATGTTGTTTTGTTTCACTGTGTACTAACTGTATATGGTTGAAGTGACAATAAAGCCTACTTGAACTTGAACTATTTCCGATTCCTCTTACAAAGACATGCAGTCTAGGTTGATTTTTTGTTTTTGTTTTGATAGGTAAAAAATAGGTACAGTAGTCTATGTCAGTTGTTATGAACGCTTATGTAGACTTCTTAGTTTTAACTACAGTGTCACATGGACTTCAATGGATACCTGTAAAATCAAGAACCAGTAGAACTCAATACTACTCTTAAAGCCAATCTTTCCAGACAGTAAGATCTTAATCAATTAAAATGTGTTTTTTTTCCAAATTGTACTGTATACCAGAAACAAGTCTTATAATAATCTTATGTCAAAAACAAGTTTCAATCTGTAGTTTACCTGTATGTTGTGTGGCGTAGACTGAGCAACTGCAAGGCAAAAGAAAGCATGATGAAAAGTGAATATATCGCCCACTATCAAAGACTGCTATGGTTTTGTTCGCCAGATCTCCACGTCAGCTTGTTTAAAATGAGTGTTTTCCTAATTTTTTAAAAGCGCGCACACATTGCTCACAGACAGGAATTCTTCAGTGAACAAATGAGAGGTAATGAAATGCGTGCTGGAAGCTATGTTTTTGTTAAACGAAACGATAACACAGCATCCTCCATCCATTAACTGATTAATCAAGATGGCGACGTTAAATGGGACAGAAAAGCTTCAGCAGAGTTTGAGGCCCTTGAGCAAACAACACAAAATTCAGCTCTTATCTGGGAAATAAGTCGAATGTTATGGAGATTATAAGTGGTAAGAGTGATGTTTTGTGTTTTAAGAAACTTTCTACCTTGGTGCTGAGGTTGTTCAGTCAAGCTAAGTCATGGAGACTAAAAAAAAAAATTATCTTATATTGTAGTTGCCATAAACGGCCATTTCCTCCCAAGCCAGTCCTTTTTTACGAGGGGCATTCAAGTCAAACTGGGACTTATTTTTAATTATGCAGAATGTGCAGTAATGCACTTTCACGGAGATAAACACTGGATACCATGAAGGTAGAAAGTTTTTTCTCAGGGTGCCAGAGTTCAGAGTTCTTCACATCTGGAACACTGGCCTCCCAGGAACTCCTTTAATAGAAAAAACATGTGGAAATTGAAAGTAGTGTTGGTCAGTGTAATCAGTATAGCATTAAGCTTGGATTCCCTTGATCATCCACAATATACCAGCAAGAACCCATTACAGAGGAGAGCACAAGAATATTGGAATACAATGCAGCACAAGAGCACTGTAATATAACGTTTAATAGTTCACGCAATATGCAATATTTTACACAGTATATTATATATTTATTTATTTATTTATTTATTTTGTACTTTGAGGAAACCACACCATGCTTAGGTGTGTTTGGTGCATTAATGCCACATGCCACTATTAATCGCTAATGTGTTTATTATTGTTTAATGTTCGTTTACAATAAAGGTGTACATGCTCTCTGCCATAGATCTTTAACTGTAATAGCAAACCTGTATCCAGGTCAGGTGAATCCAGAGCTTGTTGCAGTGACATGGGGAGCAAGGAACAGGAGAATTCAACCTCAGACACAATGCCTGCCCATGATATGGTACCACAAATTCACACACAAATTTATACACCATGGGGCAATTTAACGTCAATCAATCAGCATCCAATGTTTTTAGGCAGATCCAGCAATCCGAATAAAGGAAATGACCCAAATGATTTTTTTTTTTTTAATGATTCGCCTTATTATGTTTATTCATGTACAGTATTTGATCTCATATTAGTATTATTTTAAATGGCTGGCTGTTTCTGAAGATTCATTGTTCAGAGTTCAGAGTTGATAACACCACATATGGCATTTCATATGGAATCAGGCCCCCATCCATTCTGCTTTCTCTGCCACATTCTACGCCTATAAATTGTGCAGCATTTCCAATACACACACACACACACACACACACACACACACAGAGAATGAAGATTGCTGCTGAGTGAAACCTTTCTGAAATTCAGCACCATTCCTCTGGTTCAACATGATGAATTTTTAATCCTGAGAGCCCGAAGGAACCCGACGCAAACATGCAGAGAACATGCAAAATTTCCACAAGTTCACAGTCAAAACCTGGAACACTGGAGCTGTGAGAAAGCAAGACTACACACTGCACCACCAGACAGACCTAATAAAACATTAATAACAACAAATATGGTCATAGCTGGAACACTTGCTTGATATTTTATTTCATAATACCATGAAGATAAAAATAAATAAATAAATAAATAAATAAATAAATAAATAGCAAATTCCCGCTGTTTCAATATTTGATGCTTGGACTAAATGAAGGGTTGTGTAAAAGCCAGCTTTAGCAAAACATCCCACCTGAGATCCAAAAAACACTTAGAAACATGATTGCAATGCATCACAATTACGCATCGGATATTGTGTCAGCCGCGTTATTACTTCTCTACAGGGATAAAAAGCGAAACAATGTGACAGAAATTAGATGGAGGATTAGTGTTAATCGCATTGATGCGTGAATCAAGATAGAAAAAAAAAATGATTACTTAAATTGTCCTCTAGTGCCATTGTCGACCACTGGAAACTCTGTAATCTCGATCAGGTCTATAAAGTACCAGGGGTGTTCAAGTAAAGCTGGGACTTATGATAAAATTTCTCATAAATGGAGGCGATTAAAATTTTCAGGAGTCTTCAAGTTGCAGTAAAAATGGTGCGAACAGTTTATAAAAGGCCATACATCCGTGAATGACGATCCCGGCCGAGGTGGCTCAGATCCCGATGCTGTGAACATTCAGCATGTGGAACGCCTGACCCATGAAGAAATGACAGATACCTTGCTGCAAACTTGTGAAAGAGACACATCTGTTTGAAGTTATTGCCCCATTGCCAGTCCTGGCCTTGCTCTACATGTTTGGAAAAATCCTTAAAGGAGTTCCTGGGAGGCTAGGCCTCCCAGGAACTCAGTCTGAACATGACCATGTCCTGAGAAAAATTGCTACCTTGATGGTGTCCAAGCACTAGTGAAACACTGGGATAAGTGCATTAGTGTAGCAGGGGATTATATAGAGAAATAAACAGATTGTTTATTATATCCTGCACAATCAAAAGTCCTGGTTTGACGTGAACACCCATTGAGATTTGTATAATTGCTTTCAGTTTACTTGGTGCAAAGGCAGGAACGTTATTGTTTCTTCATTGTTGGTGCATGATTAGCTATTGAGCTTTTTGTTGCGTTCTATTTCTAGAGTCAAACGCAGCATAATCAGAGACATTAATTACATAAATAAATAAATAAATAAATAAATTACATAAATTACATAAATAAATTAGTGTAGGAGACGTTTGCCTAACCGGAACATATTTACTTTTTATTAAATAGACACATAAAATGGTGAATTATGACTACGGGTCACCAACTCTGAAAGCGGATTATCAGCGAAGGACAAATGTTAGCTTCTAGTCCCATTACTAACCTTTTATACAGTACCAATCATCCCCCCACACCTGATCGGGAAGCTGAGCTTTTTAGGCCTGAACACCTCCCTCTGTAACTGGATCCTGGACTTTCTGACCGAAAGACCTCAGGCAGTGCGGATCAGGAACTATACCTCCAGCACCACCACACTGAGCACTGGGGCCCCCCAGGGCTGCGTGCTCAGTCCCCTGCTGTTCACGCTGCAGACTCATGATTGCGTAGTGTCACACAGCTCCAATCATGTCATCACGTTTGCTGTGTCATCACTACTGTGTCATCACGTCCGTGGTGGGTCTCATGAGCAAGAACGACGAGTCAGCGTACAGAGAGGAAGTGCAGAGGCTAACGGACTGGTGTAAAGACAACAACCTGTCTGAACGTCGATAAGACAAAAGAGATGGGTTGTTGACTTCAGGAGCACACGGAGCGATCACTCTCCGCTCAGCATCGACGGCTCTTCTGTGGAGATCGTCAAGAGCACGAAATTCCTGGGTGTCCACCTGGAGGAGAACCTCACCTGGTCCCTCAACACCAGCTCTCTGGATAAGAGAGCCCAACAACGTCTTTTCTTCCTGAGAAGCCTGAGAAAGACACAGCTTCCAGCACCGATCCTCACCACCTTCTATAGAGGGACCATCGAGAGCATCCTGAGCAGCTGCATCACTGTCTGGTTTGGGAATTGTACCATATCAGACCGCGAGACCTTACAGCGGATAGTGAGGACAGCTGAGAAGATCATCGGGGTCTCTCTCCCTTCTATCGAAGACATTTACACCACACGCTGCATCCGCAAAGCCACCAGCATTGGTGGCTGACCGGACACATCCATCACACACACTCTTCACCCTCCTGCCATCTGGAAAAAATTCGAGCACTCCCATCCAGACTATGTAACAGTTTTTAACCACAAGCCATCCGTCTCCTCAACACAAAGAGACTGGACTGATAAACATATACACACAAAACACGCACAAAAATCATTCAGACGAACCAAATAACATCAGGATTGAACTGATGAGCACACACATGCACAATCACACTGATCCACAACCACCTTAATTTGTTACCTGAACCGCTCTTTGCAATATTTGCACAATATTTATTTCACTTTGCTATTTGCACACACTATTTTTGACCCAATGTCAATTGTTTACTGTTGCTCTTCCCACTACCTCAACTCACACCTCATCACTAAAATAAATAAATAAATAAACAAATAAATAAATAAAAAGTACTGTAACCTGTTACGTTGTTGTGTTGTCATGTAGCTCTTGGTTTGCACATTTGATAGTTTTAGTTTAACTTAAAAATATCAATCTGTCATATAGCGCTGTTAATTTATGTTGTGTTGTTAATTTATGTCGTTGCATGTATGTAGCACCTTGGTCCTGGAGGAACGTTGTTTCGTTTTCACTGTGTACTGAACTACATATGATTGAAAAACCTACTTGACTTGACTACTACTTGACAATTTACTCGCAGATGATAAAGCTAGTGCACAAGTCTAATAACCACCATCCCCAAAAAGAACACACCCACATATATTTCATCCTAAGTAGTGTTCTCTGAAGGATTTACAGAATGATTTGCAAACGTGAAAGTGTTTTTATATTTTCTTTCATTATAAGTGCCCACTATAATCCAGCATGCCATCAATGAGCATGCAGTTGCCATGACAACTAAATGCAACACGTGTCCAAGACTTGGATGCACATGTACTGTGCACTAGGAATCCAATTTAAGACCTGCCATAATGTAGGGTTGTACAGATGTGCAAGTTGCCAGCTTCCGAACTCACCCTTTGCCTTCTGTATGTGTTGGCTGTGTTTGATGAACCACTCATCATCTGCAGTCAAAGTGTTAAAAACCACACATTAAAGCAGCCAGTATCTGTGAAGCTAAATTAGAAGCTTGCCTCTCAATGGAAATAAATACACAGAACAGATATATGCGTTTTATATGAACAAGCCAGTAATAATCAAATCAAACTATGGAGTTGATTTTTTTTGCGAATTGTTTAGTTTAAATGTGCAAAATTGGGTTTGTTCCTGTGGGATTATTTTAAAATTCTAAACCAAAGTCTATGCTCAGGCCAGAGCTTTTCTTCTGATTAATCCTTCTTTCTTTTTTTTTTTTTTTGTCTCCAATAGAGTAGACATGAGAGAGTCTCTGCTGATGAAAAATAATGGAGAGCTAATGCACTGGGCAATGGAGAAAGCATTCCTGTGTAAAAAAAAAAAAAAAAAAGAAGCAAAATATCATCTTGATAATATTATTATCCCTTGATGCTGACTGAAACGCCACTGACACTGGCTTATTAATATGCTCATGTTTTTTGCTGCATGAAGAGAGAAAGAGAGAAAATGGAGGCAGAACTCAATATGTATAGCTTTGAGATATGAATTTAACATGCGCCGGATACAATACATCTCAAAATATACAAGATAGAAATATTTCCGATGTTTAGATAAGAAAGATCCTGATAGTATGCATCTCTGCAAATGTAATGCTTCTGTCTTTTCAAGCCATATCCATTCACATCACCAAAACCACTCCAGTAGAGTGCATGTGCTTGATACTTGAAAAAGTTAGAGTAACTAAAAACAACAGGTTGGGTTTTCCCAGACTGCCATGTGATAAATACAATATGAAATGATCTTTTTTTTATGTTAAAAAAAAAAAAAACCTCAATCACACTTGATTAATCCATTTATTAAAAAAGAAAGAAAGAAAAACATGTGGTATTCATAATTGTAGTCATAACCAGACAGAAAGAAAACAAGACAGAAAATCAATAAATAAACAACAACAACAACAACAACAACAACAACAACAACAAAAGAAGAATGTAACAATGCAAAGGGACATGTAAATATATGTAGCAAAATGCTCATTAGGACTGAGAAAGGAAAGGAAAGCTGCAGCAAGGAAATTGAAGCAGACAGACAAGGACAATTGCAAAAATGGAACCTAAATATTGGGTAAAATAAAAGGTGCACAAAAGCACAGAATAGACTGAGAGGATAGAGGGAAGGAAATGAGACATGAAAGCTTTAGTAGAGTGTAGAAATGGTTTATAGAAAATCGATATGAAGGGAAATAAAGAGCAAGCAGAAAACAAATATATGAGGCGGTGTTTAAGTCAAACTGGGACTTTTGATTGTGCAGAATAACAGAACACAGTTATGAGAGTTAAAAACTCCCATTATTTCTCTATATAATCTCATGCTACACTAATGCACTTCTGTTTCACTAGTGCTTAGACACCATAAAAATAGAAAGAGTTCTCAGTACGCCGGAGTCATGATTGGACTGCCTGCTTCACGTCCGAAACCCTGGCCTCCCAGGAACTCCTTTAATGGCCCAAACATGTGGAAATGGCTTCCTACAGATATATGCATGTCTTCCACAAGACAGCAAGCTATCTTCATGGATCAGGTGTTCCACTCGTTAAATCTTCACAGGTTCCCAAGCCGCCTCCGCCGGGATCATCATTTGCAAAAGGTACAGCCTTCTTTAAAAAGTTTGCACCATTCAAATATTTTACTTAGGCTAAGAGATTTATCAGTTTTCTGCTTGAAGGCTTCTGTAAGTCATTTACACACAAGTCACATCACAAGTCCTGGTTTGACTTGAACGATTCTTGTAGAAAAATAAGAAAAAATATAATAAATAAATAAATAAACAAATAAATAAATAAAAAGCTTACTATTAACCGAGGGTTTTTTTTTCAGTTTTTCCTTTATACAAATGTTAAAATTTTTTATGCAAAACCACTTTCCAGTTAAACCAGTTAATATGGTATCTTTTTATACATGTGAATATATACACAGTGTATATACTGTACATCTCTGCAGCACTCCACCAATCAGTCCTGTATGGTAGAGTCGCCAAATGGCAGCCACTCCTCGGTAAAAGACACAGGAGTTTGGCACCTCAAGGACTCTCAGACCATGAGAAAGATCTATTTTTGAAACATATTTGGCACCAATTACAGCCTCAAGAAACGCTGGAGCTCTTTCAGACTAACCATCAGATTTTTTCTCACCTCCCTTACTAAGGCCCTTCTCCCCCGATCGCTTACATTGGCCGGGAGACCCGCTCTAGGACTTTGACCCTTGGACTTCATGGCTTGTTTTATGCTCTGACATGCACTGTTAACTGAGGGATCTTATATAGACAGGTGTGTCCCTGTCTAAATCATGTCCAATCAACTGAATTTACCACTGGTGGACTCCAATCGAGTTGTAGAAACATCTCAATGGAGATCAGTGGAAAGAGGATATGCACCTGAGCTCAGTTTCGAGTGTCATGGCAAAAGCTGTGAATACTTATGTACATGTGATTTATTTTTTATTTTTTTATTGTTAATAAATTTGGTAAGATTTCAAACAACTTTCACATTGTCATTATATGGTATTGTTTGTCGAATTTTGAGGAGAATAATGAATTTTGAAATAAGGCTGTAACATACTGTAGCAAAATGTGAAAAAAATGAAGCGCTGTGAATACTTTCCGGATGTATATGTATACATACAGTGGAACCTTGGACTGCAAGCGATTTGCAAGACGAGCAAAATTTTTTAATAAAACTAAACGAGCAAGGTCTTGAGGTCTACGAGTATATAATATATATATATATATATATATATATATATATATATATATAGAGAGAGAGAGAGAGAGAGAGAGAGAGAGAGAGAGAGAGAGATTGATATACAATGTGCTTTGTCTGCCGAGCATCACGTGATCACACCTACTGTAAGCCAATGCTTCTCTCTCGAGCGCGTGCTACAGGATTATGGGTAATCTTCTCCCATGCTCGGTCTCAATGCACGTACATCACTCATATACGGTAGTCAACATCCAAGTGGGCGTGTACTGTTTACTGTAACATTTTGACCACGTGTGTGCGCTTGTAAAGCAAAAGCAAGCATCATTAGATTTAAAGATCCAGATATACTGTATACATATACAGTATGGTATCTTTTTTTATGAATACTCACAAAAAATGTATATATTTATAAATATAGATAAAACCAGTATTTATTTTATATATACATATACACACACATCTAGTCTGAAATATCAGGAGATTTGTGGGCAAATTGGCGTCTGATTCAATGAAATGAGATTTAGCCTTAAACTGATTTGGGAAGTGGAAACCTTTAGGGTATCTGATGTCCACAGCAGGGAAAAGTGAGGCGTAAGTGCTTGTGGAGGAAGTGAGGCATAAGTGTTTGTGGGCCTCATAAGTGAGGCATAAGTGTTTGTGGAGACAGAAAGACAGAACATAGGTATCCCAGAAAAGTGAATAACAAATAACACCAATATGGTCTGATGGCTTAGAGTAGGGTGTAAATGGGTGTTTAATGCAAATGTCAGACCCAGACGTCATTGTTATTAGGTTGAGTTTCAGAAATAACCACAAGAAAAGCCTCAGAAATTGGAGCAGGAATGAAAGTACGATAGAAAGATCAATACGTAGAAGGTGTAGCGCTCAAGGGACTTAGCGGGCATGACATGAGAGACTTGACAGGGGATTTAGTGAAGTAAGCAAATGGGCCGGATCTAACAATCAATTAGGGATAAAGGGTAAATGCCTCTTTGTTACTAGACACAGAAATATAAATGGTTCAGTGTAAGTTTCTGTGATTAGCTTTGGGGGAAAAAAAAAAAAAAAAAACTTAAGTGGTTTAAAAATACAAAGGAAGAAATCCAAGCAAAGGTTCAGAATAGAGAGAGACCGTGTGTTATAGACACATGGAGAATGAACCCAAAACCACCAACATAAGAGACATGTACTTTCCTTCGGTATCTATCTATCTATCTATCTATCTATCTATCTATCTATCTACTGGATCAAACAAACCATAGAGAGGGAGAGTTTGCGACAATAATTATGAGATAAAATTTGATTAAAATATAGGTGCTCAATCAGATCTGGAGAGTTTAGCCTCGTGCTCTTTGCCTGCTAGGTCCATGCAGGGTGGGTTGTGGTGGATTGGGTGTTCTGGCGCCCTTCCATTGCGGGCAGCAGTGACATTTCAGTAATTTGTGCTATATTACTGGCTTTTCTAGGCATTAGACTGGACAGAATGGCCTTTGGTCCCTGTGGGCATTGGGTGAGACCTGGTACCCGTTTACTGGTATATAGTTGGTAATCAATGTTGTTCATCTGGTGGTGTGAATCTTATGGCTTATGGGCATACCTTCACGTATTTTATATATAGGTTTACTTGCTGGCAGCATCATTCAATGCTCTATTTGCAAATCCACCACTATTGTGGATGACCCCTCTCACCCCTCATACAGTATCAACTCTCTGCCCCTCTGCTTTCCGTCAAGAGCTGCTGGACCATCCAGTACTCAAATAGAAGCAGCATTTTCCTTCTGGCAGTCAGACCCCTCAATCACCCTGCACTGCGCACATTGTTATGAAGTGTGCGATCATGTCTGTAATTTTCACAAAAAACAAACAAAACAAAAAAGAAATGACACCATGTCTGTA